>JARYHS010009186.1:272084572-272530434 GCA_031002005.1 Vandiemenella viatica
TCTTACGCTGTAGCCGTCAAAACCTACTAGCAGCACAGCTCTTAGACTCCCTGAAGAACTACGACCTACGTTTGGGAATATAAGTAAACTGATTTCATCAACAAAGAAACCGTTTCTTAAAGCAAGTTCTCTTAATAATGCCTATAAAAAAATTGCCAAATGTGCCTTTACCTCCGGAACCCGTGGTAACTCGATGGGCGACGTGCGTTGAAGCTGTACTGTTTTACAGCGAACATTTCGAGGCCATTAAAGGTGTAGTAAACGACTTTGATAGTGGAGAGGCTATGACAGTTTGTCAGGACAAGAAAGCATTTAACAATTCTAGTATTAAAACCATAGCTGTGATTAGCACTCATTTTTTCCCATATATCTGGGAGTATTAAAAAGCTTGAAACTCAAGGTTTGGCGTTGACTGAATCTGTTCATCTAATAAATAAAATTCGCATTGCCAGACGCATTCCTGTGTCAACTGAAAGTGAAATTTGAAAATATTTTGAGCAATAACCCAGGTTTTAAACCTTTTTGTCAAACTGATAGTTTTAGTAATTGGGCGGGTGAAGTTTTTCCAGAAACAATGACTGCTAACACAGCACCCAATTTCAGATACTGCCGAATTACATCAGGGAATGTGGAACAGACCATATCCAACTATAAAAATATTTAGAGGGATCCAAGAAACAATCTTACTATTGAATATTTGGAACAGTGCCAGATTGTTTATGTTTACAAAAGTAAAAAAAAGTTAAACAATTGTTAATTATCGAATTTATAAATATGTTATTCAAGTAATTACTAATTGCATGCTGATTTTGAAATAAAAAAATACTATTTTTGTATTATATAATGTTGCATATTTTAACATTTTTCAGGGATATTTTAAGCATTTTTCACGCATATTTCTAGTTTTTTGTGTTGCATATAATGCGATCTCTAATAACAACAATAGCAGGCCTAATAATGACGAGCACTGAGCTAATATACAACGAAAACTGTTTTTCTCATCGTTGTTGCTATTAATTTTACTATCGAATTAATTGCAGTTACAGTGAGTTTGTCGCAACCAAGGGTTTAGTACAACGTAGTATGCTAGATTACTAAATAATATAATTATGGCATGAACCATATTTAATTTTATTAAGAAAGATGTTCTCAATTAGAAAATAGAAAAATCTAATTTGGTTTGTCCAAAATGGCGAAGGCAGAAGGAAGAAGCATCCAGCCATTTCGTGCTTGAAGCATAAAAAATGTACTTCTCTTCTTTCCTTTCACCCTCTTTGTGGTACGATGAATCAGTTCTTTGTATGTTGTTCTTTGTTTCGCGCCCAGTATTTCCTCAGTCTCTCGGGTCTTCTTCTTCTTCCTCTTCCGAGATGTTGGGTTATGACTTTAACCTTATCCTTTCATCTTTGTACCTTATTTGCGCTGTTCTATCAAGTAATTACTTTACCGTAATTTCTAATTCTCTTAGATCTTTTCCAATTTCTGTGAACCAATTAGGCTTCGCTATGCGGTTATGGAAGAAATAAAAAATTTGTTTGGATAGTCTACCAGAGTTCATTCTAGTGTATTACTGCTATATTACGTACAACTGTACTATATTTTTTTAATGTACTACTTACTTTGAGAAAAATGTATAGCACGCGAAAATACTATATTTTGGCTAGGAAAAAATAATGTATATTATTAAATAGCAACAACTGAATAAAAATTCATAATAGTAATTTTACTAATGTAACGGATTACGCTGTGATTTGAGTTGAAAGCGTCCACAGGCGCTGCAGGTAGAAGTGACACTGCGCTAGTAGAACCATAGTGCGCTCTCTACTGCCCTGTTAGAAAAGTTTTATTTTCTAAATTAAAAACAGTGTAAAAACGACTAGTGTGGATGAGGTAGGTGTACCTAATGAAAGTTCTAGAAAAACACCACCCAAAAAGAAAAACTGATGCAAAACCTATGTTTGAATCGAATGATTGAAGCCTTTAATACTTTCTGAATGACATTGAATTATTAAAAAAAAAAAAGCGATGAGCTCAATAAGATACACAGTTTCTTGAACGATAAATAAAGCATTAAATGTTAATATGAGACGTATTTTTTCTGTCATAGTACATACTATTGCAGTGTATATTTTCGTGCCGAGTACTATATTTGTTTATGTGTGCATTCGTGAAATGTTGTAGGCCTATTTTTTGGCATCCCTGGCCATAGGCGAGAGGACGGAGGGAGGTATTAACTGTGTGTCCCAGCGAGGCTGTCCTGAGGACTGCTGCATCCCGCCAGCTTTCATTAGTCCCCGTGGGCTGTGGCACTGCTTCTCGTCAGGTTACAACATTTCATCGCTGCGGGCCCTTGCTGTGCGCAGTAACGCTCTCTATATAAAGTATGGCCTTCGGTCTTTGCGACTATTTAGCCAGCTCCAATTTGTTTTACACCAGCTGTTGTATCAGGCTTTCATCATGGTATTATGGACACTACAGAGACGACAGCACAAGACGAACGCAACACTTAATTAAAACCATCCATGCCCGAGGCAGGACTGGAACCGGCGACCCTGCAATGCGAGGCCAGCGCGCTAGCCGCTACACTGCTTTGCAGACGTGGGCGGTGGTTTGGTTTCATAGTTGGGCGCGACACGGCACTGCTGTTTCTGTTCCCTCTGGCGACCGTGTCTTTGTTTCAAAGAGCTGAATCATTGGCAGAGGCGTTGCGCAGTGACCAATCACGTATTCTAAACCGAGCAAGTCACTTTCTGGCACTACATCAATTCGTTACGTTTTTCTGTTCTGTACGGTAAATGAGAGACAGGCATTTTACCGTCAAATGCTTACCAATATTTTTCCCTCGTCGATTCTGGTTTGATGGTACCTGTGTGTTTAACGGGGGTTCCAGGTATTGTGCTCCTACAGACATGTGATGTTTCTCTGCAGCTTTCCTCTTGTTTCCGACAGGTTATACCGGCTTAAACCACCACCGTCATCATTCATCGAATTTCATTCGCGAAATTTTCGCACGGGCCAATTAATTTAATTTAATTGCGATAGAGCGACGCTCCGGCTTCCCTTTCCTGTACCCACCTACGTTTTCCCTCTGGATTTCAACATTAAATCGTGTAAACGGTTTTCGTAAGTTATTCGTCAATTCTCTTGCTAATTTATTCCTGACACGTGCATATGGGTGGTACAGTGAATTCAAAAGCGGTCGGGACATGGTGGAAGATTCGCCTCGCTCTCTGCCGCCGTCTTCAGCCACAGTCAACATCGCTACAGTGAAGGAACAGGTGACTGAAAATCGTCGTTCAAGTTTCACAGTGGACGTTAACAGTGCACGAGGCTGCAGCCAGCTGGGGATAACAGTTCGTTTGAGCGGTTACTGTGAACGCTTACCGTCCACTTTGCGTCTTTCTTCATCAAAACAGGCTCTCAGCCTTGTACAATAAACAACGAAGAGCGGAATTACCAACAGACGTTCACCGAATAATTTCGAAGCTCGCGCTAATGCTGCGGGAACATGCTCATGCCGTCGATGGTATTTAAATAAATTAAATGACCAACACCGGGCACGAAATAGAATCTGAAGACACGAGGCTACTGAGGAGAGAAGACCAGCGGTGGCCTCGACGAGTGTAAGAGGCAGCAGAAATTACGAGCAACTTCAACGAAAACAGCGGAGTATTACTCTGCCTGGCGCTCTTTGCTATAAATAGTATCTCTGACGAAGGCTATAGAATGGCAGCCAAAAGCAAATAAATAACGCGCCATCCCCGCAAAATCCAGTTGTTATTGTCAGCGTCGGCCTTAGTCATTGCGAGGCCCCGGGCGGTAGATCTTTGCGAGGCCCTTGTCCTTTGTACAAAATATATTAATCGTAGGTGTTTCTGATGATCAACGATAAATGCAAACATCATAAAAATAAACTGAATTTTAAAATATTATATTAGAAGAGTTATTAAAAGTTAACAAACATAAAGATGACAAATCATTAAGGATAAACTGAAGTACATCAAGGCCTTGGAAGATATACGCACAGGGATTTAAAAATGATGTTTGCGCCTTTTCCTGAAACTAAAATATTTAATAAAAGCACAAGAAACTAACGAATGAGCTATTTCATTTTCAATTCAAAGAATAGAAAGAGCTGAAAATTAATATTGTGTCATCGATTTCCTCAAATATGTTTTAATATTTTTTAACCATAAAAAACTTCTTTCTACGGACGCAACTGTATTACGTGTAGCGGCAATAATTCTCAAGACTACTTCGATAGTGGGGTACACTTCAGCAATTCAGTTAATGTTTTTTCTGTTATTTATGTCATCACTGTGATACCGCCGTCGTTTCCTTCACACAGTTCTTGTCCATCAATATCAGCTATTTCTCCTGCTATTATACGAATGTGAAAGTCAATTAATCTAATTAAGAAGTTTTGATTAGTTAGTAATTAATATATACTTTACCATCAATTAAACAAGTTTATTGTTGCACTAACAGCTGAAGATAAAATAATTTTTTAAAACATAAAATTTAATCAACTCGTGTAGCTGCGCGAGGCCCCTCCAAGAGCGAGGCTATGGGCGATTGCCCTGTTCGCCACCCCCTAAGGCCGCCTCTGGTTATTGAATAGGAATGATGTTTGCTGAACAACGTCTTGATTTCAACAATGGATAACACAAAGAGAACGCTACTCTGTTGTTTACGCATGCTGAATACCGGTCGACAGTGTCGAGTTTGCCGCTACAGGTCGATGTCCTGTTTATCGATTACGAGACGCCATGATTATCGGCAATCACGACAGACCAGTTTCCACCGGAGCCTATTGGCTGCGTATCAAATGAGCCAACTCCAAGCGTTACTCTGTTTACAAGCAGCGCGAGTATTCTATCATACGGTGATACCTCTACATAACGGCAACTGATTTCCTTCAGACTTATCTTCTCTGCACCGTGATTGGCTTACTTAAACGGAGATTAAAGCAAAATGGAGGAATTAGGTAAAATAACACATGAATCGTAGCTACTGTTCAATAGGCTGTTCTTTTTTTAAATAACTACAACAAATGTACAAGGCCACTGTGGCGAAATGTAAGCAGCACGACGAGGCATTATCGTTGCATCGTAACAGTAAGGAAGGACCTGGCTGAAACGAAACAGGCACATGCGACATTCAGGCTAATAATAATAATAATAATTTGGTGGCTTTTTGAAAGAACTTTCAGTGCAGGGCTGTCATGTACATTTTTGTACCAGTTACAGAGTATGAGCTCAGACATATTCTTGGCGACTCGCGCCGAAATATTGATTTCTCCTTGCATGAAGGACACTACATGGAGAGATATCGAAAAAACACGAATTTTCTCTGAGATCAGACAGTGGAACTGTAATACTGCACCGAGCGTGGTGGTGTAACGGATAGCGTTCTGGCCTCTCATTCGGGAGGACGGCGGTTCGAATCCCCGTCCGGGCATCCAGATTTGGGTTTTCCATGGTTTCCCCAAATCACTCCAGGTGAATGCCGGGATGCTTCCTTCAAAAGGCCATGGCTGAATTCCTTCCCATTCCTTGCCCCCATCCTTTCCCGTCTCTAAAGACCACGTTGTTAAAAAGGGACGTTAAACTGTTACAAAAAAAAAATGTAATACTGCCACAAAACAAACACCGTCATCCAAAAGTTTTTTTTAGGCTGTATGAATTTATTACACGCGAAATATTAAACATTGGAGTATGATTGTTACAAGGATGCGTAGATAAACTTTGTGTATCGCTCGCCATCCGGTAGTTACGTTTTTCGCCGCCAGGTGTCAGTGTTTACTATACGGCTGTGGCGGAGCCTTGCCCAGCCTAAAGTACAAATCTTCGCCACCAGTCGGCGTTGCAATCGACCACGCCATGGTTCATCTCTTTGCCAACAGCCGGCGCCCTGATCGAGCCGACGGGAGCGCCAACTAGACCAGGTGGGAGACAACCGTACTACTTGGAGCCAGTCGGCTGCTAGCCACGTGCCGCGTATGAACTTGTTTTTGTTATCTGTGTCGCGCTACCGCGTGTTCTGTTTTTGTGTATGCAACCTCTTGCATAATAAATAGCTGTGCTTAAGTACACCTCAGCGTTCATTTAATACTGTGTAGAGTGTAGTTACTCCATAACTGGTGACCCCGACGTGATGTGTGCGTGCTTCGTTGTAGCATAGAACACATGCTCATGCTTCAGCTTACGCGTGACTATATCGAATTCTGTACTCAGTGTTAAACTGTGTGTTGTGAAGTTTTAAGTGCTTTGCCTGAAGCGTTCTCCGACGAGGAAATCACTCGAAACACGCGCTCCAGAAACCATCATGAATGCAAACACAGATTCTTTGTTAGAAGCGGACAACAATGACAAGCCCACACCGCCTCAGCTAACGGACGCTGCCCCGACTGTGTTGTCTGCCGGCGCTATGAAGTTGCCGCCGTTCTGGAAACATTGCCCGCATATGTGGTTTATTCAAGTTGAGGCCCAGTTTTCACACACACCGCATTACTTCCGACGCTGCGAGGTATAATCTTCTAGTTGGCGCACTTGACTCTGAAATCATGATGGAGGTAGCAGACCTGCTGTCTAATCCGCCTAAGGAGAACAGATATGATCGCCTAAAAACCGAGATTATCAGCCGGCTGACAGATTCAGCCGACCGCCAACTTCACAAGGCCCTCACCGAGTTGGAGCTCGGCGACAAAAAACCAACACAGCTCCTCAGGCAAATGACTACCCTGGCCGGCGGCAGAGCAACTCCGGACGTCATCAGGGTTCGCTGGCTTGCCTTGCTGCCTCCGTCAATCCAACGCTGTTTGAAGCTGGTGAAAGGCATCTCCCTTGACGAACAGGCGAAGATCGCGGACGAGCTACATGAGATGCAGTCTCCTCCAACCGTTATGGCCGCTGGCTACACGCGTTCCAAGTCACGATCTCCGGACCGCCTGCCTGCCGATCCGCTCGTATCGCTCACAGAAGAAATCTCCAACTTGAAGCTGGCCGTGGCTGAGCTGTGCAAGATCAACGCCACGCTCATCAGCAGCTTCAATGAACGTGGCCGCGCACGTGAGCCTAGCAGTGTTCGCAGCAGCTCTCGCTACCGCAGACGATCCCCATCAAGGGCCACAGTCTGTTTCTATCACCGCCGCTTTGGAGAAGACGCTAGGAGCTGCGAGCCGCCCTGCTCTTACGCATCCAGACAGCCGTCGGAAAACTAGAGGCGCTGTCGATCGTTCAGGCGGCCGGCGACAGCACCACAAACGCCCGCCTCACCAAGGAATACCGATTGCACCTCTACGACCGTACAACGAACATGAGGTTCTTGGTCGACTCTGGCTCGGTTATTTCACTGGTACCTAAGGCCTCCATTTCCGGATGTTGCAAGAAGGATGACTTCCAGCTGTACGCCGCCAACAGGAACCGTCATTCACACCTATGGACAAAAACTCCTGGCGCTGGATCTTAACTTACGCCGAGCATTCAAATGGTCCTTCATTATTGCAGATGTCAAGGCAGCCATCATTGGAGCGGATTTCCTAGTTCACCACTCTCTGCTCCTGGACCTGAAGGGGAGATGCCTCATCGATCCTCTTACATCTCTGACGACCACGGGCCAACTCTGTGAAGCCACCATCCACACAGTCTCAACCATCAACCAGAACGCCTGTATGGGTGACCAGGACAAGATCTATGCCGACCTGCTCACACGCTACATAGACATCACGAGGCCTAACACTGTTCCTGTCACCCAGTCTGACAATGTTGTGGTTCACCACATTGAGACCACTGGCCCTCCTGTCTTTGATCGCCCTCGCCGACTTACTGGCGAGAAATTGAAGGCCGCCAAGGAGGATTTCGACCTGCTGCTGCATCACGGCGTGATACGACCCTCAAACAGTCAGTGGGCCAGCCCGATTCACATGGTTCCGAAGAAACTCGGTGGTTGGCGAACTACCGGCGACTACAGGCGGCTGAACGGGATCACTGTTCCTGACCGTTATCCTGTCCCTCACGGAGACAGCATCCTTCAGCGTCTCCATGGCTGCTCAGTGTTCTCCACAATCGACTTGGTCCGTGCCTACCACCAGATTCCGGTTGCCAAGTCAGACATTCCAAAGACCGCAGTGACGACGCCCTTCGGACTTTTTGAGTTCGTCGGCATGCCGCCCGGGCTACGCAATGCTACACAGACCTTTCAACGCCACATGGACAATCTGCTTCGAGGTCTGGACTTTGTTGGCTGTTTCATCGATGACTTGATCATTTTCTCCAAATCACACGAGGAGCACTTAAAGCACCTCACCACGGTGTTCGACATCCTTCGTGCAAACAGACTAACAATCAATCAGAAGAAGTGCCAGTTCGGGAAGTCAGAGGTCATCTACCTGGGATACACAGTCAACGCTTCCGGTTACAAACCCCCGGCGGAGAGAGTCCAAGCCATCGCGTCGTATGCGCAACCTCAGACCATCTCCGATCTCCGTCGGTTCCTGGGAATGGTCAACTACTACAGGAGGTGCATCCCTGGCGCTGCACAGATGCAGGCCCCACTTAACGACCTGCTGAAAGGACTCTAAACGAAACGACAAACGCCCAGTTCCTTGGACTCCCGCTACTGAGCAAGCGTTTGCTGCCTGCAAACGTGGTGTTGCCCACGCTGTACAAACGACTTTCCTCTCGCCGTCAGCGAGCCTTTGTCTGAGGACTGATGCATCCGACACGGCCATCGGAGCCGTTCTTGAACAGCTTCAGGATGGGACCTGGAGACCACTGGGGTTTTTCTCACGGAAGCTCATCCCAGCCGAAACCCGTTACAGCACATACGACCGAGAGCTTCTCGCAATCTATGCGGCCATTCGTTTCTTTCAGCACATTCTTGAGGGCCGACACTTCGTCATCCAGACAGACCATAAACCCATCACGTATGCCTTTTCGCAGCGACCGGAGAAGGCATCTCCACGCCAGTTACGCCACCTGGACTATATCTCACAGTTCACCACTGAGATTGTCCACACACGGGGTGAAGACAATGTCGTGGCCGATGCACTCTCCCGCATAAACTCCATCTCCATGCCAACGACGATCAGCCACGAGGAGATCCACCAGGCGCAGATGGCCGATGAAGAGCTGCCAACACTCCGGGAATCAACACTACTCAACTTGCAGTCTCTACGTATTGACGGCCTCGATATAATTTGCAACGTTCTGGAAAATCGAGTGAGGCCCTACATCCCACAGAATCTCAGGCGACGGGCATTCGACGCCGTTCATGGGCTTTCGCATCCTAGTGGCAGAGTCACCGCCCGGATGCTGAAGGAACGCTACGTGTGGCCAGGTATCAGACGGGATGCACTCCTATGGACTCGAAGATGCATACCGTGTCAGCGAGCTAAAATTCACCGTCACAACCGACTGACACCACTCAACATTGCTGTTCCCAATAACCGGTTCGACCACATCCACCTGGACCTCATCGAGCTGCCGCAGGTCGCAAGTTTCCGGTACTGCCTTACCATTATTGACCGTTTCACCAGATGGCCAATGGCCATCCCGCTCAGCAACATACTGGCTGATACAGTTGCCTCAGCCTTCTATACACAATGGATCTGTCTATTCGGCACTCCACTTACGATCTCCACGGATCAAGGTCCACAATTTGAGTCAGCTCTCTTCACCGCACTATCGCGCCTGATAGGAGCTCAGCGAATTCGCACCACGCCGTACCATCCGCAGTCCAATGGACTCGTCGAACGCTGGCACCGTTCGCTTAAAGGCCGCTTTGATGTGCAATACTCACCTACGTTGGCCAGACCTACTGCCAACCATTCTCCTCGGCCTACGCACCGCCTACAAGGAGGATCTGAAGGCCTCTCCAGCTGAACTGCTCTTTGGGACGCCGCTTCGACTGCCTGGCGAATTCTTCACCTCTGAAGACACTCCAGCTGATCCACAGTTCTTCCTGGAGAAGTTTCGAGAGCACATCCGCGCCGCCAGGCCCACACCAACGGCTCACCACACCAAGGCTCGCCTGTTTCTACTGAAAAACCTATACACCTGTACCCACGTCTTCAAACGTGTAGACTCTGTGAAGAAGCCTCTTGAACCACCTTACACAGGGCCGCATGAGGTCGTTAGGCGCATCAGTGACAGAGTGTTCGTGATTAAAATCAACGGGGAGGACAAGGCAGTCTCAGTGGACATGCTGAAGCCTGCCTTCATCGCCAAAACAGACCACGACCAGACCGACGCCCCCCGGGCAGAACATCCACCAGCACTGACGCACACATCTACATCAATGGACCGACCCATGAGAACCTACGCGAGGGGTTCCCGTGCAGACACCAGCACCGGTGGCAAGAAGCGAGTCTCGTTCCTTACTCTCCCTGAGTAAGTCACTGGGGGGAGAGTGGTTGTGGCGGAGCCTTGCCCAGCCTAAAGTACAAATCTTCGCCACCAGTCGGCGTTGCAATCGACCACGCCTATGGTTCATCTCTTTGCCAACAGCCGGCGCCCTGATCGAGCCGACGGGAGCGCCAACTAGACCAGGTGGGAGACAACCGTACTACTTGGAGCCAGTCGGCTGCTAGCCACGTGCCGCGTAATGAACTTGTTATCTGTGTCGCGCTACCGCGTGTTCTGTTTTTGTGTATGCAACCTCTTGCATAATAAATAGCTGTGCTTAAGTACACCTCAGTGTTCATTTAATACTGTGTAGAGTTTAGTTACTCCATATGGCAGCTAACGGTCAGGGGAGAGCATTTTGCACTCTGGAATTTCATGACACGGTCTGTTACAGCTTTCTGACTTCTCTTCGGTCAAGATCTGGGAAGAATCCACCGTCCGAAAATACTAAAAGTGGTGCGCGTCCCTCCACGACGTAAGATGACGTGGACTGGACCAGAGAAGGCTTCTAAACGGAGCGCTAGGAAGCGCAGGGAACTGTGCACGAAGCCTCGACCCCGCTTATGTCGTGACTGCAAGAAACGGACTGCGTGAAGGTACACGGACAGTGACAGAGGGCGCACATGTCGAGCGTCTCTAATGCATAGAAATAAACTTAGAAAAATGGCTGCAAGAAAGTGTGAAGGAGTAGAAAAGCAAATGGTCGTAGGCAAAGTAGATGTGGCATGTAGGAAGTTCAAACAAAATTTCGAAGAAATAAAGAAAACAGGTATAAACATTGAAGCTGACGATATGAAACCTCTTTTAAGCTCTAAATATAGAGCTAACCGATTGAAGGAATACGACGAGAAACTCTATGATGCGGATGACTTGAACAGCGTAATGGAAAGTGAAGGTGATGTCGATATTAGTGAGTTAGAAGATCCTGTTTGATAGAGGTTTGAATGACTTGAGAGCAAATAAGGCAGTTGGAACTGATGAGATCCCTGCTGAACTTCTTAAATTCCTAGCAGAATAATAACTCATGCGATTATTCAACCTGATATCAAAAAGTTATGAAACAGGAGAAATTCCAACTGATTTTAATAAAGTATTCATCTTCACACTTCTGAAAAAAGCACAAGGCGACAAATGTGAGAAATATCGCACAATGAGTGTAACATCACATGCTTCAAAATTACTGACCAGAATAAAATAAAAAGAATGAAAGGGGACTAGAAGAGATACTAGGGTCACATCAGTTTAGGCTTAGGAAAAACCGTGGTACAAGGGAAACATTCTGGCTTTAAGATTAACACTTGAAGGGCGGATCAAGAAAAACTGAGTTACTTTTATGGCGTTTGTTCATCTAGAAAAACATTTATATAATGTTAAGTGGCATGAGATGATCCAAATTTTAAAAAAGTCAGGTCTAAAATATATAGGTAGAAGAATATTTTATAAAATATATGAGAATCAAGTCTCTGTAATAAAAGTAGAGAACCATGAGAGACATGCATCAATTAAGAAGGGTGTGAGACAAGGTGCAGAGAAAGCAATAAAGGAAGTGAAAGAAAAATTTGCATGTTGCATAAGTATTCGAGAAAAAAAAAAACCAGTATTCTGCGATTTGTTTATGACATTGTCTTGTTAACAGAACAGGCTGAGGATATTGAGACATTACGGAATGGCAGGAACAAAATACTGAAGGAACAGTTTGGATTAAATATAAATAAAAGTAACACAAAGGTGATGAAATATAGTAGAAATGACACCAGTAGTAGTTGATGATTAAATACAAAAATAGGATTGGATTCGATAGGAGACGTAAGTGAATTCTGCTACTTGTGATGTAAAATTACAACTGATGGCCGAAGCAGGAATGACGCTAAAAGCAGAATAGAACTAACAAAAAAAGAGTCTCCATGAAAAAGAGAAATCTTTTAATTTCAAATATTGAAAGAACTTTTTAATACTCTATGTGTGGAGCACAGTTGTTTATGGCAGCGAAGCATGGACTTTAAGAATACCAGAAAGAAGGAAAATTGAGGCATTTGAAATGTGGTGCTACAGAAGGATGCTGAAAATTAATTGGACAGATAAAGTACGAAATGAACGAGTTTTGGAAATGATGGGTGAGAAAAGAGGCTTGTGGAGGAAGCTTACAGAAAGAAGAGACAGGCTGGTAGGTCATATTTTGAGACATGCAGGATTGGTTAATTTGTTAGTGGAGGGAACAGTCGAAGGTAAGAACTGTAGAGGAAGACAGAGTTTAGAATATATGAAGCAGATAATTGAGGACGTGGGTTGTAAGGGGTATGTTGAAATGAAGACAGGAAGGGATGCAGGCAGTGGAGAGCGATGCTTTGTGATGTGGTGTTGGGCGCTCCACCGCTCGTCGGAGTCTCCACCGTGGGAGACCACACACTCCTCACGTCTGCACGGTGCTCCATGTACCTGCGCATTTAGAATAACCAGGGGGGGGCGTAGGGGTCCATAGTCCCCCCCCCCCAAAAAGTATCTGGGTTCATCCCCCCCATATCGTAATTTAGGGGATTTTTATTTTTTTTTAATTTAGCCCTCCTAATCTCTTCCGAGGAGACTATAAAGAGACACCCTTGTCCGACTCAAGTCCTCCTCCCCCCCCCCCAAACCAAATTCCGCTCAAGCCCCTCCCAAACAAAAATCCTGCATCCGCCCATGCCTGCGATTTAGATGTTAAATAGTTTCAACAACAAATTTGTTCTACTGTTTTATTTGGAAAGGAAGTAATCCAGAGTGAAAAAGCTGAAAATATGGCGGCAAGTAAATCATGGGACAATAGAAAACATTTTACTGCATGGCATGCTGTTACTATAGGAGTGTCTTTAAACGTCTCTATCCATTGAACGATCAGTTTCCTGTGGACATAAACAGATACACAGACATAAGACACCATACACTTGATTTCAGTGGCACGCACATGATGCACGTGTGTAACAGTAAGGGCGAAGGCAAAGCTTTATCCAGGGCAGTGGTGTGTGAGTGGTGACGCTATGGCCTCGCATTCGGGAGGTCGCGGTTTCCCAACCCCGTCCGTGATCTAGATTTCAGTTTACCATTGTTTTGCGACATCGTTCCAGCCGAATACCGGGGCGGTTCCTTCAGAAATGACATCGCCGAATTCCTTCCCGTTCCTTGCGCCATATCCTCTCCGGCCTCTAATGACCACGACGTAGACGAGCTGTAAAGCTTCCTTCACAATGCGGAGCTTATTATTATTCCCGTATCAGAATCATCAACATACACAGTTAAATACCTCCAGTCTTATACAGAATATTTATAACTATCCGAAAGTATGAAAAGTAAATATCGGTCGTCATTGTTATATGCGCGATAATTTTAAACGTCAATCAGCTATCAAGAGAAAACAGCACGACATGTTTTCTGGAATTAATAGGAGAAAACTACGCTCTACACTGGGGGTGGGGGTATGAAGGCAAATGTCTCGTCAGGTTACACAAGGGGGGGGGGGAGGAAAGGGGGTTTCAAATGAGAAAAAAAGGGAGTAAGGGATTCGAATCAATTTCGACGGGAAGTGATGAATAATTTACAAAAAAACGATGAAATTTTTTTTTAACTGCTTTACGTCTCTCAACAGTGAGGTCTTTAGAGACGGGAAGGGATGTAGGCAAGGAATGGGAAGGAATTCGGCCAAGGCCTTTTGAAGGAAGCATCCCGGCATTTGCCTGGAGTGATTTGGGAAACCATGGAAAACCCAAATCTCGATGCCCGGACGGGGATTCGAACCGCCGTCCTCCCGAATGCGAGGCCAGAACGCTAGCCGTTACAGCACCACGCTCGGTGAAAGAATTTAAAGTAATAAATGACATAAGTAGTCGGGTACAAAAAGGGGGAAAATTTCGTGTGAAGGGACATTGCCGCCGGAGCGTGAGATCCATCGATGACTCCGTGATGCTGGCTGATGTTGGAAGTGACGTCATTCTGGGTGAAAGTCACGCGTCCGGTATTATGGCTGTTGCACAAGACACACGAGGGCAGTCGAGATTACAAGCAGGACGGCGCGGACAACAAAATGGCTTCTCTCGGCGGGCTGAAATAAAATTAAAAAAATGTGCCAAGTGTGTTAGAGAGTTCCCTACAGAGATTATCAAATTCACTAAAAAATGTAAAACTTTAAAAGACTCAAGGTATGTTTGAATAGTTCATCAGTCATCTTCAGAAACCGCCTTTGAAGTGAAATATAAGTTCAAATAAATTCACTTGCAGAAAAAAAAAGTAGTGGTGTAAGGACGGAGACCTTCCCGACGGATGATTGCAGTGTACACGGGTACCGTGTGTATAAACAGTATCCCGCGAAGGCTAACTGCAATTATAGTGTATTAGGATGTTTTAAAATACTATTTTCAGGACGTAATCATTACCTGAATCATAAAATTCGCTATCGAATGAAATATATTATTTTTTTCAGAAAAAATTATGTGAAGAAATAACATTTTTTAATATTATCCGTTTAGTTGTTTTGTGAAAACCATAAAATTCAGAAAGGTAGGTGTGATTTTTCTATATTCCGTCGGAGGCTATATATATCGCTATAAATTTTGAAATAGTTTTCGGGTAACTAGTTTCGGAAATAAATTGGTAGCAATCACTGGTCCAAATCATGGAATAGTCCATGGGCGCCTCCACCATATCCCGTACATCCCTTCCAACTTGTAGTGAATGGAGGACTAACTATTGTTATTAATTTAATTGCGATGGAGCACGCGCTCCGGTGGCAGTTCCCTTAGTCATTTAACTAGCCCACTCTTATTTTTTATAATTATCCTGTGTATTTTGAGCATTAAATTTCTCCCCATCTACTTTACGATTTACGAATTTTAAATTCCTTCAGCGTCTTCTCTTCATTTGTTGATTTCTTCCAATTTCAGACACATTTACCTACAAAAGAAAATGTTTCCCACTCCCTAATGCATGAAATCGACTGCCACCTCGTAGTCATGGCCTTCTTTTCCCTTTGTTGCAATATTCATACTTCTTCGACCCATATCCTTCCTAAAATTAGTAGTAATAGATTGAAAAGGAAAATTGAAACTTCAGAGGTTGCGCATTGCGAAGTTTCAATTGACATCCAAGAAAGGTTAAAGGAAAACAATTCCCTCAGCCCTTGCCTAATCTGCACGTAATTATTTTGGCCACTATGATCTTTATTAAGATTAACGTTGACTTACCAAGAAGTGCGTAGTGTATAATTTGCATTTGGATACCGCGAAGAATAGTTTGGCCTCCGAATGACAGCGTTTCAGTGAGTGGACGTGCAGTTTAACATAGAATCGTAGATACTCAGGTGATGAAAGCAGAGTCCCTAGAAACTGAACCCTGGACCTTGAGTTTCGTAGCGAGCGCCTGAGCTGGCAAACCACTCGCTGTGTGTTACGGCGTGCAAATTATCCCTCTCGTCCCCCAATCGCCGTCGCAAACTCGATTTCAGTGGAACGCGGGTTCCTGTGGAGATTCCCTACACCCCTCATTTCACATTTTATTATTTTTATTTCTCTTAAAATCTTTGACTGCAATGTAGACATCCAACCACTTTTGCCCTTTAGAAATTTCCATTTTTAATTCTTTCAGTGCTTCTGCTTAGATAATCATCACTTCCCTTGGTAATTTATTCCAGTTTCTGACTCCCTTATATTTTACAAAACAAAATTTACCACTGCCTCAGCCTGAAATCGAGGTCCTGCTTGTGGTCATTATCACCTCCACCCTTCCATCTAGGACTCCTGATTCCTGTATCAATATTCATCCAAACCTACGCCGTGCACTCTCTTCGCCCTCCTCGTTTCTTTCAACGAGTCCCAGGTAATCCAGCTCCTTCCTCATATTCGTTGCTGACTGTGTTCTGAGGTAATCCAGCTGTCCTGCACTTGATACCCATACTGTGGGTCGCATACTACACCAGGTAAAGCAGGTGGCAGCCGTGTTCCCAGTTTTAGTTGCAGTACGAGGACTGGTTTGTAGCAATTCTCCATGTCTGCCTCTTCGCTGCCTTCCTTTTTAATTCTACGTAGCTGCTGCATTTCCTTTCATTCATAATTTGGTTGATATAGCGTAATCATCATCTTCCTCCGTGGCTCGTTCCTTCAAGAATCATCACAAACAAACCTTTGTATTGCAAAACATGCCTATGATCTTGTATCTTCTTTTCTGTAAATACTTGAATCTTCGTACTTCAGAAATTCTTCTCAGTACTTAGTGACATAATAAGTGGCATAGTCCCTTCAGCATTAGTCTGTAACACCAGACCTCAAATGCCGCCATGCCTATGCTCCACGATTCACTTCCATATAGGGTTAAGTTAGTTAATTCAGTGATAAAAGGCGCGCACTGATAAAATCGGCACCGCAGCAGACGCCGCCTGTTGTGTGGGCCGCTTAAACCACTCTCTCCGTTGCGTCACTTCCACACCGTTAGCGGAGACGCGCTGGAGTGCTGCAAACGCTTTGTCTCCGCTTTCTCTGACTGCGATATTCCACACAAACCATAGTTCATGCGAACAAGCCAGCGCTGTTGTATTACAATTCCACTGTCATTTTAACTAATAAGATTTCGAGTATGCGTTCACTGAAAGATTTTGAGAAGGCCAGTCTGTTTTTAGAATCTTGCGAAACATTAAGGCAGGAGTCGGAAAACTACGTCCCGCAGGTTAATATTGCATTTACATGAAAAAATTGCAAGTAAATCAACATTTTATTTATTTATCTAATGCTATCTCATGTTTATAACCACTGCGCAATCGAATCACAGAATGCGCCTTTGTTGGAGCTGTTCTGACAATTAAAATCATATGCACGCGGATTTATGGCCACTGTGTTACGGGGTACATTGCTCATATAAAGCAAATATTGTCTCTGATGGGAAGTGACATTATCAAAAAAGAAAGTGTATAAAAGCCTAACGTAGGATATTTACAACAAACGTTAGTGATTGGAATTACTAACTTGGAAGTCCAGTATGATGAAATATTGTCTCGGAAAAAACATTTTTATTTTTTAAACTAGTACAAATTTTCACTATTGTATATTAAGTTAATTAAAAATATTTTTATTTGTTTTTAAATAACAGTAATGATGTGTAGAAATATTAGGTATGTAAAAATACCTTAGAATGTCTCTTTGGGCCTTTCATCAGGTACCTACTTTTGCTGACCAAATTGTTACTTACTTAGAATTGTTTGTTACTCGTGCTGTTTGTGAACATTTAAATTGTGTGTAAGCGGTTGGAGATAGTGATGTCGAGGCTCTTGGGCTCGCCGAATCATTTCTACAATTCCATTCTCGGTACAGTATGCTCCCAAGAGCTCGTTACGGAGGTTCTTGAGGTTTATTATTTCTACGACCACGGCTACTTACAATATAATTACTCTAGTAACTGTGAACTGAAGGTGGGTATATCAGATATCACACAAACTTTCCAGGGTTGCCATCTTAAGAAAACCAAAATCGCTAGAGCTGGTCTCAAAAGTCACTAGATTGTCGGATGTTTAGAACTAAAATCTTTGCTAGAAATCGCTAAATAAAATAAAGGAAAATGATAAGGTAAGCAATATAAAAATATTTTAATAATTAGTATTTCCAATAAATTAAACATAACATTGTATTAAAAATCAAAATAAAATTTCTTCATTCGCTATTTCTTCTTCATCACCTTGGTCTATCGTTGGAGTTACAGAACTTGCAGATCTGGAAGGCTGAGATGAATGGTCAGTCTTAGACTTAAAAGAGTAATTAACATCTTTACCAATTGCAGAAATCACATCAGCCGGAAGCTCGTAACTGTAGCAGTATTTTTTAACTGATTCTTTATAAAAGAATGCTATAAAGAGTATTTACAGCTATCCTGTTTCTGATATTGTTTTTTAAGAATGTTCATTGATCTGAAAATCATTTCTACTACGACATTCGAGTGAGAAAATAACAGGATATGCGAAAATCAGATAACTCCAGAAAGGTATTTATTCCAGCAGCATTCTTGTATTGGGTAAGCCATATTCCGTTTTCAATATATTATGTACGCCATTATCTACCCGAGTCATTATCTTCCCTAATTCCAATCAAGTTTTTCGAAACTCTGCAAGGTTGAATATCACTAAAAATCACAAAATATTTTTTTAGCGATAACATATTTAAGAATATCGCTTTCGAGGTTCAAAATTCACTAAATCTAGCGACAAAATCGTTAAGGTGGCAACATTGAAACTTTCTCATTGCCACTACACTCTAGCTAGAACATACACACTAAAGCAACACCCAATGACAATAGATACAAATATAAGTACGCAACATTATTCCCACCAAGGATCCAAATAGATCAGGCAACCACAGGAAATATTTCACGAACTTTGAATTGTGGTGGAAATATATGTACAAAAGCTGCCCCTGTGCTGTTGGCGTCGACTCACACTGTGCAATTGTAAAGGTAACAACGTAATATATTTTATAAAGAAATTGTCATAGGACTTAAGAACTATTGTAAAATAAAAGATAAGAAATTGTAATTTAACTAAACAATAAACATAAACCATTGTAAAATTAAATGTAAAGAACCTGGCAGTATGGCCGACCAGGCCAAAAGCCAACATAAATAAATAAATAAATAGATTTTAACCATGGAATTTTAACCATGATTTTAACTTCCCTAAATCGCTACATCTTTGGCAATAACCAATGAAGCTTTTTTAATGCTACTCCCATTTCATTGTAAGACAGGAGGCGGGTGAATTGTATGAGTACAAGGCGTGTATAGTTAGGAGGATTGAATCGGTAATGATTGAGGAATTATGAGTAGTATGTGGAAGCGAAGAGATCACCACGATTTCAGGTGTAAGTGAGAGAAAATGTTCCTTTACAGGCGAGGGATTGGAATAAGTTACTAAGGAAAGTGTTGAACAATTTACCAAAAGTTCTGAAAGAGTTTAAAATTAAAATTTTTGTTTTAAACTTTTTAAGTGTTTCTAGTAAATGGCCCAGAATCTATCAGTAATTTATTATAGACCTAAACTTCCTCACTTACAGACAAAGATTTTTCCTCTGCATTGCATTTGAAATTGTAATCATCTCTTTTCTTCCACATACTACTCCTAATTCTTTTTCTAATGTTCATCCAAGGCAAACAATCAACCTCAACGATTAGTTCCAAAGAACACAGACTTATGCATGAGCGTATCCAGCGAGCCCCCCCCCCCCCCCCGAATAAAAATCAAGTTGCCGTCAGTACACATCAACGACTGAAGAACTGGCTCAGGAGCACTTTGGGAGAGGAAAGATTGTGCCTGATGTGTGTACATCGATATTTCATGAAAGTACGCTGTGCGATATTGACAAAGTTATTGAAAATTTTTCTGGGAATCCGAGACGATTAATGTTTACATAAAAACCATAATTTAGTTATGATCTTGATTAACTGCATAGTAGGTCCTTGGATTACTATGTTAATCAATAATAAAAATAGTTTTCTCAATAGGTTTGAGTTTTATTTTGTAAAAAATCGTCATATTTCAGTCCCCCACCCCACTTCCTCGAAAAAAAAAAAATACCAGTTGCCCCCTCTAATTCAGATGTTGCCCCCCTCCCCCCTAGTTCTGATCCTGGTTACACCCTTGGACTTATGTTTCAAATAACACAGAAAGATAGTACAGTAGGTAATATGAATTGTCTGTGGACCATACATTCCTAATCCTGATGGCTAATTGTTTAAATTTTAAGATCATGTATTGACACTCCCATTTATATTAGTATATTGAAGCACCTGAAATGTTGTGCATTAGAAGGATGCTGAAAATTAAGTGGACAGATAAAGCACGAAATGAATGAGTTTCGAGGACGTGGGTTGTAAGGGGTATGTAGAAATGAAGAGGTTAGCACAGGATAGGATGACATGGAAGAGACTGGTGACAGCAAAAAAAAAAAAAAAAAAAAAAAAAAATCATTATAGATTATGATCAAACAGAAAAAACAACGAACATATATAAGGATAGCAGTGAAGACATGTGACCCAAGGGCTGCCAACATGAAGGCTCTACTATATGCCTGGTGAATAGTCTTAGGTTAAAATATGATTGGAAATGTTACTTTCTCAATCCTGTTTAGTTTATTAAATCCAAAATAAAATCTGTTTCGAATAAATTGACTTATGAAATGTTACAGCTTGAATATAAAGATGTCTATTTTTGTGTTCAACAGAGAAACTAGAGGAAGTGTCAACATTCTGTTTACAATTTGTGATAATTTTTTTTTTGAGACTGAACGTATTGTTACACAGTGTCAGTGATGAGGCCGTATTGTTGTTAGAGAGAGTGTAACTGTTTGTGTGTGTATGTTGCAGGCCTGCACTTCCACGTGGTGGGGGAGGGCGTGGTGCGTCTGAAGGGAGCGCGGGCCGGCCGCACCTACGAGCGGGAGACCTACATAGACTTCCGCATGCGGCTGCTCGGAGAGCCAGGTACACTACTAATAGTGTAGACTTAATTAAACATGGCAGGTAGTTGTTTGAAAATGATCTATTGTGAGGGTAACAACATTAGCCACTGTATGCTTCAAACTTGCAAAGAATTCAAGTTTCAGCAAAAGGTTCAGTAAGGGGAAGGGGAACATAACAGTGGAGATGTGACAACGGTTCAGACATAATAGGAATGCCTGAAGAAACAAGAAGTAAAGAAAAGATCAGAACCAAAACTAAAGAAGTTGATAAGAAGAGAATACAATGCAGCTACAACACAGCAGAGCAGTAAAGAAACACTCGAAACAACTAACGAGGAATTTTTAGCAGCAAACAGAGAAGTTAAGATGTGTTAAGGAATGATGATATGCCCAGAGGGAGACCATTGAAAAATGAAACTAGAAATTGCTGTTGCTATAACAGAAAATTATTATTATTGATTTGACAGAATTTAAAGTTGAAATTTGTAGAAGGGAAATATAGGTGGGTGCAGGAAAGGGATGAAATGGGTATGTAGGGAAATTGTCACCGGAGTGTGTGCTCCATTGCAATTAAATTAAATTAATTTAATTGCAATGAAGCACACACTCTGGTGACAATTAACCTCGTCATCTAATTACCCCTTTTTATTTTACAGTATTTAATTATCTAATATAATTTGAGTGTTAAATTCCTTCAGCATTTTTGGTAAATTATTCATCATTTGGTAATTTGTTCCAATCCTTGACACCCTTACCAACAAAAGAAAATTTTCCCACACTCTTATGCACGAAATTGAGCGCCAGCTTGTGGTCATGGTCGTCTTTCCCTTTCCATGCACTATTCTTAATTCTTTGTCCAATACCCCTCCAAGCCCCATGACCAACATATGCCCTGTACATTCCCAGCACTCTCTTCATCCTCCTCCTTTCCTCCAGTGAGTTCCAATCCAGCTCCTGTATCATATCAGTTACTGACTGGGTCCCTGGATAATTTGCACAAACAAGTCTAGCTGCTCTACTTTGCACACCTCCAAACTCTTGTATTTGATAACCAAAATGTGGGTCCCAAACTACACCACCATATTCAACCAATGGTCTGATCAAAGTTTTGTAACCCAACTCCCTAACATCTCTGGTACATCCTCTCATCACCCTCTCCAGTAAATGAAGGATTTTGTAACCTTTTCCTACCACCTGCCCAATGTGCTCTGCCCAGTTGAGTTTACTATCAGACGTTAAGATATTTACACTTCAAACCTTCACAAGTACAATATTTTGAGGTTATGAGTCTACTCTCAGTGGCTGTTCTGTGTGTAGCTTAAATATGCTTCGGTAATTTCTTACATTAATATTTTTCTATTCCTGGTGATGGAAAAACTAGCAAAAAAAGGAAACTTCTTAGTTATATTTGTGCTCAGGATAATAATTGACGTTAAAAAATAGGAAAATTAACCATGCACACATTCACCCACACACATTGGTCTATGCAGGTGAAACTGCACTTAAATGTTAGTGATTTAGCAGTTATGTCAATTGACCAAACGTGATGAGTTCATCTGAAATAGAGACTTATGACACACTTACACTGTTCAAAGCTTTTAGATAACTGATTACAGGTAAAGGTCTATTTTATTTTCAATCAAAACAATAATTACAGTGTTTAGTGAATGAAAAATCATTTCATACAAGTCATCCAATGGTAAACTGGGAAACTGCATTTTAAAGAGACGATAATTGCTTCTCCCAACCAACTTTCAACATTCAAAATACACAGTAGCAATAACTCAATAGCTCTGGGGAAGAACAACATAAATAAACAGCAGAATTAATAATAGTGATAATAATAAATAATGGATATTTATCAACTTACCCTTCAATATCAGTTTCAAGTAGACCTTGTTCTTACAGCTGTCTTTGTGTTATGTTGTTTCAGAGGCACTTTGTTATCCTGTATTTTATTTGGGAGTAGTTTGCTTTGCGATACATGTTGTAACTAACATGACTCTCGTGGAAGCAGTTTATTTATTACTAATAATAACTAAATTCCTCCTGTCATACGCTCTAACAAGAACATTCTGGCCCAGGATGCATTTCAACCTAACTACTGTCTCCGCTACAAAATCAAATGCTACAGGCACACCTTAACATATTAAATGCATCAGAACTAAATTTCGAGTAGTAGCAGAATTTTCTGTGTCGGGATTCCTAATTAGTGTAGCATAAATTACTGTCACAATTAGTTTTATTACACACCTTCAGTTTGAAGCAATTGGACTAAAGCATGTGCAATACACAGTCATTGTATGACAATGTAAACTTGACCCCTTTATTTGCACAGCTAATATTTGAAGTTGTTGTCGCAGGCCAGCACGGGGCGGTGGTGCTGTCTCCGGGGATTCACAGCTTCCCGTTCAAGCTGGGTCTGCCGCTGGGGCTGCCCTCGACGTTCCTGGGCAAGCACGGCTGGGTGCAGTACTTCTGCAAGGCTGCCCTGCGACAGCCCTCGGGGCTCACCCACAAGAACCAGCAGGTCTTCATCGTCATGAACCCCATCGACCTCAACCTGGAGCCTGCCGTGCTCGCCGTGAGTTCTAAATACGATACATACATTCCAGTATAAGAGACTGGCTCTGTGGGATGTGGAAAGTTGTCAATTTACATTTAAACAATTGCATAACAAACTAATACATACACCACAAGATGTACAGTCATAGCATACATGCAGCATTAATTATGTCAACTACATTTGCACAAACTATTGGCAGTTTATTTTGTAGATACCCTTGAAATAAATTCTTCGACAGAGTAGAAGGAGTTGTCAATTAAATATTCTTTAAATTTTTTCCTCAATTTATTCTTATCATCTGCTAGACATTTAATATGTGTTGCGACTGTATTGAAGGTACGTATCCCTGAATATCGGACACCTTTTTGAACAAATGACAAGGGCTTGTAATCCTTGTGAACATAATTTTTACTTCTAGTGCCATAATTGTGTTTTTTTACTATTTGTTTGAAACAAAGTATAATTTGCGACTACAAAGGACATTAATGTGTATATATACCCAACCACCAATATTAAAATCCCTAACTTCTTGAACAGATCTCTACATGAAGTTCTATTGCTAACCCCACACATAATTCTTATTACTCGCTTTTTGGCTTTGAACACTTTGTCTCTATGATTAGAATTGTCCCAGAATATTATTCCATATGATATTAAGGAATGAAAATAAGCAAAATAAACTAGCTGCCTCATACGGAGATCATGTATAGCTGAAATTGTACGAATTGCTAATTCTGCCTTGCCATATTAAAAACAAGGGGGGGAGGGACCTTTTATCTGGAAGCAGTTCTCGCTTTGCCAAGGGCAGTAAAAATGTTGAACCTGATAACTGGGTATACCCTTGGTGTGGTATCATCCAGCACATTTGGACTGTTTTTTTAGTATGACACCTGATTCTATTAGTGTAACTCGGTGTTTCTGATTAATGATGAGAGCTTTACGGTACTAGCTGCAAAAATGGTTTACATTGTTCTTAATGTAGTCATTTAGTAACAGAATATTTTGATATTAATCCTTAGTCAAGTGGAATGTGATACATATGGCACTGACTTATTTAATTTATAGTGTAATCAAATTTTTGGCTAAAATACTTCATACATTTCTACGCAAATCAAGTTAATAGCTAACTCAATGCAAAAAGAACTATAGCTAAAAGGTGCAAATCCATATTTTTTTATTTTATTTATCAATCTTGTTTCATGGATCCCTGCTGAGGAAGCACCTCTGGGATGTGAAACATGTCATGGTCAATACACATACATACAATATGAGTCATAATCATAGTAAAAAACAATTATACGTTACAAAGAAAATAAGACAATAAAATAAACATAAATTTTTACAACTGTGATTTGCAAAAGTCATATTGAATACAATTAATTGTTTTGTTCAAATTCTTGAATGGAGTAGAAGGAGTTGCCAATAAGATAATCTCTCAGTTTTTCTTTAAATATATCTTTATTTTCTGCAAATTGTTTTATACCCTTGGGAAGTTTATTAAACAGATGTATACCAGAATAATTTACTCCTCTTTGTACTAATGACAGAGATGTTTGTGGTTTGTGCAAGTTATTTCTGCTTCTTGTATTGAGATTGTGTACCTGTGAATTAGAAGTAAACAGGTTACAATGATCTATGACAAAGCACATGAGAGAATATCTATACTGAGAACTCATTGTAAGAATACTGAGTTTTTTTAAAAAGTTGTCTGCAAGAAGTTCTTGGTTTTTACCCTACACAACATCCTAATAGCCCTTTTCTGTGCTATGAAAACTTTTTTACTTTGTGAAGAGTTTCCCCAAAAAATTATGCCATATGACATTACTGAATGAAAATATGAGGAGTAAACCTGTTTCGTTAATTCTAGATCTGCTGTTAGAGAAAGTGTTCGTATTGCAAAGGTGACACTACTTAACTTCTTCAGTAGTGAAGTGATATGTTCATGCCAACAGAGTTTCTCATCTATTTGAATACCAAGGAATTTTATACTCTTTGTTTCTAATATTGTGTTATTTTTATAGCTTACTTGTAAATCTGGCTATGCATAATTTTTTGTTTTAAAATTTAGTTTTAATGAATTTGCCTTAAACCAATTTGCTACTTAACTAAGTACTTCATTTACATTAAATTCTAGATTGCTGTTTGGTGTTTTTTCTCACAGTCAGGTTAGTGTCATCTGCAAATAAAACACTCTTTAACTTTGTCAGATAAGTTTCCAGGAAGGTCATTGATATACAACAAAAAGAGGAGGGGTCCCAGGACAGAACCTTGTGGAATTCCATGTTTTAATTTTCCCAGTCTGATGAAGCATCTTTGTTTATTTTAGTATCAAAAATTGACACTTTTTGCATTCGACTTTCCATGTATGATCTAAACCAGGGATGGCCAACCCGCGGGCCGCTTGTGGCCCGCGGTAGGTCATTTGGGGCCCGCCGGAGCTGTATCATTATATACCTAAGCTTTGATATTCAATGGTGATATCTATACTAAGTTAAGCTGATATTCAACCAAGATCATCGCTCTATTGATCTTGCAGGGATGGACAGTGCAGGTGTACAACCGAACATTATCACGGCTTATGTTTCTGTAACTTTTCAGCGCGTTAGTGGTTCGCCTGTCATTCTTGGGTCGCTTGCGTCAGTTATTGCAGTTAATGTTTCCACCCATAGATGGAAGTACACTATTTGCTTTGATTGTTGTATTTGTTTCGAAATGCATTGACTATATTCCATGTATCTGCTGTACTGTAGTATTTATGGCGTGTTGTCATGATCGACTTTTAAGAACTAGTTTCTGTTTTATATAAGTCGTGTGTATGTAAGTATTACTATTGTTAAAAATATGTGATATTTGTGTTGTTGCATCTTTACCGATTATGTTCCAGTTATTATGATTACTAAGCGTTTCGGTTTTAGTAGTTTCTACAAAATACAAGCACTTGACTTTTATTCATTTCTCTTTCTAGTTCAATGAAATAATTTCGTCAACTAGTAAAGACGTTGGTACAAAGAAGCGAAAAGCAGCAGATGAATTGAGAAATTTTCAGGATAAGTGGACTATTAGCTATTTTTGTAGAATTTAATACAAAACCCATATGCTTAATATGCAAAGAATCTGTTTGTGTATTGAAAACCGGCGTTATGAAACTAAACATCTAAATAAGTTTGATGAGTACCAAGGATAATTTCGATTAGACCAGGTAAAGATGAGTGGTAGGGAAATTGCCACCGGAGCGTGCGCTCCATTGCAATTTAATTAAATATTATTATTGTTATTAAAAAGAAAACTTTCTGCACAGCAACAGATATTCACTAGCACTGCTGCAGAATCAACATGCCACGTAAAAGCGAGCTATGCAGTAGTTTCGATATAAGCCAAGAAATCGAAGCCGTATTCAGATGGTGAAATGGTGAAGGAATTTTTGGAGGGCATCGTTGAAATTATGTGTCCAGAAAAGAAAAGGAATTTTCATAAATAAGCCTCTCTCGTCAAACTATTACCAGACGTGTGGAAGACATTGGGAAACGTATTGAAGATAATTTGAAAAGCAGAGCACCTGATTTCGTATATTATTCTCTTGCATTGGATAAAAGTACAGATCTAAAAGATACTGCCAAGTAGCGATTTTCGTAAGAGGTGTTGATATCCAGTTAAACAAAATAGAAGAATTAGCGGCTCTATATCCACTTAAGAACACTACAACTGCACGCGATTGTTAGTCAGTTACAGCAACATTAAATCGTTTTTCGTTAAAACTTCACAACTTATCTGGCATGACGACGTATGGAGCTCGCGCAATGGTTGGAAAACATGAAGGTTTAGTAAAACTGATTGAAAATGAAGCCAACAAACTTGATAATACCTCATTATTAAATTTTCATTGCATTATTCCTCAAGAGAATTTGTGTGCCAAGTCTTTAAAAATGGATCATTTCATGAGCATAGTTTATCACAACTTCATTAGATCGAAGGGCTTGAACCACCGTCAATTCCATGAATTCCTCAAGCATTTGGATTCTGACTATAATGACCTTACATTTTATACTGAAGTAAGATGGTTGTCCCGTGAAAAATGTTAAAAAAAATGTATGATTTGAAGGAAGAGATACAATCATTCTATGCCAGAAATTTGAAAAGTATCCAAGAGTTTGAAGAAGTGGCTTGGGTTTGTGACTTCGCGTTTCTAGTCGACGTAACTAACCATTTAAATAACCTGAACATTCGTCTGCAATGCAAAGACCAATTGGCTAAAAATATGTTTGATGTTTTGCCGCGTTTAAAATGAAACTTGGGCTATGGGAACAATAGTTGAAAAATAAAAATTTCAATAATTTTTCCAAGCTATCATTGCAAGCAGACGTGACACAGGCGTTGGCGATTAAGTACAGATCATTAACATCAAACTTGAACCTTTAGATTGAAAACCGATATCAAGATTTCAAAAATCATCATATTCTTTTATATGCATTTTCAACGCCATTCTCCGTTGATATAAGTCACTGCCAGGAAATTTGAAAATGGAATATTGTGAATTGTAGTCTAACGCACAGCTAAGGAGAAAGTCCACCAGGTTGGTTTGGAAGAATTTTACAGAAAATATCTGGACAAGGAGAAATATCCTGCATTTTACAAACATGCTTTGCGGATGATTTCGCTATATTGAAACAGCTATATTGTGTGAACAGCTTTTCAGTTGGATGAACAGTATCAATTCACAACACAGAACACGAATCATTGATGTTCATTTGGAGAACTTTATGCGTGTAGCCACAATATCGATATCAATATTGATACCCTTAGTTCGCCAAACAATGTCAAAAGTCGCATTAAGATAATTGTATATTTAATACTTCATTAAGTATTAAGTGTTTTTTTCCTTCATAAAAATATTAAAGTATTTTTTCCAAGAAAGTAACGCATGCTGCCCGGCAGAGAGTTGTAGTTCCGAAATTTGGCCGGCTGCTGAAAAGGTTGGCCACCTATGATCTAAACCATTTACCTGCGATTCCATAAATACCATAGTATTCCATTTTTTTCAAAAGTAGTTCATGATTTACACAGTCAAATGCTTTTGCAAGATCACAAATATTCCTACAGGGCTCATTTTATTATTAAGTTCCTCAAATGTGTTATTTAAAAATGAATATATAGCCATTTCTATAGATGATCCTTTTTGGAACCCAAATTGGGATTTAGTGAGGATATTATTTTGCGTAACATGTTTTATTACTCTACAATACATGACTTTTTCAAAAATCTTTGAGAATCCTGAAAGTAATGAAATGGGACGATAGTTATCTACACATGTTGATTCTCCTTTTTTAAACAACGGTTTTACAACTGCATATTTTAGTCTATTTGGAAACACACCTTGAATTAACGATTCATTACAAATGTGGGCAAGTACACGATCGATACAATCTGAACATCTTTTAGTAATTTACTTGAAATATTGTCATAGCTGGAAGAATTTTTAGGTTTTAATTGTTTAATGAGTTTATTTATTTCTGAGACTGTTACTGGTGGCAATTGCATTTCCACAAATCTATTTGGGTAAGCAGTCTGAAGAAGCCTAAGGGCACTATTTGGGGACTGCTTTTCTATGCCTAATTTCTCTACAACTGTAGTAAAATGTTTGTTAAATATTTCACAAACTTCCCCTACTTCACTATGGACAGATCCATTTTGTTTATTTTTATGTCTTTAGAGTGATTTACAGATTTTCCTGTTACAGTTTTTATTATATTCCATATAGTTTTCATCTTATTGCCTGAATTCTCTATTTTCTTTGATATATACCTGTTCTTGGCCTTTCTTATTACATTTCTTAGTATTTTAGAATAAAGTTTATAATGAGCTTTAAGTGTATAGTTATCTGATTCTCTTACTTTTAAGTACAGGTTCTTTTTGTTTTACAAGATATTCTAATACCCTTTGTTATCCAGCCGTTACCTAGTTCATTGTTTGGAGTATTGACAACTTTCCTTTTTTCGAAACTTCCTTCGAAAAGTGTTAGAAATATATTGAGAAAGGAATCAAATTTTGCATTAACACCCTGTGCATTGTACACTTCTGACCATTGTTCATTATTTAAGGAATCTATGAAATGTTTTATATTGTTTTCATTAATATTTCTTCTATAAACCCAGCTTTTCTCTATCTGTTTAATAGTGTTTCTGGACTTGATACATAGCAGCTGGGCATCATGATCTGAGATACCATTTATTACTGGAAGTATGTCGTAATTACTGTACTGAGAAATATCCATAAAAATTATCAATTGCAGTCCTGCTATTATTTTGTATTCTAGTAGGAAAATTTACAAGTGCCGTTAAGTTAAAAGACAACATCAAGGCTTCCATATCTAGCCTCTCATTGCTTTGATTGAGAAAGTCAACATTAAAATCTCCACATAAAACTATTTGTTTGTTATTTTTGAAACATAGTAACAAAGACTCTAACTGTGATAAAAACAGACTAAAATTTCCTGAGGGGGCCCTGTAAATTGCTATTAATATGAGCTCTTCCTTACCATATTCTAGTTTAGTAACACAGCATTCAAAGTGTTGTTCTATACAATACTTACTTACGGCTACACTATTGCATTGAATATTATTTTTAACAAAAATGGCAACTCCACCTTTCTCCATTTTACATCTACAGAAATGAGAACTTAGTTTATAATTTGGGATGGACAGCTGAGATATTCCTGTGTCAGACAAATGATGTTCAGATATGCACAAAACATCTACATTGAAATTTCTGGAATTTTGAATCTCTTCTAGGCATAAGGTAATGTCATCAGTTTTACTAAATATCCCCCTTATATTTTGATGGAGAATAGTGGTCTGAACTCTTTGATTCAATGAATTTAAATTGTTTACTTTATTAGTATATACTGGTATGTCAGATGGAATTTCTAATTTCGATAAGTTTTGATCAGGAGAGACTTAATTTCTTTTAGACATCTTAATACATTTATTTTATTTACCCTAAAAAAGGACGCGACTTAATACCACTTATCACAGGAATACCTCTTTCACTCACCTGGCATCCCCTGATCTCATCAGCAATAAGAAGCGAAAGCTTCCTTTTACCTCTGAGATTCAGATGGAGTCCATGGCGAGTATAACTGTCCCTACCAATGCAGGCCACATCTATCAAACCAATGTGGGAATTTGCTGACTGCCAGAGAACCCTTTCCAACGATGCATTTGTACGCCTAATGTTATGCCACATCCAGGGTTTATCATAACGCTCAAGCAAACCCACAAATCCCACATTTGTCTGATGCGTGTTCCTGGAAATGTGAGCAATGTCTTCCTCAATTGAGTAATTGAGGTCCTTATCAAGACTAAAAACTGAGTAAAGTGTATTGGTTGCCAGCTGGAGAATAATTTAATAACTAAAGTTTAGTATGTTAGTTTTATGGGGACCAATAAACTTAATATAAACTTTAAATAAGAACAGAAAAAGGAACTCACACAAGAGTAAAAAATCATTCTGGATTTAATACTCCTTCATTCAAATGATGTGAATTGGTCTGCAGGTAATGACATAATCCTTCCATCCCCCATTTTAAATGCTAGGTAATGATTGTTCATAAAACTAGATTTGCATTTCTATTTTAAAATTAAAGTTTATTATACCAGTATGTCTACAAATTACTCATGTTAAAAATTTTAAATGTTAATTTCAGTTTATAAATTTTATATAGACCATTAGAAAAGATTAATGCCTTTGTGACAGATTTATCATCAAAATGATATATATTTTAAAAACATGCATCTTGCTATATTAAAGTAGGTAGCATAGATCTGTGAACACCGGTGTTAAATTCACCTGAGTAATGAGCAGTAAGCCAGCTGATCAGTAGTACAGACATATTTATCACAGACAATATTTGTGTGATACAAAATGAAGGTCATAAACAGATACTAAAAAACAGGTTGGTCATATAATTTTGTATCACTGCATAAAACTGCATCTGGTGTTAGTGCCCATTAGTTAAACCTGCAGTGCTAAAATATGTCATTTACTTAATACATACAGTAGTGTATACAGCTGAGGATTACTGACGGTAGTGTGTTTATTAACCCAGGAGCCGTTCCAGTGCGAGATCGAGCACAAGCTGGGGGTGCGCTGCGTGAACTCGGGGCCCGTCGTGTGTCAGGTGTCTCTGGACAGGGGAGGCTACGTGCCCGGAGAGACGATCGGAATCTCCGCCAAAGTCCACAACAAGAGCAGGATAAATATCAAGAGCACAAAGGCCTGTCTCACAGAGGTACAAATTCCATCATCTCACATATTTCTTTCACTAAACCAATTTTTAAAAAAATTTCTTCATTGAATTAAATACAAGGATTAATATGACTATGTGACTAATAGTTTATATAGGAATGAAATGATATTTGTTAGCATAGCACTATTAAAGATATGAGAGCAAGGCCTACACTCACAACAGCAAAGGATACGCTAATATACAAAATGTTCAGGGAGATTGCTCGTCAAGCAGGAGAGATGACATCAGCCACAGCCTCTGCTAGCGTAAGTGTCTGTCTTCCTCTCTATTCTTAATATTATTATGTAACTACGAGAGCCTGCCTTTCAGAGTTATGATTCCTACAAACGTTTCAACAAAAGAAAGCATCTGTTTTTAGAGCTTCTATGAGTATTCTCTTAATATATGCCAACTTTAAACAAATTTACATCGTTTTGTTAGTCTTTCTACAGAACAGCGCATTTAAAGAGTGCGATATAATAATAATAATAATTCCGTGTCGTCTTAATGACCTGGTGACGGGGTTTCCAATTGGCTGCACTTTCCGCCCCTGTCTTAGCTGCCTTAGCCTAACCCGGTAGTGCTACCGGTTTACAGGGGACCTACAGTTTAATGTAGAATCTGAACCACGGAAGCGTTCTGGCATACTTCACATTACACAGCGAGCAATGCCCGAGGTGAAGATCGGGTTAAGGATCTATGAAAATCCCGTAGCCCTGAATATGATTGAAATTATGTTGGGCAAACAGGGGACAAACAAGCTTAAAAGCATACCGCTTGCTGATAATACTACTGAATGCAAAATAAATGATATGTCTGGTGATATTCAAGAACAATTACTAAAACATTAAAAAAGAACTCACATTTTGCTTTGCAGTTAGATGAATCTACTGTTGTTTCAGATTTGACACAGTTTGTGCAATTTCTGCTCTTTAAGCTGATGACAACGTCGTAGAAAACATTTTATTTTGCAAGGCACTTTCTGCGAACACTACTGGCCGATGTTTTTGAAAAGCTCTCGTGACTACGGGATTTATTGGACAAAATTTATCGTTATTTTTATTGATGGCATTGAAGCTATGACTGCCAATAAAAGCAAGCTCGTTGCAAAATTAAAATTAATAATTGATTTTTTTTGTTTTTACTTCATCAGCAAGGTCTGGCAACCAAGATTCTACTTTCTGATTTAAATGATGTGCTTGAAGAGGTGATCAAACTTGTGAATTCTATTAAAGGTAAAGTCTTGCAAATCCAACTGTTTAGAATCATGTGTGAAGACAGGAATTTTCTCCTTCAAAATCACCTCTATACAAAGAAAAGGTGTTGGACTAAGCATTGAATTGATAATGTTCTTATAAGATGCTAAATCCGAATATGCTAATTATTTTTGTGATCCTGCATGGCTATTAAAACTGGCATTTCTAACTGATCTTTTTGACCATCTAAATATTTTAAACAAGAGCTTCCAAGGGAGGAGAGGAAACATTCTAAAAGCAAAGGATAAAATCCTCACAAAACTTTGTTTGTGGTAAGCGTCTTTACAAAAAAATAAAAATGGTGTATGAGTTTTTCACTTGCATTGAGAAGATTCTCCAAGAAATTGCAACGGACCATTTGTTGGTAGTGGGTTCTCACATTCCTTGCATGATACAGGGCTACTTAATTTGGAAGAGAAACTATTAAGTTACTTTCCACAACTAGACTCTGGAGCAGCTGACAATGGGCATAGATGGACACTATATTCTTTCTTGGGTATGTTGCTGATCTGACCATGAAGACAAAAGAAAATCTTATATATTTAGCTACTGACAGCATACTTAAACTGGAATTTAATTAGCAAATAATTGACAACTTCTGGATGAAGAGAAAAGAAGAATATCCAAACCTGGAAAGGGAAGCTTTAAAATTATTATTGCAATTCACCACCTTATACCTATTTAAACTAACGTTCGATTCAATGGTAAACATAAAAAAAAGAGAAATAGATTCGAATTAGAAAATGATAGATGATTCAGCAATTTAGTAAAAAATAAACAGCCACAGCCTACTCACTTAAAATGTTGTGTTTATATTGTGGTGTAAGACCTATAGTGTTGCATTTTACTCTTACCTGACTTGCAAACACAACTCCCCGAGCAAGACTCGGCTTCCGAGTCGTGACCCACAGGTTGAAAATCACTGCTGTATGTGAATAAAAGCAACATAAGCCAGAAAAGTTAATATTTTATCTGTCTTTTATTTAATAATTAATACATGGTGGAGATGGTTCAGGGACTCTTAGGAATCAATTCTTGTCATTAGTCATTCATTTTTGTTCATATTGTTTCTTTAGACGTTCCAGCTTACATATTTATTAAAGACAGATCTTATTTTCATTTAATTTAATCATTTTAATTTCACAGTAGGAATGTGCATGATTTTACCATTGCAGACTATACAGTACCTCTCACGTAACAAAGTCGTGCAGACGGAAACGAGGGAGTTGGCGTCGCTGAGTCGCGGCAAGGTTCGGCCCGGGGAGTCGGACGAGTGGCACAACGAGCAGCTGTACGTGCCCCCTCTGCCTCCGACCAACCTGCGCGGCTGCCACCTCATCAACGTACAGTACGACGTATACGTGAGTGTCGCCGCACCTACTGGCTCACTCAAAATCAACATCAACAAGAGATACAGATACACGTTCTAAAGACTTTGATTTTGTTTTTCTGATTAGATTAGTTTTTTATTTATCCAGTTAGTAAATTGATAATACAGTTTTCACATTTAGATTAGTTATGTCGTCATGATGATATGATGGTGCATAAAAAATTAAAATCATTGGGTTTATAGTGATGAATAATATAAATAATCAAACAAGTATTCATGATGAAACATTAATTACAAGATAAAGGCAGATGTAAACAACATTCATATGTCTAAGCACTGCTTGTTTTATAAATCCATAAACTCAATAATAATTACCTTTAATTTTGACTTAAATGAGCTATGAGAAGGTACTTTATTGTTGAGTGATAGTTTGTGGAACTTTTGCTTTGAGCTGGGTGATAAGGCAAAAGAAAATGTTCCAATTATCAATGAAAATAATACTTAACAATATGCCTTCTGGTACCTACAATCTTTTATAATATGGCCGCCACACAATTGATAAACCCTCAAACATGAAAGGGGATTTAAAATGAATCCACACTATACGATTTCAAAGTGACAAAAAGTGTATATTCTTCCAAAAGTTTCTCCTTTACAAAGTTCGGTACCAGATCTAGAAAAGCAATCAGACCACTTTACTTCTCCACTGAAGATTTGCAGGCAGAGCACACCCGCAAGAAGAGACAAACTTTCATCAAGCCCCCACTCTTGGATGAAGTTGTAACTGCAACATTATTGAGACATGTTACCGCCATGTGGAGCTATTCGCTCAGCGAGTCACACATGAGTCTACCTCAACCAAATCTGCTTGTAGACTGCCTGAGAGACCAACATGGCTATTCTTTGCCCCCCGGACTCCTTGATCTTGTGACGTCAGCAAAAACCTTCAAAAATTAATATCTCCAAAAGTACTTCATAATTTGACTCGTAACTAATACCTGGGCTTCTTGATATCTTATCCCATCTATTTCAATTTAGTTTAGTCTTCGAAAACATTTCTGTCAAATTAATTTTAAATTCTCTTACATCATCAGTCAACACGTCACTCTTAACAATGACAACGAACCATTCCCAAAAACTCGTTTATCTCACAAATGCTTTACCCTTTCCATAGGAACCTATATATATTTTTAACCCTCTTAATTTGAACTATCTTCTGGTATATATTTATTGTTTTTATCTCATTTAGTCTAAATCTCGATTTTTTCTTAGTTAAAGAGGTACTTAAACTTTGCCTAATTACTTAATTTTACATTCAAAATATGTTAGAAGATGCTGACTATAACTGACGATAAAAGATCAGCTGTAATTTTACGTGGTTCCAGGTCATTTCTAATTTTAGGTTTTAGTCCTCACTAAAACATGGCTTAAAAACATAAACAAATCAATTATCTCTTAAACTAACATTTTCCTGGCATAATGAATACACTTTAAAATGGTGCTTATGATGAGTTTTAGTGGTGGAAATGAATGCAGGAAAAACTATCTGAAATTTCTGTCTTCCACATAGATAGCCTTGAAATTGAACTATAAAGCACTTTACTACTGGGGCTAGCTAGTAGAAATGAGCTTATAGATACATTACGAGTTCTGAATTTAAAATACTTTATTGGTAAGCTGAAGACCTGCAAAAGTTTACCCACCTCGGGTAGTAACTGTGTACAATGTCACGGAAAGGACAGATAAAATACACCCAGCACTCACCAAAGATGAAAGGCAGCAGCAACACAAAACAACACACAAACATCTATGATTGGCTGCGTAGAATGCAGGGCTTGCGTAAACTCAGCCATGTACTTCTGTTAACTTGAAAAAGGGGTTTAACCCGAAATATTGTTTTTTCTGTGTTTGTGTGTTGTTTTGTGTTGCTGCTGCCCTCCTCCTCTAACTTTGGTGAGTGTTGGGTGTATTTTATCTGTCCTGTCCATATAAATATTGCCTCATGGCAGTTCTTTCCTTTCATTGTAACCTATGTGTGTACAATGTCAGTTTTTAATAGCTTCTGACTTTCTTGTGAAAAGATATTTCATAGATGTATAGGCATGGAATATTTAAAATGGTGAGAATAATGAAATGTGTTCTAAATAATTCCAGTATTTACATTTGGCATATAGTTCTCACTGCTCTTTTTTGCATTCTAAATCAATAAATGCTTTGTAATTAGTTACCCAAGAAAATAATTCTATTAGTCGATTGGAAACAGGAATAGAGCACTTGCATTACAATACTAATTCTGGCGGAATATCTAGAATTAGGCTTTATTTATATTTTCTAGATATGTTGTCATTTCAGGACTACTTCAATACTGTATCTGTTTGCTGAACGTGGTAGACAAAAATTCAGACACACAAAACAGTGTTTCTTCATTCAATAATAGATTATTTTCCACAAAATTCTCATTCATGGGTTAATTGGCTATTGGTTCTAATTTTTAAAATCTGGGTAACTGAAAATTGGTGTGATCTGCAGACAGAACTGCATTTTCTGGGTGATTTTTTTTAGTGACATCATCTTTATAAATTAAAAACTAAATACATCCTAACAGCATATCTGAGGTGAGCTTTTCCCTTTTCAACTTGTCTGGTATGCTGTTTTATTATATACAACTGCTCTTTGTATACAGTTTCCAAGATGTGATTTAATCCAGTATTTTCATTCTTTCTTATTCCAATTTAGCTAAAACAGTACTGTGATCTATAACATTGAGAGGTCCATAAAAATACCTGTAGCCATTTCATTTACAACAAGTTCCTTTAAAATTGAATCCAGAAATTTGAAAATCATGTTCTGAGTAGATTCACTCTAGCTGAAACCATGAGTCTGGACAGCTAAGCTTTTAATGTTAGACTCAGTTCAGTATTACACTCCAGTAACATCAGTTATGCATTTGATCTTTGTCTTACATATGATCCCTCTCTCTTCAGTCTTTAACTGCCAGGCAAATACCAGGAGTTACATGCATCACTGTTGTCACTATTGTCTTTCACTTCTCTTTGAATTTTATGTGGTGGTGAAAGATTTTTTTTTTTTAACTGCTTAACGTCTCTTAACAGCGAGGTCTTTAGAGACGGATGGTGGGAGAGTTGTAGGAAATATTTTAAAGGGCACTGGTTGGAATTGTAGGACCCACAGAACAAATGGTTGAAGGAGACATTGTAACAAAACAGAGATGTTTTCAGCTGTCATTAATTAAATTACAATTAAATTAGCAATAAACAGTTACCCGTCACTTACCACAGATGAAGGCAGGAGGGCGAGACACGTAAAAACACAAAAACAAAAGAATTACACAATATTTCGACTTTTTAGTCTTCCTCATGTAGGAGGCGAGACATATGGCAGGGGGAAAGATGTGGTCACATCCGAGCCTGCCATATGTCTCGCCTCCTACATGAGGAAGACTAAAGTCGAAATATTGTGTAATTCTTTTGTTTTTGTGTTTTTACGTGTCTCGCCCTCCTGCCTTCATCTGTGGTAAGTGACGGGTAACTGTTTATTTTCCCTATCCTATCTTATTTTCAGTGCCTCGCGGCAGTTTCTTTGTTTCCTTTATCCAATTAAATTAGCAATACTTATGCAATGACACTATTTTACCTTATTTTGATTAATGTCAGTGGTTTGTTTCATCCAGAGTTCTTTAAAAACTTTTAAACAATTTCTATAACATTTTAAAATTAGTTTTTTATGTTTTAGATGAGTATTTGCAATTAGTAGATTATTGTTAGAGTTTGGAGTCTTGCTGCTTACCAGAGGATTTGAAAAGAGCGATAATAGTACCGGCTCATAAAGGAGGGGTTACAAATAGGGTTGAAAATTACAGACCTATTAGTTTGAGATCAGTGATAGGCAAAATGATGAAGAGATTGATATGCAACTATAGCAGAAAACTCTGCGAGGAAAGAAACTGGTTTTCAGATCGACAACATGGTTGTAGGCAAGGATATTCGTGTGAATCTCAGATAGTGGACTATATGCAAGATATTCAGATGAATTGGACAGAGGAGACCAAGTTGATAGTGTGGCACTAGAGCTTTCTAAGGCATTTGACAGAATGAGGCATAAGGAGCAATTTCAGTCTGTATCCCTAGAAACAAGCACTACTTAATTATCCTGTTACCATCTCAGTTTACAGAGTTATTATTTTTTTATGAGTAGAAATGATTCTACATTAGAAGTGCTGAGTCACAACATAGCTCTGCATAACTCGATAAAAATAGAGTGATGTGGATGATGTTAAGTCTGAAGGAGATATTGATCTAGTGTCTCCAGCTATGCTCCATTACATATATAATTACCTTTCTCACTCGTGTTTCAATGCTTCTTATGTTATATGTATTGTTTATTTTATTTCAGTTCATTGTGGAGCCAAAGAGCTTAGAGAAGGAAGTAAAGCTGCAGCTCCCGATCGTGTTGGCGACGTACCCACTGCGCACACCAGACGGGACGTTGCAGCGCAAGCAGGGGACGCACTACCCCTCCACTCTGCCCATATTTCGCCCCTGGCTCGAGGAGAAGACTTTTGACTAACGACCACGGTCACCGACGCATTTAAGAAAGTCATATAATGTGACTGCTCATTGCATTGAGGAATGAAACTGGTGGTAAATTGAGGGTTGGTGAATTTCAGAAGCAACACTGCGCACCCGTGTCACTTTAGAATCACACGTGAGCAAAGAGAGCTCGTCGCCTAGAGGAACAGATATTCTGTTGGTTACTGTAGTGTATATTATGAGAGGCACTAATTGTATGTCACTAAAAGCAGGATGTCTACCTCCAGTAGCATGTGAAACACAATGAAAATGGGAAGAAGCATTACACCCAATAAGTACTTAGTGGTGTATGTTCAAATTTTGTAATTCCTCAAATGGTACTCTTGCAATATTTATTTACATCTAGTTGATAGCTAGATTTCAAACTGTAAATATTCTAAACAATGCAAGTGAGAATTCATATTATTTGCAATCTGTATAAACTTGTACAATGTCAGTTGATGGTCCAATGTATTATTGCTTAGGTGGTCATTGGAATTTGCCTACAAACTGTATCAGTCAGCAGTGGTGCTGTACTCGGGACTGTTACACCTTCACAAATCACATTGTGGTGGTGTTGGGGGGGGGGGGGGAGCAGTCCAATTTTGAACTTAATTGCAATGGAACTAATGCCCTGGCAGCAGTTCGTGTACCCACCTTCTTTTGCATTTGATGATTTATTTTTTATTCATATACTATCTATTGCTGTGGTTCAGTGTGTTTTGTCAGACACAGATAAACAATTCACCCACAGTCATCTTATTTTGAATTGCTACAACTGTCCTGCCTTGATCTTTGGTAAATGATGAATTTGTTTTTTTCTCTATCTTCATTTCAGTCGATGCTGATTTGAAGCGCTGTTTGCTTTTCCATTGTTAGTGCCATCCTTTCAAAATGAGGTTATATTGTGTAATGTATGTTTTTTCTATGGAAACCAACATTTTATTTCTTAGAAATTATTTTTGTTAACATTTATGTTTGAATAAGCAACAGTATAACAGTATTTTAATATGAAATATTTAATTTTGTTTTCTTTAATTTTTCAATTCACAAAACTTGCTTCCAATGTATTGCCCCCTGGTTTGGGGCATCTTCCAAGGAGGCAAACAACTGTCAAATTATGACTTAACAAAAAATAATTCACATTTCTCTGTTAACAATTAAGAGCAATGATGAAACTCACAAAGATGGAAACTGACATTTTAAGCCGTACACTTTTTGTGATATAATACAAGGTGTAACTGTTTCTGCAGCTAAATTATTTGTTTATTATCTTTGCCGTGAAGCTGCGCTATTATTTTTCTGAAATACTAACGAACAGTGTGATGTTGGGAGTTCACAGCTTGATCAATAAGATACCCAGACATATTAACTAAGGAATTTTGTAGGCAATAAGAAAAGTTAAGTTTCATGTAGGAAATAAAGATTTTTAAAAAAAAGTGGAAAAATTTTGTGAGTTGACTTAATATTCTGTTTCTTCATTTTCACTTATGACTGTATATATCCAAGTATGTACTGCTATCAAGCAACTTCACTTACATGCTTATGGAAATATTTACTATTTTAAATGTGTTGATAACTGTAATTAATAATTTTGCATTGTATATTAATTTTAAGAGTTTCAGTTCTAATGTTTCAGTTAAAAATGTATAAATTTTAAAAAAACTTTTACTTCTTTTTTTTAAAAAAAAACTTTGATTTAAGGCTGTGATGAAATTTAATTTTAATCTTTAAAACTGTACCTCTCTGATAATTTTTAAAAATAGAAAGATTTTAGTTTTCTGAACAGGTTGATTAGTATGAATTATATTGCCATTTTATGTCAGTATTATAAAATCATTGGCAATACAAAATGAAATGTATATGACAATTAAATATAATTTTTGACACTGCTTTTAAATAGCCTCAAATTTACAGAACTCTCATCTCATTACCTCTGTCAAGAAGTCATAAACAATAGTTTTATCATTTACTTGAAACAATGGAAACATTATAAGTGTGTGAAACAGTAAACAACACTGCAAAGTCTTTTGATTTATTTATTCACTAAGATTATTTTTCTTATGATGAGCTCATTCAGGGTGGTCTAATGACGTAATTCTATTTGAATGTAATGTTTAAAGTTCCCTAGCAGATTTTTACCATATTCTCATAAATTATTCACTTAAGTTTTATAATTAGTTATTTCAGTAGTGAACCAGTGGTACTGTCACTCCATTTAAGCTATTATGTATGTTAACAATGGGAAATTATTTACCTTTAACATTCTAATCAAAGATGACCATGACCACAAGCTGGCACTCGATTTCAGGCACAAGTGTGTGGGAAGATTCTCTTTTTTAGGTAAGGGTGTCAGGGAATGGAAGAGAAATGATGAATAATTTACCGAAAATGTTGAAAGAATTTAAAGATAAAATTTGTAAAGGGCAAATGTAGGTGGGTGCAGGATAGGCGGAAGATGGGGGTGTAGGGAATTGCCACCGTAGCCTGTGCTCCATTGCAATTAAATTCAATCATTTCTGTATTTATTAATTATTTTATTAATTGTGTTTATTTGACAATGCCAGCAATATTTTCGTACTCCATCATTGCCTGTTTCAACCAAATGGTGCACAATAAATTCTTTCCATTCATGTGGTCAGGTTTAGCGTGAGTGCATGCTTCATTGTAGTAAAGACACATTTTCTTGTTTGTCATCATGCCTTCATCTTTTGTAAGTGATATGTTTTACTGTTGGTTAGAACTTGCCGTTGGTCTAGTGAGTCTGGTTATGATCAATTACTTGTGATGGAGCATGTGAACCAGTGGCAATGTCCCCTCACTCTTACTTTTGTATCACATCGATTATGTATTTAACTTCTTCCAGTCTCTGAGGTAAACTGTTTTGCATGTCCCTCAGAGCTAGTTAATGGTTATGGCTGTCTCTTCTTATTGATGTACTGCTATTAATTCCTCATCCGGTACCCAGTCAGGTCTCATCACCAGCTTATTTATTTCATATAACATCAGAAAAACAGTTAAAGATGGCAGTTAAATAAAATGAGTATACACTGAAGTAATTTTGTGTAGAATCACACACAATACATTGAAATAAGATAAAAATTAACATGTGGAAAGGAAAGACAAATTATACGCAACACTCACTAAAGCTGATGCAAAACGTGCAGTATGCATCCACCTACCACAAACTATTGCAAACCTACTACTGACGAAACGTATAACATCATAGGTCATGTCACCTGTACCACAACCCATCTCATATACCAGCTCACCTGCCTCCTACATCGGCCTGACCTCAAACTCATTACAATGAATGGTCACAGGCAAACAAAGTACTCCCAAAACCTAGACCAGTATTCACAATACCCACGACTTCAATAACTGCTTCACAGTCAGGGCCATTAGAGTACTTCCAGACACTACCTCCCAATCTGAACTCAGCAGGTGGGAATTACCAACACATCCTGCAGACTAGACACCCCCAGGCCTCAATTTCAGATAATTCCTGCCATCCTCACCCATCACTGGCCAATACAATAGATTCATTATGTATAGACCTTATTCCAAATTTATTTTCTATTTTTTAAAATTATTATTTCTCTTTGAAATGTCCCATTTTTCTTTCTTGTGAGTATATTATTGTTGCTCCTGCCACCACCTCTGACAGTCAATTTCATTCTGCGCGTCACTGTGTTGACTGTGCAAGCTCAGCCATGTGTATTTCTACTTGACAAAGGGTTAGCCCCCAAAAATATTATTATTATTTTTAGTCTTTCTGTATTATATCATGTTGCTGCTGGCCTCCTCCGTTCAACTTGTGTATAAATTATCTTTCCTTTCCACATAAATATTGCTTTGCAGCAGTTCTTTCACTCCATTGTTACCGATAAAAACTAATAAAATGTTCTTGAGTGACTAGCCAAATTAACAAGACATGCACACAAGATAATTAGCCAATCATCACCAGGAGATAATATTATTTACACTATGCCGGTAATATAAATAATGTACAAAATGATTTAACTGTGTTTGTGTTGTTGCTAGGGTTCAGCCACTCGTTTCAGTTTTCAACAGTGAGGCCACAGGTCAATATATACATATATGTGTGTTCTTCTATCACTCTCCCATCAACCTTAGTTTGTGATGAATCTTTTATTTTTCCCTTACATATTAACCATAAAAATAAGATGGATTACGGTAGTTTCATTGCCACCATTATCCATTTTAACTATAAAAAGACTTATTGTCGCAAAATTAGTGCGATTACCTTACAACTGTTATAAGCTAATACCTGATTTCGGTTATAATTGTATAACCAGTCTCTGTAACCAGTTATCAGTAAAACTACTTTTCTACGCTGTTATCAAATGCACCATTTCACTGTCAACAAATTTGTATTTTTATGTATTTCTTTGAGATAACTTTGCCTAACATTTTTTGAAGAGAACTTATTTTAATCGCAAAATATTGGAGAAGAAAAAAAAAATCAAGTGTTTAACTAATTACACTCATTGAATCGAAATATCTCAAGATAGATACTATTTATGTGCACTGTTCTTAGCATAAGCATACAGCACTACTGATTAACTGAGATTCCACAACACTGCTCTAGGCAAACAGAGCTCGCCACCAAACATTCGTCTTCCTTGAGCACCGTCCAGTGCGGAACCTGTGAAGATTATATTTCACGTGGTCAGGACAGAAAACATTCAAAATGTAACGGCAGGCTCATTTACTCTTGCATTTGCTGCTGAATTGGCTGTAATTTTGGTAAGGGATACATTAAAAGAAAAAATAAAGTGTGTTTCTACAGCAGTATCAATTTTGCTAAGAAAGTCTCAAGCTTCTTATTATAACCATTATTTGTGAAGATTCTTCTGCAGCGTTGTTGTCCTTGTCAAGTACATGCTCTAGGAACAAAGATATTTAGAACTGTTGCATTGCCTGGGATGGTGACAGCCGTTCACGTTCAAATACAAACAGAGTCTGTAGGCTCGGAGATACTGACAACAAATCACCTGTCGAGCACTCGGTGGCATCGAGAACTTTAAACAGCTCGGTAACAAGGTTCAAACTGTGTGCGACGGGTGAGCAGTAAAACTCCCGCCTTGCATTCAGGACGACGTAGGTTTGACTCCCAATCCGACAATTCAGGTTTCAGTTTTCCGTGGTTTCCTGGAATCACTCCAGTTGAATGTCGAGATGGTTCCCTCAGGAGATCGTTGCCGAATTCCTTCCGTTCCTTGTCCCCAGTCCTTTTCCACCTTTAATGACCTCAACGAGGAATAAGTTCGACTCTGAAGTCTGCACGTTGACTGAAAAGTGAACAGATGAGACATAAAGCCATAGGTTAAAAAGGGTGTTGGTGGATAAATATCAGAAGTCAGATTGTTTGCAGATGACAATGTTATACAAAGGGATCAAAATAATAGTAGACTAAATGGCTACAGGTGATCTGCACAGGATATCTAGCTTTAGGTCAACATGGGATGAAGATAAATAGAAAGAAAAGTCAGCTTATTATGTACACAGATAAAAAGAAACCTAAAAGTTGATTATGATTATAAAGTGGAAAATGGATTGCTTGTTGAAGACCTGAAATGTTAGTAACTTGGCATAACATTTAATAACAAGCTTAACTGGGCAGGACACATTGGACAGGTAATAGGAAAATGTTTCACAAGCCTTGTTGAAGAGAGTGATGAGGGGATGTACAAGGAACTGGGCACTAAAACTTGGTTAGAGCATAGCTTGACTATGGTGGTGTAGTAAGGGACCCACATTTTGGGTATCAAATACAGGAGTTGGAGAGGGTGCAAAAAAAGGAGTACTAGATTTGTTTCTGGAGATTACTGCAGAACGCAATCAGTAACAGATATGATAAAAGAGCTGGAATGGGATTCATTGGAAGACAGAAGGGGGGGTGAAGAGGGTCATGGGAGTGTACAAGGTTCATATTGGTGATGAGGTGTGGGAAGATATTGATGGAAGAATTAGAGCAATTGCATGGCAGGGACACCATGGCCATACCTGATAATGGCTAGTGTTCTACAGTTTAATGAAAATTAACAGAAACTAATACACTATTTAACAATCCTACAAGAAGAATACATAAGTATTCAATAGATACATGTAGAAATCAGGTTCTCAAGTATAAATCATAAACCGTAACTGATACAACTTGTAGTAATGAAGTTCGTAATGAGGTAGCACAGGCTTGAAGGGAACATATTAAGAGTGTCTCAGATAAATGGGAATCTTTTAAACACGGTAAATCAAAGTCTACACTATAACCATGAAAAACTGAATATATCAAAGGTATAAACACATTTGGTAAAGAAATGACATGTTAGGAAAGAAAGTGGATAAAAAAACTTTGATGACAGTTTTTCTTTGAGTTAATGAGAAGGGCATATACGTGGTTAAGGTGAAGAAAAAAGATAGCAGTACACACATTTCAAAACTTTAATAAACGTATGGTCAAATCGAGGTGGCTGCTGAAAGAGGTGTAAGGAAACGGTGAAGAGAACGGTTGCAGGTAAAGTAGATGTAATTTATAGGTGGCTTAAACTGCAGTTTGGAGAAATGAAGAAAAGGTTATTAAAGGTGCTGATGGGAAGGTTGATTCGAGCAAAGAATAAAGAGCTAAGTGACGAAGTGAACCGTATGATAGCAGTGGGCCAATGGTGCGATGGCACAAGGGGCAGGAGTGTGTGGTTCAAGGATGCAATTAAGCCAACACGCAATCGTGAATTTCCCGAAGAAGTGCTAAAATCTCTAGGAGAGAAAAATTCAAACTGATATTGAAATATTATGAAACAGGAGAGATTTGAAGGGACTTTGAAATGAATTTATTAATTTTTTCGACTAATTAAAAATCCAGCTTTTCCTCAATGCTGATACGTCTGTTATTTCTGATTGTAGTTCATTTTCATCACCAGACCGGTATTGCTTCCATGAAAGGCTTTCTTTCTATGTTGAAATTAATTGGCTGTGATACATTGTAACTAGACTGAGGATTATGATTGGGTGAATAAAGAAAATTTTTTCTTCTATTAATGTTCTATTCTCTTGTAAACATCTAGATTTGTAAAATAAAATCTCAAAACACAAGGAATCACACTTTAAAAGAGAAGTAGTGGCAAAATATTAAAGTGAGTTGCAGATTTGCCGATTTCGCTGTAAAACTTGCTGAACTCGCTGCACTACGTGTGCAGCATATCTAACATAATGAAACATATCTGAGAGGACTAACAGTACACGAACTCAAAACCTAATCCTTTATTTGAAGTACTTTAAATGCAATAAAAATTGAAACGAATATAAAAAGTAAAATAGGATCTCATGTTCTACTGTCTTCCTGTAATTACTGCTACAACGAATTTAACGTAAAATGGTTTCGCTCAAAAGATGATTTCAACATGAATAAAATATCATCTTAATACTTCCAAAGAAAGCATCAACTATGATAGTAAACAGAAGAATAGAAATTGGAAGAGATTGATAAACGGAGAACAATTCGATTTAAGAAAAGCTGTTGCAAGAGAAGTTGCCTGAAATTTATACCCGTGTGTGATGAATGACACCAACCAAATTTGACGTTTTTCACATAGTGTGGTCGGTGAACACTTAACATTCTGGCATCGCATTCGGGAGGATGTGGGTTCGAATTCCTGTCCGGTTATCCTGATTTGTTTTTTCCATGGTTTCCCTAAATCCCTCCAGGTGAATGCCGGGATGGTTCTGTCAAAAGACCACGGCCAAGTTCTTTCCCACCTCTAACGACCTAGACATTAACAAGGCATAAAGCCGCAAGCAAAAAAAGTTTCTAAGTTAGTTATAGCATCGCTATATTGGAGGTGGAATGCCCCCTAAAATTATTTTGTGTATTTAAAACAGAATGTGGGAGGCTGAAATATTAATTTGGCAGGTTCGCTGCCGTATGATGTGGAAAGATGGTCTTCCCTTAAACATCATCTGGCAATTAACCCAAGAAGATATTTTAAGGATAGGGTAAACCTTTCACTTACCAATTACAATGGCACAAGGAATTAAATAGCAAAACATAAAGATTACACAATATTCTGGATGACAACTAAACGAGAGCGACCACAACGTAGGTAGCCACGACAGGAATCACTCCGTTGATGCCGACACTGGCCGAGGAGCCTTCCAAAGTACCGTGTACCGATACGCTCTTCACCGCTCTCCAGTTTTGGTATGCGGCGAGTTTATATTCTTACTCTGTGTTAAAAATTATACTGCCATTTAAAGCTGCTTTCTGTTGCAGTATTGTTGCCATAACAATGAGCGATTGATAATAATGGGAGGGTAAATGCTCATAGGCACTGAAAGTAAGTCCAAGAATGAAGACAGGAGCGCAGTGACAGACACGCCTGAATCCCTCCACGCGTCTGACTTGGGGCAGCCTGCGGCACACACACACACACACACGATGTTGTTATTCGTTTAGTCAACAAATGTTTAGTCCATTCAATACGTAGTTCACTTTTTAATAGTTCGTTTGCAATTTCATAACTGCAAACACGCTTTTAGATCTATGTTATAATGGTAAAATACAATACGTTCCAACTATTGATAAGATATGCACCGAGAGTGGTGGTGTAACGGTTAGCGTTCTGGCCTCACATTCGGGAGGACGGCAGTTCGAATTCCCGTCCGGGCATCCAGATTTCTGTTTTCCACGGTTTCCCAAATCACTCCAGGCAAATGACGGGATGCTTCCTTCAAAAGGCCATGGCCAAATTCCTTGCCTCCCCCATCCTTTCCAGTCTCTAAAGACCTCACTGTTAAGAGACGTTAAGCAGTTAAAAAAAGATAAGATACATACCGTTGAGGCCCACGTGAGACAGTGGTCCACAGAACTATGTTTGATATTTTACTGGTCCTTGGGTCGAAAAAGGTTGAGAAACGCCGATTCACAGGAATGAGGTTTACCACAGAAATACTGTAACGAGTGTTTGTCATCGCCTTCATTTTTTTCAGTAAATGACTAGTTTGCTCTGTCTGGATTGAGTTATTCTATATAATTTCTAGTTAGTTTTCCGTTACTTGAAGTTAGTAGCCTAAAATTGACGACCGTCTTCGACTTGTAAACATATAATAAAAGATCCTAAACTTAAATTTCAGTATAAAACATTTTATTTTTTTTTATTTTTTTATTCCAAGTAGCACAAGCTTCTGATTTATATTGTACCACAGTATTTACAGATACATTCAGAAATTCTACTACTGAACTTTGCTTTAAAGTGAAGGATTTTATAAGTTTGAATGTAGGAAACACATTGCTCTGGAACATTATAATTACATTCCAATAGCTTGAATTTTAGTGAATTAAATCTCAGGTTTTGAATAACGTTTGATATTAGCATTTGTTTCAACGAGCTTCTCCAACGAAGTACTGCAGGCTGCTTCAGCAGCATCAGGACAGGTAAAGGAGTGCTGCGACTTAACCTACTGGAGTGAAAAAGTGCGATTCCTTGGAAGGTAATTGAAACTGGTCTAATGTTTCAAACAAAAAAATGCTTTATTCTAGCCAATATCCTTATGCTAGATCTTAAAATGTCATAGAACAATGGCATTAACTGTAAATTTTGTCTTCTTTATTCAAATACTATAGTCTTATGAAATTATAACAACAAACAATACTCTCCAACAGATTGTCACATATTTGAAAATGAATAACGTGTTAGCAATATAAGACCACAGGAAAATATAAATCAGTATGCACACTTTGTGCTTTACATATAATAAATTGCAGTAATCCCACATTGTATCTCCCACATAATCTACAAAACAATCAAAGATTCAAGAAGAAAGCAACAAGCTAGTAATATTTGCTATTACTTAATGTTAAATTAGAGAAACTGAAAGAGAAGCACAAATTTGTTCGTTATTTCTATAATTCTTTGTATAAATTATATGTATAAACAGAATGTAAATTCTTAAAATATTAAGCTATTAATATAATTATAAAATCATAAGTAGTTAATTTTATGGAATGTTTAAAAAGCATGACACATTTCATTCTTTATTCAAACAATTGTAAACTACAAACTTCCATGAATCTTTTAGCTTTCAAATGATTGGAATGAGATATTCATATGTGTATTCAGCCTCAAAATACATGCAACAAATGAACTGATATATATATATATATTTTTTAAAAAAAAACCTATTTTAAATATCAAGTAATTTCTGCTGCTTGATTGGCATCGTTCACATCTCAAAGAATTAAATAAATTGCCAAACACAATTCTTGTTTCTATCAAACAAAAGACAGGAAAACTTCCTCTGATAACAAAGGAAATGGGAGTAACAAAATATCAATCAATCTCCAGTATGACATTCTGAGAATATCACAAACAATAACAGACTTCAACATTTTGTAATTCCTTTTAAGATATTTAGAGAAACACTCTTTAAAAAACTTTGCTTATATTTTACAGAAAGTTTATAAGTAAATATAAACAATTATGAATGAAAAACTTCTCTTGGCTTTGCATTTCCTTTTCAGAGAGGCACAATGTAACAACCAAATTTTCTGACAGTGTAAGTTGTAAAAACAACATGTGACGATATTGTGAGTCAAATAAAATTAGAAGTTGCTTACTAGCAACTATTTTGGGTTCTTTGTAGCTGCAGTTATACCTGCTAACATTTTTGCATGTAAAACAAATTCCTTAAAATGTTAACACATTATTCTGAAATAAAGTTAATGACTGATTATAAAATCACTATTCCCAACTATCTATGTACAATTGTCCATTCCTGAAATCAATTAGAAACACCATCTTCGAAGGTAAGCAATATGAGGGGGAAAAATCACCGGAGAGACTAAACAAAGAAACAATTTTATCCAGCTTCTACTGGTTCAACATAGATAAAAGTTAAATTTGTTTTTAACATGCCATAAACAGTAAATAATAAAGTTGCAATTTTAAAAGGATATTGAAAATATTACATTAATAAAGTTCATGGTCAAAATTGAAAAAAAAAAAATGTCTAGCAAGTACACAATTTATAAATGGGCAAAAAATGGACAGCCAAATAGCTGGGTAGTAAGGACATTTTCTTTGTTAATTTGAAGTTTTTAATTATTATAACAAATTCTTGTGTAGAAACTAAGGTAATATTAGTTATAGCTAAATTTTCTTTTATGAAACAGCAAAGCCTTTCTAAAACATTAAATGTGAGATTTATGTATGTTTCAATAACATGTCTGCATACTCTCATCAGTAATGCAAGTTTTGAATTACATTTATTATTATTATTATTATTACTTTGGCACCACATGAAACTGGCAACAGTGAGCAGCATCATAAATGTTGATCTATCAAAAATAAACTTTATTCCACTTGTATATAAAAAAAGAGGAAGAATTAACACCGAGATGACGCATTTGGAGGATAGGAACTATGCCGATATGCCAAATTTTATTTTGTGCATTCCAGCATAAGAAGGAATACCGTAAACCGCGAGTCCGTGTTGCTATAGAACTGATGAGCAATCAAACCTTAGACCTGACTATTCAAAAGTTTTTATCATCTCCTTTGTAACAACAAAGAGAAACACTACAATGTCACAGTCTGCAACAGCTGTATTTTTGTCTTTTCATTTAAAAACCGATCGCCGACGAGGAAGTCGTAACTGGCGATAACGACGGCACGGCCGTCTCACGGAGGGGCGGCCCCTACGTCGCCCACGACCATGCGCCGCTCGGGCTCGATCTGGTCGGCGTCCGCGTTAGCGTCGGCCGCGACGTCCGCATCTGCAAACGGAAACGAGGAATGATAAAACTAGACGACCCTTGCAAACATTTCCCAAATACGATGAAGAGTGAGGTCGGGGGTTTGTAATGGGATGAAAGAAGAACTGCCTCATTTGTTTAGTTCAATAGGTACATAACAGAAGTGAAGCAGTTTATTAATATCTCTGTGATATGTGCTGCTATCTAGCGGCTTGGCGCTGAACTGCCTCATACGTCCGACATTCACAGTTATTACTTTGCCCTTTAAGGGTCAAATTCGAAAAAAAAAATTGTGACCACAAGAGCCCTTAATCTTTAATAATAAAAGCTCATTTACCTATTTCAATTAAATATCAAGGAAGATAAATGGCACATGATAAAAAAAGTTATGGAAATAATGATAATTTTGCCCTTCAAGGGACGATTTCAAAAAATTCCTTTCTTAACTTGTGATGTGGCACAGACCTTAATCTTTAAAATGACACCTCATTTATCTATATCGGTTAGATATCAAGGGAGATAAATGGCTTGTGAAACAAAAATGCGTTACAGATATATAGATACTTTTGACCTTTAACGTAAGAATTCCGAAAAAATTCCTGTTTTAATACATGATTCAACAAAAGTGGAGATCTTAATCTTTAAAATGAGACTTCATATATCGATTTCAGTTAGGAATGCAGGGAGATAAATGGTTTGTGGTACAAAAAAATAGCATTTTAATAATATTGTCATTTTTGCCTTTTAAGGGTTGAATTCCAAAAAAATTCCGTTCTTAAAATATGATGTGATCAAAGTGAAACCTCATTCATACATTTCGCTTAGTTATCAAGGGAGATATGGGCTTGTGATCTGGAACTGCAGAAATAAATTAATGTAAACAAACCCAAAGCAGTCCCTAACTGTACAAATGGCAGTAATCTGATGACTTAAGGGCAAATATAAGTGCCAAAATTAAATAAAAATGAATATTTTAGAAGAAACTGGCAAACAAAGTTGTAAATAACTGGGTGATCACTTTATAAAATTAGTAAACTGAAACACACAACTACCTTTAAGCTATTCATTCAATACATTGTAATACATATATTTGAACTAAAAATATAAATATAATAGTAATTTGAACAAGTATCTAGAAAGCAGACTTGTCAGTTACCAAAGGAGTGATGCTGAGACAAACACTTTGTGTGAATCATATTAAAGTGTACGTGAGACACAGGGCAAGTCTAAAGTGGCTAACGGTTGTGAAATGTAACGAATGAACGAAGCAGTACCGCCGAAGGGGCAACGAAACTAACTGCGGAGGTGGAGACCACAGAGTGAGGCAATCTGCAGGTTGGCGGATCAAACAGGATAATACGGACTCTCTCGGATTGCATTGGGAAATCCACCATCTTGATGTGATATTTTAAAGTCGTTCTCTGACTTCGTCTTCTCGCAGAAGATGAAGTTGGAGAATCAAACTTAAAAACAGGTAAAGGGAATTTAAACTAAAACTCCCCACCCCCTAAATGAAGAGCTTCAATCTTTTGTTATGTTATTGAAATTAAATATTCAGCAATGTGTATACACCAATCAAAAAGTAGTTTACAAATATTTGAAATACCATTTTGGGTACAATATCTGATGTCAGACAGCAATCGTCTTGAATTTTTTTGTTTCTCATTTTCAGTAGTTGATACAAAAATATCATTTGAAATGGCCGAATTTAGTTGCCCGCGAGTTAATGCGGCGTCTCGTCCCCGAGACTTACTGACGGGCGACTTGAGCTCCTAACCCCCGAAGCCGCCACTGCCAGAGCGACAGTTGTGCACGGCGGGTTGCGTCAGAGCCACCGTGAAGTAAGCTGCGTTCTGGCCGCTTGCAATTTTAAAGCTTATACAATTATAGAATTTTGTTTGCTTACACTTTTACTCCTTGTCAATGCCATTAGAAGTACGAAAGAACTGAGTGCGAGGAATTCGGTCAAGGCCTTTGGAGGAACTATTAAGGCATTCGCTCCGAGTGGTTTGGGAAACCACAGAAAACCAGAATCTAGATGACGGGACGAGATTTGAACCCCGGCTCATCTGAATGCCGGACTCTGGCAATACATAATAATACTTTATGCGCCAGGCTCAGGGGTGTATACTCGTGTATCCTGATGCACGTAGTAAAGAATAACGTTACCGTCGTGCTCTTCCTTGGCGTTGTTGTTCTCCTCTGCTTCCATTTGCTTCTGCAATTCGTGGTTTCCACCGACAGCAATTTCGTTGGCCGGCAGACTGCCAGGAGTTTCTGAAATGTATTTGAAACACTCTCAGCATTGGGCGGAAACAGTAATACTCCATAATACAATGCCCAAATCACAGAACAACTCTAGCATTAAGAATATCGCAAAAAATTCCACATACTTGAAGGAATGAGTTGGCTGAAACATATAATGAATTCACAAAAGGTTGGAAAATAATCAGAAGCTATTACTGGAGGCTGTAGGAAGACACTCTACGTGCCGAGCTAATACACTAATGGGTTGCCTGCAGAACAAAGATTAGATAATAAGGAAGGTAGCCAAAATTTGGCTCCATACACTGGACCAGTCAATACAGACCTACGGCTCTGAAATCTCGACTTGGGCAAAGAGAGACATTAACAGGCGGCAGAGACGAGATTTCTGAGAGGGATAGAGAATGATACGAGGACAGATAAAATCGGAAATGAAAACATCAGGGAGAGGCTACCAGATGAAGCATTGGAAGAGAACAGGAATCGAACCGGTTAACCCCGCGTCGGTGGCAGACGACACGACGGTGATGCAACCACCCGAGGCAAAGTCAAGATGTAAACACAATGTTGTGACTATCGAGATTGTAAATGAAATTTTACTCTAACCTAGTAAAAAACAACAAGCATTAATGAAAAATATATACAACAAATCTTAATGACGAATTACCTCTAGTGAAATGCTACAAAGCAAAGCTACTCAAACTCATCACCTTCTTCCACCTTATGTACAAATGACAAGTACATTTTTGTAGAAAGAACTATTGTATACTTAGAAAACCAAAATCAGAGACCATGTAAAACTTGAAAAATATAATAGAACTGAGAATGCTCACAAAAATCGTGAAAAAAAATTGCCAGATCGACAAGTAATTGGTGGTGAATCTTTTAACTCCAGGAATGATGCATACCTGACCAAAATTAAACATTATTTTAGGAATAATTTTCTGTGATGAACTAAAATCTCACTTTCATCCTGATCAGTTACCAATATCTCTCAATGCTGAAAACAGAAATCATTATATTCTAAGTCAAAATGATTCCCATGAAATGAAACCGTAATGTGATCACGACACTCCGGCCAGCAACACAGGAGAAGATCCAGCAATACTTTATCCAAAATATACTTTATTATAATAAATTAAACTTTTATATCATTAATATTTCTGATGGAGTTCATGCCCTGGGACCAATTTACAAAAAAAAAAAAAACCTTATTTTTGGAGCATTTGGAATTTTAGCTTCAATTCATATACAGTTAAATTAGTCTGCTAATCATTCACTATAATTGCCCCAGACTACTTTATGCCTCAGATTAAGTGCAAATTTATGGTAAAAGTAATCTCTTCCCTTACACATACTACTACTAGTTCTTTGCCCAATGGACATTCAGGTCTCTTCGCCAACATATACCTGATGCAAACCCACCATTACCTATGTACCTAATAAGTTAACTTGTTTTAATTCAAATTTGCATTATGTCATCTGCAAATGACCCAACTTCTAACTATAGACTAACAACATAACCATTTATTCAGATAATGAACACCCTGATCTTTCATTAGAAAATTAGGTTCATCAAACCCTGCAATCAAACGATCAAAAACTGCCATCAATCTGAATGATTTTGCCATGCTCGTAGTGTCAGTTTCTAAGAACACAAACGATAACCAAAGCAAAAGGGATACCAGATTAAAACTACACAGCAATAAAAAAAAAAACCAGTCACACAATCTTCTGAATTCTCCATTCCATTCTGAGCAGAGGAAAATAAAGAAATCAAACATATGAAACTTGGAAAAGCAACTGGATTTGATGGCATATACCCTGGCCCACTGAGGACAGATGGTTTACTAACTTATTGAAAATGGGTTTGAGAATAATTCAGTAAGCATGGCTGCCTTTTCAGATACATCAGCTGCCTATGACACTCACTTCTGATATTTGTGAGAATTTTCCCGTGTCGAAAACTTACGGACCAACTTAATAATATTTTGAGCAATAGATACTTTCAGATATACTCTGATAAAAGAATTTTTAGACTAAATGATGGCTTACCTCAAGTACTGTTTTGGCTCCCCTCCAATTCAATAGCTACACTTATTATTTACCAGAAACATCTTCAAGAAAATGTATTTACACCGATAACATCTGTTTGGCGAACCAGGAACACAACTTTCTTATGTAGAAAAAACTTTATCCATTGATCTAGAAACATTAGATGTATGCTTCAAGGAATGGTGCCTCCATCTAAATCCTCAGAAAATGGTTACATTGATATTTCATTTATGCAATAAACAAGGGCACTATAAACCAGAAATTAAATTCAGAGGCCGATTCTTGTCATACTGCAGCACGTCAAAATATCTTAGTATAACACTGTATAGAACTCTTTCAAGCAGTACCTCTCAAATATTGCTGCCAAAGGAATAAATAAGTTTGCAGGTACTTCATGGGGAGCCAGCACTCATATTCTAAGATCCACAGCTTTAGCTCCATCATAATCTGCCAAATATTGCTTCCTGACCTGAATATATACCACCCACACAAAGAAGACAGACGTGCGACTCACTTGGGCAATGCGGATAATTACCGGATGCATTCGGAGTACGAACACCATTTGACTTCCAGTGCTATGCAACAGTCCTCCTCCAGCACTCCTATAGGTCTGGAAAAACATTCTGAAGAACCTTCTGCTGCCTATACATCAAGATATTACTCAAGCAAACCACCAACGCTGTAAATCGAGGACACTGCCGTGGCGTACAGCAGTCCACCTTACAGAGTCATCTTGCAACGTCAACATGCTGTGGGTAACTCGATGGGAGCAGTCCACCTTACAGAGTCATCTTGCAACGTCAACATGCTGTGGGTAACTCGATGGGAGCAGTCCACCTTACAGAGTCATCTTGCAACGTCAACATGCTGTGGGTAACTCGATGGGAGCAGTCCACCTTACAGAGTCATCTTGCAACGTCAACATGCTGTGGGTAACTCGTACAGCAGTCCACTTTACAGAGTCATCTTGCAACGTCAACATGCTGTGGGTAACTCGTACAGCAGTCCACCTTACAGAGTCATCTTGCAACGTCAACATGCTGTGGGTAACTCAATGGGAGCAGTCCACCTTACAGAGTCATCTTGCAACGTCAACATGCTGTGGGTAACTCGTACAGCAGTCCACCTTACAGAGTCATCTTGCAACGTCAACATGCTGTGGGTAACTCGCACAGCAGTCCACCTTACAGAGTCATCTTGCAACGTCAACATGCTGTGGGTAACTCAATGGGAGCAGTCCACCTTACAGAGTCATCTTGCAACGTCAACATGCTGTGGGTAACTCAATGGGAGCAGTCCACCTTACAGAGTCATCTTGCAACGTCAACATGCTGTGGGTAACTCGTACAGCAGTCCACCTTACAGAGTCATTTTGCAACGTCAACATGCTGTGGGTAACTCAATGGGAGCAGTCCACCTTACAGAGTCATCTTGCAACGTCAACATGCTGTGGGTAACTCGTACAGCAGTCCACCTTACAGAGTCATCTTGCAACGTCAACATGCTGTGGGTAACTCGATGGGAGCAGTCCACCTTACAGAGTCATCTTGCAACGTCAACATGCTGTGGGTAACTCGTACAGCAGTCCACCTTACAGAGTCATCTTGCAACGTCAACATGCTGTGGCTAGCTCAATGGGAGCAGTCACCGGTAGCTGATAAAAATCTAGTTGAGGACCCATCAGTACGGTTACAAGGATTCGATCTGCCCACATTTCAATGCAGAATCATCAATCGGATTCGAACAGTGCATCGCAGATGTTGCTACTTATTACAGAAATCGGGCTGGGTAGAGTCTGCAAATTGTGACTGTGGAGCCACGTTACAGACAATCCATCACATCGTTTCTGACTGTCCTCTTCAAGCCTACAAAGGAACAATAGCGGAAAAACACAGTGTGTCAATCAGTGTAATTGATTGCATAAATACATTAGATCTAGAGATATAAAATTGTACAAGCTTGTGATATGCAAATCTGTCCTCACCTTTTGTAATATCTTGTTAAATATCAAACAATAAACAAATAAAAAATGAACAGCAGTGGTCCCAGTATACTACCCTGTGGTATTTATTTGTCACTTCCACTGTTATTTTATTTCTTGTACGAATACAGTAGAACTCCAATTATCCGAGCTCCGACTATCCGAATCGCTGAATATCTGAATCGCTTTTTTAATTAAGACGCAAAGATACAGCGATTCTGCTTACGCTTTATTGTCCTTCCCAGCGGTGGATCTAGGAATTTTACAAGCTGGGACAAAATGTGTGGTGCCCCCATTGAAAATCAGAAACATTCTTTTGAAAATTTGTGTGTGTTCAGAAGTTAGTGCTGAAGATGTAGGAGAGTGGGCGGTGTGTGATTCGTCAGATCCTGGTATGAAATTCTAAAAGATGAACTTATTGAAGAGAAGAAGATGACCTTAATGTCGAAGTTGAAGCAGAACGGGGTCGTCAGCTAGTCATGCATTTGACATCCTTGAAACTACTTTGAAGTGGATGGAGCGTCAGCCCTAGTGTGACCACATGCAACTTCTCACTGTCAAGCGGATGCGTGACTTGGCTGCCCGAAAACGGACGAATGCAGTCGAACAGCTTACTTTGACCGAGATGTTCAGCAAGTAATGACTTATTTACAGTATGGTGCATACTTACTATACTTGTAAGTTCACTTAACTTATAATACCATATATTACCATAATAGTGAAGTAAACATTTTTTTAAAAAAAGTGAGGACTTTACAGCTTGTGAAGGTCATTCCAACAAGGAATATGATAATGAATTCAGCAGTAGTCTTCTGAAGGAACAATCCACGCATTCACTTGGAGTGATATCAGGAAAACACAATAAACCAAAACCTGGACGGCACTACAGGGTATCGAACCCGCTTCCTCTGGAATGTCAGGCAGTCTGGGTAGGCGAGTTCCTGCTGTCGTAATGACCAGGTAACACACTGCCTCAGTTCAGTGGAGATCTGAACCACAGAGCAAAGCAAGCTGAGCCGGTCAGGTGAACTGCACACAAATATTTCCTCTGGACCGAGATTCAAACCGGGGAACTTCGGTTTTCAGTGTGCAAAGTAATACTCGGCTGTAATATGGCTCTAATAAGGAGGAGAGTAGGCAGAACACATTGGCAAGAAAGTAATATAACACAATAAGCAAGTGATGGGGCTTTAGAGAACAAATGAAACAAGTGAATAAACAATGGAGGCAAAAAGGTAAGGTGAATGACATCATGGTCAGGGAGGTTACACTGAATGCCTCCAACACTGTACTGTGATAGTTAACAGCGACACAAAAACTGAGTGTTGGCACGAGAGAACTAGGAACTGAGAACCACAGAGCAATTAGCCACAATAGTACTGAAATTCATCAAGGGCTTCATTTACAACTATCTTTGGAATGTCTGAGGAATGGAAGTCGTTTCTAACATCGGCAAATTCATTTTGGAGAGAGTATTCACGTTAATCTCAGTGACTGTGTTGCAAGGCATTGGACAGAGTAAGGAACAGACACGTTAAAAACATTAAGGAAAATCAGAAGACGGTGAAAGGCATTGGGTGGAAGTTGCACAGGGTAGTCTATAGTTTAATCTTCTACCTGATGATCCCATTGATTGTTTACAGTTAGATGACATCATTATATCCAAAGATGATCGTGAACAGCCGCACAGGTATCTGGACAGCATATGAAATTGGATACGCCAATATGGAAAGGAATTAGATGCCAAAAGAGACAATTTATTGGTTACACTGATGGGGAAAACAACATGGTGGATTGCGAATTACTGGTAGAACGCAGCTACAGTACCTGGAGATGCAACTATATAATAAGCTCGTCTAGGTAGCACGAATTTAGGATTTGGTGTCGAATAATCTATTGCAGGGAAGAAGCAGGAAGGAAAATTGTGGTTGGGCCGTTGTTTTAATGTAGCGAGACAGTAAGGCTTTGAAATTATAAGCATCAAATACAGAAGTTGAAAGGAATGCAAAGAGGAGCAGCTATGTTCGTTTGTGAAATTACTACAGGACACGCACTGTAACTGATATCACATAAAGAGGGACGTGACGAAGAAACTGTCGAGCATCTGGAAGGCATGTCATCCTGAAGGATGTTTCACAAATGTGTGTGGAAGGGAAGAAACACACTCGATTTCAGGACCGAGCGTGGTGGGTGAACAGTTAGTGCTCCGGCCTCGCATTCGGGAGGACGTGCGTTCGAATCCCGGTCAGGGCATCCAGATTTAGGTTTTCGACGGTTTCCCCAAAACACTCCAGGCAAATGCCTGGATGTCTACTTTAAAAGGCCACGTCCGTATTCCTTCCCGTCCGTGCCTATAGTGACCTCGGCAAGGAGTAAAGCCGTAAGAAAAAAGAAATGATTTCGGGAAGGAGGCCAAGGACAGCCATACGTTATGAAATTAAACATTATAACTCACATAATGAAAGAATTTAATGCATAAAGCAGAAAGCACACGTAGGCATGTAGGAAAATATCCAGCAGAGCACAAGCTTCTTCAAAACTAACAATAACTATTATGATTAAAAACATAAGTTCATTACAACCATTAATAATTGTTTAGAATGCAGACGAATATGGAAGAATAAAAAAAATTCCAATTAATGCATATGCTGTTGTTTTATGGCAGGTCGAATCTCTCTTAATATTTCAAAATAAGGAAAGAGAGGGAAGGTAAATATGAACACAATTTACAAAATCATAATTTACAATATTTTGATTCAAATCTTAATCGTGTGATATATATGGCAAGGAGATCATATGTTCCTCTTTTGTTTATCCCATTTTTAAAATTGCACAGCTAACGTACAAAAATTATGACTATTGCTTGCAAGTTAGAAGCTTTACTTTAAATTGCTTTTGAACTTCAGCATGATGATGTATGAGCTTTCCTCATTTTATCATCAAAATTGACTTCTTTAACATCACACATCTTGCATGTTGAGCACTTAAGAGGTGTGTCAAGAAATCAGTTACAATCCCGGAATACTGTGCAATGCTGGACCTGCACGGTAGTATTGTATGAAACTACATAGTTTCAATTTTTTATAATATTATACTGAGGAATTGTTACATACTTTTGGTAACCTTATGACAAAAACATTCTTGAACAGAAATAACCACTTGCTAAATTTTGTTTTATGTGACATCATATTTACCACAAGTGTGAAAAATGTAAGAACTTGGGGAAAAAATGCGAGAGTTTCCCCCACGGTAATGACTGGTATCAGCATTTTTAATTAAGCTGATGAACATCTAACATTGGCAGCTGACATTTTCGCTTCACAACTTTCGTATATCTACAATCCCACACTCTCCACCTAAACTACATTTTTTTATTTATTTTTTATCCTGAGAATTTTAAACAGATGTTAAAGGATGAAGTAGATAAGAAAAATTTACTAGTATAATGTAGGTAATTTCTACAATTACAGAACTAGAACATGGAATATCAATACAGTAATCAAATAAAATAATTTTGAAAAATTTTGGCTTATTTTGGGGTACGTGTAACATGCAGAAGTACTTTGTGACTAAAAAATTACAAGTAAACATATAACAGATGTTAATGATTCAAAGTACTCTAAACACGCTGCATGTACTGACAAATCACTACTGAAAATCAGTAGGTGGGAATTTTGGCGACTGAAACAAAGCGATATGATTGCGGGAGTGTTATAAAGTACTTAGAATATATTAAATTTCATTCTAAACATAAAGTCAGATCATTTCAGAAGAATTATATATATATATATATATATATATATATATATATATATAGTTGCTCAGGATAAATCAAATGCAATCAGCCTCTTGCCTGTGTTTGCATTAGATTAGTCCTTACTCTCCAAGAATGAAGAAAATCAGGATTTCAGTAAAATTTGTAGTTATCCAAAAACAGGATACTGTGCTCAGAATAATCCAGCCAGAACTGAAAATGTGTTCAACAATTTAGAGATTTTTTAGGGAGAAATCCTGGTCACTGTTATAAAACGTATGCAATTATATAACTTTGTAAAATTACTCGCTGATGAATTTAGAACTTGTGATAAGCTTTGAACAATTCCTAAAACTCACTTCTCTGTACAACTGTTACCTGACACATCCTCAAGATTATCTTTGGTTCTGAAATATTTTTTATGAAAATAGAAAGAGAAAAGGAATGGAACAAAGGAAGAGGATAACACCGTGTGGGTAAAAATGTTCAAAAGTCGGAGCATTAATGTCCAGGGTCACTCCAAATGTGGCTGCAACTGTAAACATATTATTGCAAAATGATGAATACAGAACACCAGGAATATCCTCAAAAATAAAAAGTGGCAATTTCAAATGGTGCTGCAAACAAAGAACACTAGATCCACAGCATTGTTTTTACCAGCTAAAAGGCGCTGACAACTTTAACGTGAAAATTAGGAATTCTAACAGAAACAGAAGTGTTTGTTTTGAAATCATAGTTACCACAATCTTCCACTTAAAACATAAAAATAAAGATATCAAACAAGAGTCAACTAAAGCTATATTCGCAGACTCTGAATCCACCTCGCATAAATAATAACTGTTTTTGTTTGTTAAGGTTTTAATGGTTATCCGGGGTCGCCAGGAGAGACTGGGGAGGAGGAACAGGAAGGAGTGCAGCCGTGGCCTTTTGAAAGAACCCTCCCGTCACGTGCCCGGAGTGACCTGTGCAGAGGCGTCACCGCTCACCGACTTGGCCGCCCCTTAGCGACGTCACAGCTAGGGGGTCGCTGTGACGAGGCACAGCTAGTGGTCTAGGCACGCGCCTCATTGCATTTACCCTTTGATCGTGCTGTCACCTGGACAGCTGTATTACTGTTTGTTAACATGGATATATCATACAAATGGGATGCCACTTTGAAAAATAAGGAGGGAGGATTTGTAAAGTTATATCGCTGGTACAGTAACAGACAGTTATACAAAGTGACAGTGAAGGCACCAGCCAGCCCCCGAGACGACAGTGTCTACAGAGGTCGCCAGATGTGACGTGTGATTTGGAAAGATCCAAAGCTTATTTATCAAGACGTTACTCTCATGTAGACAGCATGTAAACTGCGCTACACTTAAGAACTTCACTTAAAATTTTGCCACAAATACAAGAACGGACAACACAAATAGGCACTGGTCAATCTGTTGGAAAAGATAGACCAAAACAGTATCACTCATTGGGATCAAAATGGCGATTGTGATAAGAGAGAAAGAAAAGTGACTACCAAGTAAATACTAACAACACTGCTTTTGCAGCAAACTCAGACGTGCAGTAAAGCATATAAATATGCCATTTAGACGTTGGCCATAATTTCAATGGGTGGCCATTTATGGTTCATAAGACTATTCACAAATGTGATCAACATGCATAAAGATGCACTTTGGAAATACTGTAATGGGAAATAGATCAAAGAAGGCAGAAAGAATCTAAACTTTGGCCAATTGGCAGCATTTTCCACAACCAAAAGACTTGCTTACCTACAAAAACTATCAAGATTAGCACAGTTACATGTCTCATTTTGCAAAGACCACTACTTGTTCACATTCACAGTTTATGAAATGAAGCCAGATACGGAACTGTTAGTAATTTTTTTTTCTAATTTGCCGCTATATTTGGTTCTCAAGGAGAAGAGCTATCATATTATTTCAAGGAGTTAGATTTAAGAAGAAAGTCAGTTTTTATAAGGATTGATGATAAGCCAATGCAATTGAATTTTTTTTTTTTTTTTTTTGTCGCTCCAGTTTCACTCCCATTTTCAGAGCATCCTCAGCAACATGTGTGATTTCTATTTCATGTCCTTCGAGTCAGGGATTGCTGTGTCCGACTGTTTTTAACAGGAATCATTGTGAATCATCCTGAGATTTCTCTTCAATGTGGAATGCGATAACGCAATACTACACTGGCCTGACAACACAGTATCACCATTAATTTTACTATTAGTGTCGACTTTAAGGCCACACCGTGCAAAAAAAACATGGTCTAGTGTTTGCACTCAAATGTGGTTTTGCAATCGACACTAAGGGAAATGGCCCAGTTGTTAAATGGAAAGTACCTGGCCTTTCATTTATTTTGTGCGTTATATATAACTTAATTTCACTGCTATGGAGCACACACTATGGTGGCACATATTAATTATTTTCTTCTTCTTATTTTTTTATTACCTTAAATCCTTTGAATGTAAATTTCCCACCCCATTTACTTTTTCCTATTACAAATTTAAATTCTAATTTCTTTCAAAATTTTTGGTAAATTGTTGATCACTTTCATTGTTAATTTATTCCAGTCTCCGATACATTTACCCACAAAACACAATTTTCCCACCCTTTATGCCGAAAACCGAGCAACTGGAAATTACCGCAAGATGTTATCAGTGGCAGATATCATAAAGGAGCTGGAATCGGATTGATTTGGGGATGGGAGGAGGGTGGGGAGAGTCACGTGAGTGTACAAGGCGTATATTGATGATGAGACATGGAAAGATATTGGTGTAAGAATTAGAAGTAATGCATGGAAGGGAAAAGATGACTATTACCACAAGCTGGCACTCGATTTCTGGCACAAGGGTGTGGAAAGATTCTCTTTTTTGGGTAAGGGTGTCAGGGATTGGATTAAGTTACTGAAAGAAATGATGAAAATCTTTAGAGGGCAAATGCAGTTGGATGCAGGAAAGGGGAAAAATGGGTGAGTAGGGAAATAGCCACTGGAGCTTGCGCTCGATTGAAATTTTAATTAACTTATTAAATATTAATGATACCAGCAATAATTTAAAATGGCCAGAAACGCCTCCAAAATTGGTAGTTCCAATTCACACACGTGAGCATTCTTTGTAGATATTATATGGTGCTGTGGATGCAATATAACAAATCTCCAGTTGTTTTGAAATATTAATGCATTTATTTTTTAAGAGCTTAATTATAAATATCACAAGGTTTTACTAAGATTCATTGAAATTTCTTTCAGGACATTAAGAAAAGAAATGTGATAAAAGTGCTCCTATCTTATTAACTAGCTATAACATTGCACACTATTTACATAATTCTTGTGCTGTTGGATCAGATAATATCTGTTTTCCTAAACTTAACCGTGTTATCTGCAAAGCCCTTTTCATCCAAATATACCAAGTATTGACTGCTGATGAATCATAATACTGATTAGAAATACATACGAGGAAAGAGGCAAACCATGTTTTATTACAGATGACGGCAGGAAACTGCAGATATAGAAAGTAGACAGAATAAATGCCGTTTTGGGTTTAAGAGCTTCATTAGCATTGGGTTGGTGAAGTCATCAGTTGACAAATTAGTGGTGGATGATTGGATTAATTATTTAGGTGATCAGGAGTATTCAAACTACAAAGAGGAAAGAAAAATTGCAGGATGGATATAGGAGAAACTACTGTAAGTGGTGAATTCTACTGGTACTAAGAACGACAAGTGGTCTATTTAAAGAGGTAGTGAGAGGTGTTTCATATCCTGGTTACCTGCATGTACCAGGGGGCCACTTAGTTCTCAATACAAAAGATGTCACTACACACAATGCCTTCTTCCACATCACTGAGATCAAGACAACAAATCCTGCCATGTTTGAAGATCTCTCGGGCGTGCAGCCGGGTCATTTGGTCGTAAATGTACGAATTTTCGATGGCGTACCGTGCCATCATCTTCAGGTAGTGTCCAGTGGTCGGCGTGAGGAACGCAGTCCAGGACGCGACTGCTGGACTGCTCCGCACGCATCGATATTTATACCCTCCGACCCCGCCCTCCCACTCCCGCCGGGACGCTCCGATGGCGGTGGTGGGGGCGGTGCGTTACAGTGCGTCGAGCAGTGTCCATCAGTCTCTACGCCACCTCCGTCGCGCACAGTGCCTCGGCTCTGGTGTTTGCGGAGCCGCTTCAGTGCTGGGTTCCAAGTCTGGCTTAGTTGGAACCCTTTGTCTTTGTTTATGAGGTTACTCCGTAGCAGGATCTCGATGGCTTCCTTGTACACACAGTCCCAGAAGTGCGATGTGTTTCTCAGAACTTCGGTGTCCTCATATTTAATATTATGCCGTGTCTCAAGACAGTGTTCAGCAACTGCGAATTTTGACGGCTGCTGTAGTTCGGTGTGGCGTTTATGTTCCCTACACCGTTCTTCGATCGTGCGAATAGTCTGCCCGACGTATGCTTTTCCACACTCAATTCGTCGAAAAACTGCAACAACTAAGACTGTCCGACTCTGATCTCATGGTCAGTTTCGACGTAGTGTCACTATTCACCAGAGTTCCCCTCAAGGAATCACTGGAACTATTGGCGAAAAATTTGGGCCTGAGCTCACAAAACTAGACTATTCGCACGATCGAAGAACGGTGTAGGGAACATAAACGCCACACCGAACTACAGCAGCCGTCAAAATCCGCAGTTGCTGAACACTGTCTTGAGACACGGCATAATATTAAATATGAGGACACCGAAGTTCTGAGAAACACATCTCACTTCTGGGACTGTGTGTACAAGGAAGCCATCGAGATCCGGCTACGGAGTAACCTCATAAACAAAGACAACGGGTTCCAACTAAGCCAGGCTTGGAACCCAGCACTGAAGCGGCTCCGCAAACACCAGAGCCGAGGCACTGTGCGCGACGGAGGTGGCGTAGAGACTGATGGACACTGCTCGACGCACTGTAACGCACCGCCCCCACCACCGCCATCGGAGCGTCCCGGCGGGAGTGGGAGGGCGGGGTCGGAGGGTATAAATATCGATGCGCGCGGAGCAGTCCAGCAGTCGCGTCCTGGACTGCGTTCCTCACGCCGACCACTGGACGCTACCTGAAGATGATGGCACGGTACGCCATCGAAAATTCGTACATTTACGACCAAATGACCCGGCTGAACGCCCGAGAGATCTTCAAACGTCAGATCCGCCGGGAAAACTTACGATTACACAAATCCTGCCATCTCGTTAGTGGACAGCAAACTGTTCCTCTACTTTCTGCATTGTATTTTAGTGCTGCTTGTAAGGAAACAAGGTTTCCCTACACATAAGCATATTTTTCTTTCTTTCCTTAATCCAATTTTCTTTTTAATTATAATGTGTTAGAAGTATGAATTGGACAGTGTATGTATTTACGAGAGTGTTCCATCATCTCTGACCATAAATGTTGGCGAAGTAGAGTATCTTTATTTGTTGGTCGTTCGCATGAAGAAGATATAGCGGGGAAAGAAAAACGAAGTATCTCACTTTATTCACTAACAGTAAACTGTGAATTATTGTAAAAAGTTTAATATACAATAATTGTGTGAGAATAGTAAGTGATGTAAAATTGTGAACTGCCAATATTTTGGTTAATAAAAGAAAGGAAAAGGGAAGTATTTTCAGTGAAAGATCGGTAATAAACAATTTAGTGAATCAGAAGTTGTGTTTTCTTGAAAGTGATTTTTCTTTTGCTCTCACTTCTCTAGCTAAATTCCTTTCAAATTAGACGAAGTGTTGGAAATAATACCCCAAGAGGAAGAAGAGGATCGAAGCTATGTATGTTCACAACCAAGTATAGGAGCAGTACGAAATTAAGAGAGGGCTAAATTGAAAAAGCAAATATGCTTATATGCTTTAAAAATACTTGCTGCAGTCAATCTTTTTTAACTGATGGTACCAATTGTCTGTAATTTCAGATATCATATCTGTTAAGTTAAATATGTGTAGTTCTGATATTTTTGCTTTCTTCTTTGTCCAGAAGAGTTACAGCCGCTACACAATGTAAAAGTTTTATTCCTCTGTACCAATTAGTCACTCGTCTTGCTCTGTGTATTGTCCATCTCTCAAACCATATTACTGGGACTCAAAATAACTTCAATATTCATTCCATCCAAGTCCTTACCACTGAGACCACCCAGTAGGTCCCCTGCATTCCCATGCAACACCACTCTTTCCATAACAGTAAATCCAGCTTCCCCTTCCTCGAGAGGAAGTGTCACTTATTACAGTTTGTGTTTATGTTTAAGAATTTAATTTTTACTATACTGATTCTCGTCTATTTCCTTACCACATTTTCTTTAACCCTCGTTGTTGTGCCTCAACCTTTCGTCCAATCTTTTGTCACTAACGAGGAGACAGCTGAGGTCACGTATTTTAGGGCCGTGCAGCACGTGTAAAGGGCAACACTGTATACTACTACTAAGGTGCAACTCCCATCAATTCTCAAGAAAAATTATCTCAAAATTCTCGAAGATTTGACTTGAATTTATTTAATTTTATAAAGTAGTATTAACATTCAACTGTCACATGGTTACTGTGTAAGATCGATACTTGAGTGGCCAGGGTTCAAATTTTTGTGATTTTTTTTTTTTAAGTGGAAACCTGCACAGGAGCGTTACGTGATGTTTGTACGGGGGTATATCTGCGAGTTCGTGACGTCACCATCACCGTCACGCCACCTGTTGCGCGGATGAAATATGCGTTGGACAATTTACACAAAATCTTTATATAAATTTTATCAGATTTTGATATGTATTCTATAAAGGAAAGAGAAAAACACTGTTTAGATTTGATTAAAAGAAACCTAAACCCTCCCCTTCCTTTCTGTCACCATTGTGCATACAAACCCACAGTTTTTACACAATTTTCATTGTTAGCACAAGTATACTTAAAGCAAGGTGGACTGGTAGCTCAGTGGTCAAGGCGTTTACTTCCCAAAGTTCTCTCTCCACTCGCAGGTTCAAATCGTGCGGCGAGTAGCAAGTTTTAGGAGTTGTATTGGATTACGAGCTACTCTGGGACATTCCGTAGTTCTGGTTCCACGTTAAACAGCAGGCCTCTGAACGAAGGAATTAGCCTCAGGGCCTCTGACACAATAACTCTGTACACATCCCTCAGGAAGATTCGACAACGAGTCGGCGTGTGCACTAAGTTAGATTCTTAGTTTTTGAGATGAAAACTTCTTTAGGCACATTGGGCAATTTCTGAATGGGTAAAATCTTTTGAGTTCACATTCCTGACATGCTAACGTTAACAGTATACGTGTTGCAGACTACTGGCTCAGTGCTTAGCCTGCTGTGTAATATGGAGTACGCCAGAACGCTTCTGTGGTTCAGATTCCAAGTTAAACTGTAGGTCCCCTGTTCCTGGTAGCACTACCAGGTTAGGATAAGGGGGCTAAAACAGGGCCAGAAAGTGCAGACAACAGAAACTCTGTCACCAGGTCATTACGTCCACATGGAATTACTATTATTTAGTATATCTGTAGCAATAAGTAGGACTTGTGGCATGTACAATATTAATAATTTTAACTTTTCAGTTCTGTTAGCAGTCCCAAAGACTGCTTTTTTATTATTTTTTTTTTTTTTACTTCATACCTGAAGTCATTATTTGCATTTTAATAAATCTCTTAATTTTAGCGCAGATGTAATTTTTCCTAGTTTTTCTTTAAAGATAATAGAATTTTTTTCAAGAAAACTGAGAAACTTTGTACTTTCAAAACTCGCAATGTTCCACGTTTCACTCTTTCTTACCAAAAGGCTTAATTTGTCACATAAAGTCTATGATCTAGTTTGTCAAGTAGCAAAATTCCATTCACAATGGAATATTCCCTCAGCAAATTTATGAAATGGGTAAAGACAATAAAATACTGCAAACACACATCAAAAGTGTCCTTTGGTTGGACTTGCTAACTGTTATACAAACACTTCAATGGTAGTAATAATACTGGGACAAGAAACATTAATTTTTGTAACATTAGCTGCAACAAATGAACAAAGTTTTTGCCTTATGCGCACTGTTTGTTTTCAAATTCTGTGACCTCACTTATGTTATAAAAATATTTATATAATCAGAAAGTTTGAACAGGGTGGCCACAAAGAAATGATTTAAAAATTCCCTGATATTTCCAGGTTTTCCAGGAAAGTTTCTCATACTTTTCCCTGAATTAGAAATTTTATTCACATAATTATAATATTTTAATATTTGATTACATTTTAATTGGAAAAAGTTACAAAACTCACAAAAACTAAAAATACATTTCTAATTATGTTTATTTGAATATCATAATTTATTTAATTAGTTTTTAATACATTGCTATAGATGGTATTTTATAACTAATATAAAAAATCTTATGAAAAGTAATTTAAAATGAGTAAAACAGAAACAAGCTAATGATAAATTAGCACAAATTAAACTGTTAGTATTTGCTATATAAAAATCATTTAAGATTTTTAAATTGCTCATCAATAACTTGAATCTCAGCTAGAAGTTTAACTTTTTATTTGATGCCAAATGCTTTTTTTTTTTTAGTAGCTACATGTTTTCTTTTCATATCTTCTGATTCAGTTATTTTATCTTTCTTTTTTCAGCGTTTAATTTCTTGAGATAAATTTGAACGTGAATTATGGTAAGAGTGAACTAAAGATTTTGGAACATCAAGAGTTGCAACATCCCCATTTGTTTCACTTAAGACAGTCATCCATTAATTGCTGAGCAATTACAGTTTCATATTCTAAACTAAACCTTCAGAATTTACTGAAAAACCTCTCTCAATATTAGCATTGCCACAAGATAAAACCATGACTATCTTTAAAAGTTTTACTATTGACTGGATAAACGTGTCCAAGAATTAATTCATCCCACAACTGATCTAGGCGTTTACTTGTTCGTGAATAATTTTTTAAGAACTTGCAATGCCGAACATTGAGAACATAAATGGTTGAAATCTTGATTAATTTCATCAGCCTTATTACCAATGATCCAATTATTTTCATTCAAAATAGTGAGTAGACTTTTAGTCTCCTACTTCTGACTTCGAAAAAATGTGCAAGCCTAGGATCAAAACACGAGATTCCTTCAGTAAGTTTATAAAGTGACTGTGTCAACAATTTTCCTGTAAAAGCTTTCAAAGCAGGTGTGGCATTTTTCTGCAATTGTAAAATCATGAGATCGGTGATATTTTTTAAAATTTTAATCTCTCTTTTAGAACCAAATACCATGTCAATTTGACTGTACAAATCAAATTGTTTTCTTCAGTTAAGTCTATACTTGATAATGAGTCAACAGACTTCAGTACATCTGCTTTGATAAATCTTTGCATTATACTAAGGAGAACTGTCACTAAAGAGCTGTGAAGAAATCGTGCTATAGGAGCATCAGTTTGATATTCTTGTAGGAATGGTTGTGATTCAGCTGGTAATGACCGAAAAACTTCTAGTTTTTGCTGGCAGGGAACGATCTGAAAGAGTCTCAGTTACAATTTTGTAACTAGTGCTAGTCAGCTCTTTTTTATCATGCTGTAAATCCCTCCACCATTTTTTTAAGATTAGGAATAATTTCGATAGCACAAGCAGCCAACTGTAATTTTCTATCTAATGGGCTGCACAAATTATTTTTTAGGATAAAGAGTTGATCCTGAATACTCTTAACTGAGCGTGGCATGTCAGTGCGTCTTTAAACAGATAATAAACTGACCATAAAAACTGAACAATATTCCATTTAGCCGCCTCTATTCCACATTTAAATCCTCAATGCATGTTATGAAGACCACAACTGTCCATGTCAAGTACCAAAGTATCATATATTTATCTAGTTTTCTGTAGCTCAGCTTTCAATACTCCGAAAAATTTGTGTTTAACATTTGGTCCATCTATTGAGATTTTTAAACTTTTAAGGCTTATAAGGAGTTGAAGCATTTGCTTGAAGGACAGATGATCTGAAGCTCTTGTGTGACAAAGAAAAGCAGATGTTAAGAATTGTGTACAAACTTCATTCTTTACAGTACTCCAAATCCATTTGAGTTTCTTGACAAACTTTGTTGAGTGACTCATAGAACCCTATAGCAAAATGATTACAAAAAGTTATAGATTCCATCAGTCTACTTTTATAATAAGGATCAAACCCTTGAAGAACTGAGTAGGTAATTTTAGTTCGCTGCAATTCATTCCTCTGCCTATTTGACTATCGTTGAACATTTTTTTAAATACTCTACGTCACTTCCCGCTGTGCACATTGACTTGTGAGTTTCAGTATCTGAATACATCAAAGTATTACTGCACAGCTTACTTCTTTGAGAAGAAAGGAGCAGAGTGTATTTTGTGAAGCCGGAATTTGTTCTTTTTCCTGACCCGTAACAGGATTAGAAACAGTAATTTTTCAGACAAACCACGTTTAGTTATCTCATTACTAGTTTGTTGCGACTGACCTAAAAAAACTTTTAAAAGGATAGACAGTTTTGCAATTCTTAAGTTTGTTAGTATTTTTCATTTAGCATTACTTTTGATAGCTATTCTATCCAAATTATAAAGAAAATGTAGCATTGCAAAGTCTACATTTTGCACTTTAAATTCATTTTTAACTTCTTTTAACTAAATATTAAAATCTGGATTAATCAACCAATCATTTTGAAAGTGTGTTATCATGCTGAATTCATTAGTCTGAAAATTTTAAAAATTAATACTTTTACCGGGAAAATGAAATTAAATACATAAATAGTAGACAATAGTAATAACTTCCAAAATGCAATCGACATCCACCCAATGAATGTTCAAAAAATGGTAGTAGAAAAGTTTGATATAATCATAAAAAACTTCCATTTGATAATGAACTAAAACCAACGATATTTAGAAAACACTTCCACTTTAAAATTATATGTGACGGCACGAGATGTGTCTCGGTTATTCTTATGCCTCATTTACACATTCGGCCGAGTTTATTTGAATCGAGATAGCACTGCTTGAACACACGGTACGCTCGCATTGGTCTTCTCGCGTAGTTGCCCGCGAGTGCCGCTCGCTTTTCTGGCGGTGTTTGGTGAGAGTCAAAGACACCAGTTGCGAGCGCTAAAGGCCTCGTATCCACTTGAGCACGCTCAGGCGAATGAGCCGCTCAGTGAAGCAAGCGGCTCATGTGTGGACGCCTGAGCACGCTCGCAACGAACGACAGCGAGCGCGCTCGGGGCGAGCCGATCGGTTGTCGGTATTTTGGAATGCTCAAAGGCGAGCCAGTGTTTGTTCAGCCTCGTATCCACTTGAGCACACTCAGGCGAATGAGCCGCTCATTCATTTGAGCGCGCTCGTTCGAGCGTGCTCAAGGAAAAAGAAATTTTGGTCGAACGAGCCTGGCTTCAGTGCTCAGAAAACGCTCGGCTATTGACGTGTCGTTACGCGTAGCTGCGGCCTTCATACGATGTCAAAACAGAGAAGAAAATTACCAAGTTGATGGATTAGACAAAATCATCGTCTGCGAAGAAATTATGTTAATAATTTAATTCGCGAATTTACTTTAGAAGATGACAATGAGCTATTTCAAAAATTTACGAGATCGATTTCGAACATTTGCTATCAATAGTTGGACCTCATATTAAAATGCACGATACGCCTATGCGTGAAGCGATCCCACCAGAAGATAAAATTTATAATAACTTTAAGATTCCTAGCCTCAGGAAGTCCCTACACAAGCCTGCAGATATGTTCAAAGTATATAAACAAAGCATCATCCGTTTAGTACGGGTAGTCTGTGATGGCACTATTGAATCACTCCAAAATTATATGAAGGCTAGTACCCATTTTTAATTTGTGTTTAGAAATATAGATTTAAAGGTTTTTTTATGTTTTTTTTTTTTTTTAAATTATGGCATTGATTTCAAGTTTTTTATAAAATTGGTAAAACAATTATATTGCCTCGCACAAAATCAATATGATTTTAGGTACTTAAGATCTGAATTTCGTAACACCAAATTCAATCAAAAACCGTTCAGCTGTGAGAAATACTATTAAAAAAGACTTATCACTTCCCGTTATAGAAGTTCTCTTCTGTTTTGATCGTTTTAGCCTGAATGACCCTAGCTGGCTTGTTATTTTTTTCTTTACATCATCAATACTAAAGTTTAATATCTCGCTGATTTCACGCCATGCACCGTATTTTTTAGATCGATTATAATACTGGATCTATCCCATAACACCCTCTTTGATTCATGCATCAATTAGAGTTAAGCAAGTTTCATTGTCCCACGTGCTCGCGCTCATTGTAGAAACCGCCAAATACCGTCCACATGTCGCATCGAATTAACACTCGAAAAAACTTTGACGATCGAACACAGATAACGGTAATTAACATTGCGAGAAGAAAATACCAAGAGTTAATGATCAGTAAAATAAATTATTTATACTCTTTAATCGGCTATTTCAGTTGAAAAATAAATAAGCTGAAATGTTTAATGAGAAATTTCACGATTAAAATAAATTAATAACTTAAAAAAATAACAATCTTTCTTCCACTTAATCATAAAAATTAAGAAAAACTTACCATTTGATAATAAACTAAAATAACGATATTTAGAAAATACTTTCACTTTTAAATTAGATATGATCACACGATATGCGTGTTTGTAAACAGCAGACGAAATTTTATGACAAATGAAGCGAATGTCGCTTATGCCTCGTTCGCACTGGGCTAGTAATTTAGTCGAGTGGCGAGTAGTTTAGTAGCTAAATCACTCGCCACTGACCAAAAATCGTTCGCACTGCGGTCGAGTACAGTACACAAGTAGCGTGGTATTTTGGCAGCAGGCTGCATCGCAATCAAATGAATGAGCTGATACAGCCTCTCTAATAAGAGATGGATGAAGAAGTTTATGCGATAAAGAAAGAAAAAAAAAGCAATGGGTACGAAAATGGGTTAATGAACTAGGAGCTGAAATTGTCTTCTGAAGGAATTAGCATTAGAAGATCCCTACGAATAGTTTGAGAATGTCCAAAATTTGTGTTAATGAAAACGCAACCGGAAATCCAGCGTGAAGATACCTATTTAAGGAGTGCAATGCCGGCAACTACGTAGTTACAGGCAGTGCTCTACTTTATTGCCACCGGATGTATTTTATGGACACTCACACCTCGTATTTATACACGGAAAATAGGGTATTTCCCAATTAATCACAGTGTGAAGGAATCTATGAAACATAAAAGGAATTGAATTAATGTTTCATAGAGATGCATCCAGTAAACTGAATCATTTTACTGAAGGAGTGTAAACTGTTTCAGTACCTGCGCCTAAATTTTTGGACTACTTTTTTTTAACTTCTGCGAGTAGATAATTCCAAAAAGATTTTTATCTCTTTAGGTAGTACTTCTAATAACAATAGGAATAACATCTTAATGTATAATCTAGATGCTATTGTAATTAAATTAAATAATTTAATAAAATTGTGCACTAAGCAGATGTTTTTAATTTTCAATTTACTTCTCACCAAAGCCAGGTATGTTTATTGTATTTTCCAAATCTATGCGTGCAGATTGCTTCCTTTATTTGTTTTTATAGTTGGGGACTTAATATTCTACAAGCATTCATGTCCTACATATTTAGAAACAAATTTTGAAATTGTTTCTTCGTTCCAGCGAAACGACATTTTTGCGGCAGCTAACGAACTCTACTAAAACTAATAAGGTATGCAAATAATTTTCTGCGATACAGATACTTTAATAAATTATTATTATTTATTTTATTGATATGCGTGGCGCATTTCGAGAAATTATTCTCATTTTCGAACGCTATTTTATTAAATTTTTTAAAAAATTATTCCACTCCCTATTACAGGTAATTGCAAAAACTGTTTAGTACACAATCCAAAATATCAATTTCAGGAAATACAAAGTAAAACCGAATAACATCAAACAGAAGATGACACGAGCAGTCGTCACACCAAAAATGTAATAAAATAGCGTTCGAAAATAAAAATAATTTCTCGAAACGCGTCACGCATATCAATAAAATAAATAATAATTTATTAAAGTAACTGTGTCGCAGAAAATTATTTGCATACCTTATTATTTCATAGTGTTGCCCAAAATCGGTCTTGGTCTTGCAGTCTTGGTCTTGCATTTTTGCAAGACCAAGACCAAGACCAAGGTGTATTGATGCAAGACCAAGACCAAGACTGGCCAAGTCTCGTCTTGTTCTTGCATTTGGGCAACACTATTATTTCAAAACAGTTAGACTTTCACAAAGTCCATATGTCATGGATAAAGTAAAAATCTACTAAAACTATTGGTTCAGACTTGTTTAGCCGCTGAGCGAGTGGGCAGTGGCGCATGGTTGGGGGAGTGGCTCGTGGTGGGGGGTGCTACTCGCCCGGTTTAATAGAACAAAACGGATCGACTCGACTAAACCACTCGACTAAACTACTCGACTAAATTTCATTGTTCACACACGTTTAGTTACTAAATCACTCGCCACTCGACTAAATTACTCGCCCTGTGCGAACGAGCCTTTAGCTAGCAAACTCAACTGACCAGAGGCTACATAGCATATAGTTCCAGGATTCTAATGCTACTTTCGCTAGAGCTTGTGCGAGTCGAGATAACAATGCAGGAGCACGTGGTATGCACGCCGGTCTTCTCGCGTGGTTGCTCGCGAGTGACGCAACATCGGTGGCGGCTTTTTGGCGCTAGTCGAAGGTACTCGTGGCGAGTTCTAGCGTGCTGTTTACACTATCGTTGGCTATTTTATGTTAAATGTATATGAGTTAAAGTATCTAATAAGAAATTTCATTATTAAAATAAATTCAAGACGACCTTAAAAAATATTTAAATTCCTATTAGTCGCAATTGAATTCCCTGATTATTTTCGAAATTACCTGAATTCCCTGATATTTCCATGAAATTTCCCGGTTACATGAAATTCCCCGATAATTCCCGATATTCCCGGTTTGTGGCCACCCTGTTGAAAGCAACTCTGTAATTTTCAACAATCTTGAAAAAATGGCGAAGAAAGAAAGTGGTAAACTATGAAAATGATTTTTATTAAACCATCTGTCGATGCAACTTTGTGCTTATTTTGTGTTCGATATTGACTAGAGGTCCCTACCACCAATATTAATTGGAGCACCTTTATCTCTAATGTTTTCATTCAACTTTCCAATATTGCAATTACAGGAAAAATAATTTCGAATGACTTCTACACACTGAGTAACTAGTGAAGCGTGTTATTCTTTCACTCTGAATAAAATAAGTTTTCGACCGAATTTCCAAGCCAGCCAGTAACGGTGTTTTCTGCTTTTTATCGGTCGTCTGTTGCCGTGGGTTCCAGTGCATTGGAAGTTTGTAATCTGTTCATTTATATAACTTACATTCATTTATATAAATGTATTTTTATGGTCCACCTTTTCCATTAGTGCAATGGTTCCCAATTAGTTTTTTCCGAGTACCACTTCAAGAAATAACTCAACCTCACGTACCCCTCACAGCTGTAGTGATTAATAAATAAATGTTTATCCCAGTTGAATACTTCACACAGAAATATAATTCACACACACGCAGTTTGTCTTAAAATATATTTTGGCGATAGCAACATTTGAATAATTGTTTTTATAACTATCTTCGTGATTACCGCACGTACCCCTTGAAGCAACGTTACGCATCCCTGTCGGTACAGATACCAATAATTGGGAACCACTTCATTATTAGGCCCATAAGACAAATTTTTATATGTATATCACAAAGAACAGAGTAAATTACAACAAGAGTACCTGAAGAGGCAAGAAAGGGGGAGACCATTAGAAATACAGTGGCAAGTTTAAAGCAGGACTGTCTAGAAGAAGAGAAGGTAGTTCACGACACCTGTTAAGAGAAGAGATCTGTAAAAGACAAACGAGTCCAGGATGTAATGCACCAATAAGTTCAATGCTGCTCACTGGCTGCAGTCTACACTCTGGGAGCGTTAGAAGAATACTTCAGAAAAGCTTTACAAGTTTCCACAATATGTTGTCAGAGTGTATTCTTAGCATGAGGAAGCGTTTCCCAGTAAGGAAAACATTGATAAGTGGTTGGTTTGTGCTTAAGGACAGGATATTTCCACTGGTCAAGTCCTTTCTCATGCAACAGCCCTCAGTACTAGCCACCATCTTACTTTATTCAGAGTTTATTGAATTTTTATTCCTTAGGCACCGCACACAGAATTTTGCCTTACACCGTTTATACGAAAAGACCCACACAGGACAGTAGCGCAGTGACACAAATGTTTGTAAACGGTGAGTAAGAACACAAGCCACTCCAGACAGAGGATATCCTGGCGTACCTTTGAGCCGCGTCACACTGAGCCTCGGAGGAGGGCGGTACGCGTCCGGCGGGTCCCAGGGGAGGATACTCAGGCCGGGACGGAAGACGACGCCCTTCAGACCCGCGTCGCCGACCGTCACAGCCCGACGGTCTGTTACGACCGGCAACTCCCCCGGCCGCAATATCGAAACTGCCACAGAGTGAACACCGTCGGCCACATCAAACGTCACACCTCCGCGTCTGGACTCGGAACAAACTTACAGACTTCACACAAATTAAGACATGTCAATACAACCTTTTGTTCTAACTGTTTTTCTGTCAAAAATTAATCATACTTAATGTTGGTACTACTGTAACAATAAGAGATATTTGAGCCATAGAAGCATAATCTCAGATTATACTAACCATCCTACTTAATTTCTTAACCTCATAAACCCAGCACTTGCAAGTATAGAGTATTCATTTACCTTCTACATATTTTTGCAATAACTTTTCACTACGTAGTTGTTTCTGTAATTATTACCTACGATTGATTTACAACAATATTGTTTTCGCCACTCCGAGTGCTTTGAACCTTACGCTGCGTCGACTGAAGGCACACCTGCCAGCCTAGCAGTGTGTTTCTACTTCTGTACTCACGAGCAAGGACAAAGGGTGTAGTGCTATTGCAACCCTAGCCTCAAAGCCCGTCAAAAATGACTGGTATAATGGAGTGTTCTGGCAATTAATTTCTTTGGAGTTGCTTTCACAAATAGAATTGTTATAAAATAAAGCTCAATGTGATTTCTCATCCCTTGTGCTGTAGCAAAAATTTTCATTTGTCAACTTGGTCCAGGCTGCATTTCAGCCCAACCACAATCTCCGCCAATATTGCCGCTAGAAAACCAAAGCTTAAATCACATGCGAATTAATACTTTCCCTATATTGCATGAAAATGAAGGATGTTAAAAATACATCTTAACAACTTACATTATACCAGGTAATATTAGTTTTAATTGCGATTAATTTGTAACGTCATTCATTCAAACCAAGTAATGATTTCAGTAAAAAAAAGCACCTGACACTTAACACAACAATTTAAACGAAATTCATCCTTTTCTTTCAGTGTTCTAGCGATTCATTCCTTAGCAATTGCTAAATAAATAATAGAATTGTCATAAAATAAAGCTCAATGCAATTTCTAGTGTCTTGAGCTGTGACAAAAGGTTTCTGTTGCCATCCAAGTCCAGGTTGTATTTCGACAAACTATACAAAACTTGCAGCCAGAGAAACGATCGCACACATATTAATACATGTACTATATTACATTTTACTGGTAATAATGCAATGCGATATAAACTAAATCAAAAATATTTACGGGTTCTTCCATATTCCTTTTTTATATTCGTTATTCAGATAGGTACTACAACCTTTGAATGGCTGACACAGTTACATGCGACAAATATGGCATCAGTAAAAGCGAAGGAAATTAAAAATAAATCTTAACAACTTACGTCTTTCCTTGTAATATTAGTTTTAGTTGTAATCTATGCTGTATATATTGTGAACAGTATGGAACTACTTTCGTTAAAACAAAGTAATGATTTAAGTAATATAACACTCATGAAAACAAATTATTATTTAAAACAAAAATTAAATTACTCATGCCATCTGCTGTAACTTTAAGTGCCAATTCTAATAACATTACAAAAATTAAAGCTCAAATCTTACATATCTGTGGCCAAAGATTTTAAGGAATATATAAGCAACTAATAATTGTTATGTCGATTACACAGAATACCTACTTTTCTTTCAGTGTTGTGACAATTAACTTATTCCCAGATACTTAGCTAATTAGAACAGCTCTTAAATAATGTTTACAGCCTAAAACAACATCTCTGGTCATAAGCTGTGCAACGAAAGTGAAAAGCGCGACGTAATAGCGCGATATCATAGTGTGACATCACCGTGACAGAAAATGACCAAATAAGCATTTTATTAGAATAGATAAGCGATTGGTCTACTTTTATCTTTTCTTTCAGTATCAATAGCTAAAAAAATTAGAGAAAACAGTTTAAGCATCTTCCATTTTTCTATATGTTTCGAAGCACTGTACAATGAAATGTATGTAATTAGAAACAGTCACAATTTATTTATTTCAGTGTCCTAGGAAAATTCTACTACGTTATGCAGTTTTAAACTGATATCAGCAAAGTATATGGTGAACCATATTGAGGCGTTTAGAGGTTCCCTTTATTTAAAATGTTTTTTCAATGCTTAATACTATTCAGCATTAATAATTTGTAACAACCAATTTAAAAGGTACTGCTTTGGACCAGGAAAAGCTCAGTAATTTATATACAGAGGATGTCGATTTCGTGGCTGTGCTGGATATCTTAGTTTGTCCTTTTATTAATAGGGTCTTCTCAGTCTCCAGGGAACAATTCTTTTTCAGTTTATTTTACTCTTTAAACTGTCCCCAAATAAAAGAGAGCTTGCACTTTATTTATTTTTCACTTGAGCAAGATAACTTTAATATTGTCCTTTTTCACTTCAAACATGAAACAACATCAGTATTGGCAATCTCTTGGTATCTGAAGAAAGCAAGTTCTTTTTTTTCTCACTGATTGGGCAACTAAATTAATGTTTCTATTTTGTATCTTTTAAACCATCAACTCATGTTCATTCAAAACTCTAAACAGGTGTTTCTAGTTTAACTATCTCATGTTCCTACTCTACTTACACATATGTGATATTTTGTCCATCCCTGTGTGTGTGTAACCCTAACCACCAAACATTTCCTGCAACCGAATTTCTATCTACATTTATGACAGTACATGGATATAATTGAGTATGGATAAATATTAATATAATTTTATAATATTAACTTGGGAAACTGTTTTCATTATGCTGCAAGGACCATCGGAACAACGAACAAAACATTTCGTTACTATGTGGCAGTAATACAAAATAGGAATGATCATCCGTGACAAAGAGTATTAAAACTGAATATTAAGGGTGAACAATAAGTCTTTTACTAATTGTGGAAACTCGGCCCAAAGTCTGAACTACATGGAAATAAGTATTTCACTGCATTTCCAAAATTCTGTCATTTCTTGGGTTCTGCACCCAACAGGAGCCTTGTCGATGTTCCGAGCTCTCTCTCTCTCTAAAAGAATAAGTCTGAGACTTCAAGTCTGCACATGTTGGGCATTTTGCTGACCTGAAATTGAATTTAAAAAAATATACTCAAAGGGTTTTTCATAAAAATAAAGTGGGTGATTGCATATTAATATATCTATTCACGACCTGGAACAAGTGACAGGCATAGTGTTAGTGATGCCATTACAATCCAGCTAGTTGACGCCTCTAAAGAACTTCATTCATAACAGTTAAGACTGAATCACCCAAGTCCTGGAGCCAGATGACTGTCCAACGACGACTGGTTCTGCTGTAGTGACTGTACATGAAATTCATGAAGACTACTATGTGACTTAAGAGGAAAATCTATACTTGCTAGATTTAGTCAAAAGCTACAATGTTCACATTCAGGGCTCAGAGAACCTGTTTTAATTTAATGAACTGTGATGGAGCGGACACTGCAGTTACAATTTCCCTGCTCACCTATTTCCCCCCTTTCCTGTTCTGACCTACTTTTTCCCTCTAAAAATTTCAACTTTAAATTCTTTTAACTTTTCTGGTAAATTACTCATCATTTCTCTGAGTAACTTATTCCAATACCTGACCACCTTACCTACAAAAGAAAATCTTCCCGCACCCTTGTGCCTGAAATCAAGTGCCATCTTGTGGTCATGGCCATCCTTTCCCTTACATGCATTACCTTAATCCTAATTCTTACACCAAAACCTTTCCACACCTCATCACCAATACATGCCTTGTATATTCCCACAATTCTCTCCATCCTCCTCCTGTCTCCCTATGTATCCCTTTCCACCTCTTTTATCATATCCGTTACTGATTGTGTTCTGCAGTAATTTCCAGGGGCAAACATAGCAACCCTTCTTTGCACTCCGCCCAACTCCCGAGATTGATACCCAAAATGCAGGTCCCATACTACAACACCATACTCTAGCAATCATCTGACCAATGTTTTGTAACCCAATCCTTTCACTTTCTGGTACATCCCCTCTTCTTTGGTTTAACTTTTGATGTTATACATCCCATAAGATAATGGAACTTCATTTTTAAAACAAATTAGTACCCTGTCTACCAGTTTATTCTACCACCATAATCGTGTTTAATGTCAGTGTCTTTAAAATATATGACTGTCTATACTGTGTGATGTGATCCAGTGGTAAGGAGAAAGATGTACCACATCGCCTACCACGCAGGACTAGTGATATTCCAAGCAGTGAGTGAAAATATCTGGCAGCCATTAGTGGCAGGTTGTCAAAAAGGAAAGACAGGACATCCTATATTTACTATTTCATCAATTTTGAGGCCATTAGAGGCAGGACTTGGAGACAGGAATGGGAAGGAATTTGGCTATGGCCTTTTGAAGAAACCGTCCCAGCTTTCAACCCGAGTGATCTGTGAAAATCGTGGAAATCCAAATCCGGATGGCCGGGCTGAGATTTGAACCCGCATCCACCTGAATGTGAGGCCAGAGCATTATACCGCCCAATCACTACGCTCAGTGGATACAGATCAGCGCAACGAATGTGAAAACCGTCATACCAAAAAAAACATTATGCTACAGATGCTATAATTTGGAGAAGCTATATTACAGATCTGTCAATGAGTAAGGAGAACATCCATGTGTGAGAATTGGGTAGGCCAAGTAAATTGTGAATGTGGGAGGTTCTACACTTTCTGCTTACTTCCTGAAAATTCATCTCGACTATCTCTACTTTGTTACTTAATCCCAGCAATTGGACATCCATATTCTTATACTCTACTTCAACTTCCGCTTCAACCATTCTAATTACTAGACTCTTATCAATGCCAGTATCTACAATGGGTTTCTTCTAACACATCTCAGTTTCCTCCTTTAACATTTTATAATGCTTATCAGTCCCTTCAAAACACTCACTTAAATCATCATAAGTTTTTTTTTATAACCGTCTCCAATTTGGATAGACAATCATCTAAAGACTTAGAGTTTTTTATTTCCTCACTCAATTGTGTAGTAAGTTGTGCTCTTAGTTGTGCCCAAATCGAAACAGTATTTTTTCTAATGCACCTACAGTGACTATTTCATGTTTCTTATTTACAGAACCCAAAGGACCACAAATAACCATTGCACCTGGCATCTGATTAACCATTTTGTAGAAATCTAAGCAATACCCAGTGTCCCACAACTAGTATTAATAAAACTGACATGATATAATAAATTATTTGAATAAACAATGAAAATTCGAAAAGATAGGTTACATTTAACTCCCAAAAATGTATAACCAATCCTACACGCACACCGTTTCTGCCATAGACAACGTTCTTGTCACAACCAACGAGTTTATAATTTACAAGAGCTTTAACAAAGATAAAAGAGTCTCTTAGCTTTCTTGTATTTTGTAGCTGGCGGTTTAACTTTCACTTCACTCAGCTGTTGTTGCATCCGCGGTGGATGTTGTCAATTTATGACTGGTTCACGTTCGGCTGCTAGTAACGCTAGTTGCTTCCAAAGAGTCTCCTCTCTTCTTTTCTTGATCTTTGGTTGTCTGATATTTAATCAATTCGTAAGTTTACGTAGCAATTCCTTTATTCTGCAGCACCTAAGGTCACTGCACGGTCGCCATATTGTATTTCCGAAGTGATTTTGTTTATATTTTTCGTGCTTCTATGCTTCTTAATGACTTTGTGGTTTTGCTGCGAAGTGGAGCTATTTATTTTATTTTCTGAATGTGCAGCTAAACTAAATAAATAAACTGGTAGTTTTTTATATTCAGCACAGTTTAACTTAGTTTTAATAACTCCAAATACATCATTTTAATTACATAATCGAACTTATTTGCAGGTTCTCCTTAGCACTAACAACCTAGGCAATCTCCTAGTTATATCTGTATGTCTCATTGCTATAGAAACCTTTTTAAAAGAGTAATACTAGCAGGCCATAGAACTCTAATATTACAAAGATATAAAATGACATTAAAATATGTATTTTGGGATAACCTGTCTGTTATCCTACATGCCCAATCACTACGCTCAGTGGATGTCCTATACAATGGGTGGCTACAGATCAGTGCAATGAATGTGAAAACCGTCGTACCAAAAAAACATTATGCCACGGATGCTATAATTTGGAGAAGCTGTATTACAGATCTGTCAATGAGTAAGGAGAACATCCATGTGTGGGAATTTGGTCAACTTTAGACTCTAATACCAAACCTCAATTGCTTCAACAACAAACACAATGTGCAACGTTTTCCGTTTTTACGGCCTATCGTCTGCGAGGATAAGTTTGAACAGTTCCAGGACTCATCACTCATGAAGTAGGTAGCTTGGGGAACAGCACTTCCTGCGCTGGCTTGTCTCTGGGAGCAGAGCTGCCGTAGGCTCGACGACTGCCGGGACTCGACTTCTCTGGCAGCTGACTTCCGTCGTGGCTTGCCGGCGGCGGAGTGATTGTCAATGAACTAGGTCTACTGCAAACAACTCACCACCGTAACATACAGTGATTGTCAATGGGGCCTTGTTGAAATTCTCACGATCTGACCAAATTCAAATTGATTCACGACTTGCCGAGAGTAAATTGTGTATTTTTTACATGCCAATATGGTTCTTTGATTTCTTGAATATGAAGCACAATAAATGAACTAAGCTAGTTTGTGTCAAATATACTAACCAAGATTTTTATTGTGTTTTAACAGGAAAAACCCCTTTATATTAATTAATGTCAGATGGTATCTTTGTATCAGAATCAACTCAGACATTTAACTTTAATAGAGAAGACAACTGTTTCTTTTGGAAAGAATAATAAAGTGTTAAACAAGTTGCCTTATATTTATTTACCTGAAGGCTTAGAGACTGGTAGCTTACGCTGCTTTTCACCACTCGCAGTCACAAGTTTCATCTGCAGCTGTAAAACAAAAAAATAAATACATCAAGTTTATTGTTTTAAAGTCCTTCAAACATCACCACTGAGATAGAAGACAACCAACAAAAACTTTTAAAAGTTCTGTACAAAGTTGCATTGTTAGTGAAAGAGCAAATATCACAGAATATTCACCATAAAGATTTAAACAATTAAATGCTTCACCAACCAAACCTAAAGGCGGAAGAAAACAAATATACAGGTTTTTTTTTTGACCCTCCAAGGAGAGGAAATAAACTCACCTTTCAAGGTCCAAGGATCTGCAAGCTCTATACCCTCCAATGCAAATAAATACAGTAGAATTCCAATTATCCGAATCAACTGAGACGGGACCCCATTCGGATAATAAAAAATTAGGATAGTTGGACTTTTCCGTAAAAGGGTTTATTTTAATTACCAACTGTATGTATGTGGAAAATGGGAGAAAAAAACTATTTTTAAAGAAAAAGAGCTTTTAATTAATTAAATGAACAGGCAACACTTTTACATGTTAAGTGTACTTACTAGTGCTGTACATTAGTACAGTGTGTACATACCGTACTGTAAATAAAAGTCATTGCTTGCTGAACATCTCTGTCATAGTAAGCTGTTCGACTGTACTCATCCGCTTGACAGTGAGAAGTTGCACGTGGCCACACTCGGGCTGACGCTCCATCAACTTCAATGCAGTTTCAAGGATGTCAAATACTTGACTAGCTGATGGTTACACTTCGACATTAACGTCATCTTCTTACTACACGCTTTCTTCTCTCACACTTTCAATAAGTTCATCATCATTTAGAATTTCATACCCAGTGTCCCACTCTTCTGTATCTTTAGCACTAACTTCTGAACAACCAGGAATTTTCAGCAGAATGTTTCTGAATTTCTCAAGTGACACGTCATCCCCATCTTCTCCCGTCTCTTCCCTTTCCTTTTCTTGACTGCGTAGGCAGAATCATTATTCCGCGAATCGGAGCATGTTTCCGTCTTAATTGAAAAAGCAATTTGGATATTCAGCGATTCGGATAGTCGGAGTTAGGATAATTGGAGTTCTACTGTAATATGATTTTATCAAATACAAGTGAAGATTAAAAATGGTGATTCCAAAGTGAAAAAACAATAATCACACTTATTCTGTACTCAATAGTTGAAAGCATGTGACAGGCCTCTAAGCCCATATGCTTGTGCCATCCTACTGTTAATAAAAAGTAGGTAATACTTTAAGAGGTAATTTTATATAACCTTCTTTTTCATCTTCTTCTATTATAATTTTACACTTTGTCAATGTTGGGGTAATTAAAGGTGAGAAAGGAGTGGGAGCAAGAGACGGGAAGGAATTTGGACATGGTCTTTTAAGGAACCAACCCATCATTCATGTGGAGTGATTTCAGAAAATGCCTTCCTTTTGTGCCAGAAACTCATTCATCCCACTTTTCACTATATCACCATTCCTCAAGTCTTTGGCTGGGCAAGACTGTTCATAAATAAAAGTATCATAAACACATTTTTTTTTTTTTTAGCATATGCATTTGCAATGAGGCTTTTTCATGTAACATTGTCTATTTACAACTTAAGTGGTTAGGTAAATTTAAATAAATGAAGTAATTTGCATTTATTGACTTTATTTTAGTTTCATAAAACTTAAACCACTGAACTCTTCCATCTTTCTAAACATTAAGTTCACTGTGGAAGGGAGAAGACCCATCCATTCTCTTTAGAAACAAACACTGTCCTTTAAGTAACTAATTACTAGTGTACTACATCAATGAAACTCTCCAAATATTTCCTGAGAACAATATCTCACCACGTATTTGAGGCCACTGTAACATAACTGTCGCATTCACAACAAGTCGTCATACGTCTTCTGACCAACTGCGTGTTTCTTGTGGACTACTACTGAATTATCTCTGATGCTACATCTCAAGATTGAAGCTCAGTCACTGGCAGATAGTAGTCGCAAATGATAACACCCGCGTCTTGCAATGTCGCTGTTAGTGTCTACAGTCTAAATCCAAGGTCTGTGCCGTGTGCCTTTTCTATATGCGTTAAGCACTCAGTCAGCACATTGATGATCAGTTAGGGAAAGCAATTTTATGATCTGTAATTTTTGGATTATGCCAGGAAACCAGTTTGACTATACATTACAAAGACGGTGTATACGCAACCGAGGCAAGTTATTTTCGAGACTTTTTTTTGGTCTTGATGCCTCACTGATATCATAACAGGCAGGAGAGGATAGAGGGCAAGGAGTGAGAAGGATTCAGCCACGGACTTTTGTAGGCTTGATTTTGTCTCATGTCTAAACACAATAATTTTTTAATAAACAATAACCAGAACTGTAAAAAATTATCGCTTCTTCAAAATCAGTTACTCTGATGGTACAGAAAGATGGATGGAACAAAATAAAAATTCTAAACAAATCCTTAGTTGCTGCATAAATGTTTTCTGAGAACAGAAATCTCAATTCTCTGGAGGTGGAGTATCTGTAGCACTAAACACAACGAAATATGTCAATTCAAACCATAAAATTACACGCATAAAAATCAAAACAGACCAATCCAAAGTTTGTGATACACTACTTCTAAATGATATAGTCAGATTAAGAAGTAATTCTGGGATATTACTAAAACCAGCCTCCAACTGTCAAGATTTAGTACACACACAAAAGTGTCACCACAAATAAACCACACCCTTTGACATAATTCTTGATGTATTATATGACTAATCTTGAACACTTTGCTATGGAAACAAAACTCTGTATAAATGGTAATGTAAAGATCTTGAAGCTTATAGTCACTAGCATGGAAAACTTATGTGAAGATTTTTTTAACAACTGCAGGAATGAACAACCTGTAATTATAAAAAAGCAAAAGAGAAATGCTTGTTTATAGAATAGATAAAGCTTTAATGAAATCGATTAGAATATGCTTATAGGATAAATACCAGACAATTTGCAATTTAATACTATTACTAATGTAATTAACAGATGCCCAGCCAATCAACTGACTAAATATACTCTGATGCAACTGGTTTATCAAAGATCTTCTTTTAAATAATACAATTTAAGAAATAAATTAAGCAAAAAACTTACCTCACTAATTTCAACATGTAATTGCTTAACTAGATTCTTTTGCTCTTCTAATTCTTCAGCCAGACGTTTCTTTTCTAGTCGCAATGAATCTATTGCCCCATCCTTTGATTCGTCTAATTTTTTCAGTGAATCCTATACACGGGACAAATAATTTAGTTAGAACAAGGTTGAAAAGAAATATATCTAAACCAACAACTATGATTAATACAATATTTAAATAAATTGCACTGGAGCGCATGCTCCGGTAGCAATTTCCTTAAACACCCATCTTCTCCCTTTTCTGCACCCACCTACATTTGCCCTCTACAAACTTTAACTTTAAATTGTTTCAAGGTTTTAGGCAAATTATTCATCAGTTCTCTTGGTAATTTATTCCAATCCCTGACACCCTTACCTAAAAAAGAGAATCTTCCCACACCCTTGTGCCTGAAATCAAGTGCCAGCTTGTGGTCATGGTCATCTTTTCCCTTCCATGCATTACTTTCAATTCTTACACCAATATCTTTCCATGCCTCATCACCAATATATGCCCTGTACACTCCCATGACCCTCTTCACCCTCCTCCTGTCTTCCAATGAGTCCCATTCCAGCTCTTTTATCATATCTGTTACTGATTGCATTCTGTGATAATTTACAGAAACAAATCTAGCAGCCCTTCTTTGCAACCTCTCCAACTCCTGTATTTGATACTCAAAATGTGGGTCCCATACTACACTACCATATTCAAGCAGTGAACTGAACAAAGTTTTAGAACCCAATTCCTTTACTTCTCTCGTACATCCCCTCAAAACATGGAATAGCAAGCTATTTCTGTTACTTTATGCAAGATTAAGTAACAAAACATTATATTTTCCATATTGAAAAGACTACCTAATACAACAACAGTTATTTCTCGATTTCGCTGCAGTTATTTTAGCGACAATTTTATTGAATTTGAACAGATAAGAATCCTACCCTCCCCCATTTTTTTTTTTTAAGCTTTACACACTCTAAGGAAAATGGAACCATACTTGTTAAACTTTTCTGTATGACATACACCGACAGATCTTAAATGAAGTAAGTTAAAGATTTAAATTACTCAACAACAATGGATTGGGGAAAAATGCCATTAGATGATATTTTATGGAAAGGAGAAGTTAATATATACCCACCACTAACCAAGTTGAAGGCGGCAGCAACAAAACCATTCCACAAACACAACATTTAGGGCTATGCCCTTCTTCAAGAAAACAGAAACACCTGACCACATTACACAGGCACCCCCTGACAACACAGCCCACACGGAGTGTGGTACTGGACAACAATGAAAGTAGAACACCTGGGGTTAATTCCAAATTCCGATACCACTATTTTATGCCACACAGACGACGATGTAAACATTTTTGCCAATGCTGTTTACGACGTCACTCTGTTGCCGGGAATGATGGAAAGACTCTGCTGGCAGCTACAACTATTACTAACAGGATCTGCACAGAATTTTTTTTTTTTTTTCTGGGCGGGGACAAATGTAATATGATACCTCTATAAATTTATATGGGAAGAAGTAAAAATTTACCAGAATCTAGAATTACACCATTCTATGTATTTCTATATCCTGATAGCCAAATTATACGCAATCATCAGTAAAATAATCTGCAGTTGATGCACCAGATTTATTTTGCCAATAGAACATCAAAAACTACGTGGTCTGAACATTTCAGAGTCTCTGTTTCAAAAAGTCACAGCAAATTAATGATGGAATTTTTTCTCAACTTAATGATGGATATGTCTCACCATGTTGAATTGACAGATCTATTGCCTTCACCATTTGCAAATACTTTATTTCAATGCTTTTTACAAAAATTTTTTATCATGGTCCAGGCAGCATTTCAATCTAACCACAACTGCCAGGAAGGGGAGGGAGAGGGCAAATAAAAAGATTTAGATTGATATGATCGCTGTACCAACAATATTTTAACGGTATCGCGATCTGCAGGGTGATTCACGAAGATATGCAAACATTTTAATATGTTATTTTACAGGCAAAACTAAAGAAAAACGTTCGTATAAACATAGGTCCACAATTTTTAGTTACAGAGTTATGGCTAACAAAAGATTTTGCCTGAAATTTAGAAAGCTCGCTAATACGAAGCCATCCCAAAACTTCCTCTTACAGTTTTGTATGTGTCATACATGGAAACAATGACATTTGCAACAGCAGCAATTTGTGTTTAGTCGTAGCTGTCTGCGTGGTGGAAGGTAGTGGTGGCAGTATCTCAATCTAGCAGTATGGGAGCATGATATGCTCTCTACACCATGCATCAACAAGCGTGATTCATTGTTTATGTTATTTGTGAGCTTGGAGATATCAAATGATCCCTGATCATATAAAAATTACACAGAGTAGCAATAATGCTTTGTTTGTGGTGTATTTTCAGTACTGGGCAGTAAATAGACTTATAACAGTCAATTGCAGGATGCAATTACTAACATAATACAAAAAGGCGCCCAATTCTACCATCAAATTAAGCAGCTTCTGTGGGACAAGCATATTCCAATGAGAGCCAAACTTTCACTGTATATCTAACCATCACAACATACAGCTCACACTGCTACCAGCAGAGATGATAGCAAACTGCAGAAATGAAGTTCCTGAAGACAATGGTACAGAAGACCACAAGAGACAAGTTTAGGAATGATGTGATATGTAAAAAGATCATAGACAATGAAACCCTAGGAGAAAAAAACTGTCAAAACAAGATTGCAATGGATAGGTCACATCAAATAGATGGACCCAACGAGAATAGCAAAGATGTGGCTGGAAAAATAGTAATTACAATAATTGAAGGGTAAAAGACCCTGAGGTCAGCACAGGAGACAATTTTTGTATCTAGTAAAACTGGATGTACAGGAGGGACATGTAGCGTGGTCTAGAGTCAAAGAAGAGGAAATCAAACAGGGCAGACAAAGTGGCAAGACCTCTTGCACTGCATGTGCAAGACTGGGATGAGTGATGATGACTGTAGTGTATTTCATTTAAATGGTTGGCTGCTATGCAAAATTTGAATATCATCTTTGACTCAGTCTGCTGGTGGAGGAGGAAGAGGAGGAGGAGGAGGAGGGAGGGCTGTTTCAAATTTGTGTATAATTTAACTAAATATTGCAATAGGTCCTGACCATTTTTTAGGGTGGAGGATTGTGCTCTAATGTAGGTGGCTTTGAGAGATATATAATTAATATAATTCAATATTATTCAGTAAAATGCACAGGCTACAATTCACAGATTGTAGAATCTTTTTCTCCATAACATACTGTTTACAGCACTACAACAAACAAATGGTTTGAAAATAACTATGGTGGTACTTTGCTCAAAATCAACACATTTATTTCAAATAGAATAGTTTTAAGACATTTAAATCATTAAAAATTATTTGCCAAGAACAAACCAATTCTGTAGCACAGCGATCCGCTGTTCCCTGAATTTCTTCCTTGTTTTTGTTTGCAGCTTTCAGTTCCTCCTCCTTAGTTTCAACAGTTTTCTTTGCATCTTCATTTTCTGTCCGGGCTTGTTCAATTCTTACTCTCAGTTTGGCAATTTCATCTTCAGCAAGCTTTCTGCTAGTATCTAGTGATTGCTTCTGCCGTATGCATAATTCGTGTTCATCAGAGCTGAAAAATGTTCATTTTCAAAAATTTTGTGTAAAAGAAAATATGAATGACTTAATAAACCAATTAGGTTAACAATAATGTTTACAATTCGCTTTACGCAAGTTTATGAAAGAGTTAATATTAGAATTATTAACTGAGTGAATCCCCCACTGGCAATATCCATACACATCCAAATTCAGACTTTTTTCTTTTTTACCTTGAAATCCATGTCCTTATTCGCAAACTAAATTTCTTGTATTTAATGCAATGCTTAAACTACATTATTTTTTTGCTGTAATTAAAAATAGAATGAACATGCGTGATAGAATGAAGACACATAAAACATAATACCAAACACCCACCTCACTTTGAGTTGTTCACTAATGTCTTCCAGTTGTTTTATAAGATCATAATTTTGAGAGGATAAAGACCACCAGTTAAACATTAGTATAACACACATGACAATCAAACCGCCAGCTAGAAACGGCGGACAACGACCATATCCTCCTCTCATGTTGTCCAAAACCATTTCTCAACGCTCGTAAACACAGACACGCAGACGATATGAAGGCTTCACTTCAGAGATAACTGCGCTCCCCCTACTAAATGTCAACGAGCCAAAGATGTTCTAAGTTTACACATTTGATTACCATTCACAAATCCTCAGATTAGAAGGCCGTGGATAGCGGTACATTGTTCCTGATTCCTACAATGGAGGAAAGAAAAAAAAGGAGACAAGACACTGCTATTATAATTACAGTTCTTGAAGTGTTTAATATTTATCTGCTAAGGTAAAGCCTATCATTATAAATTTAGAATGCCCGTTATAAAAGTTAATTCATAGCTTTCAACAGGACGACGTTATTCTAAAAAATTGTTGGCGTAGTATAGACAACTAGCATATCTTTTACATTCTACACTTAATAGGCTAACCCTATTCTAAACATGTGTTGAAAGCCCAATTCAAACTTCCGTCTTTTGATGTATGTTAAGAAGATAAATTCACTGATGCTGCTGGCGAATTTATGTAATTAGGCCTATCTCATTGGCGGATCCAGGGGTTGGGGGGCTAGGGGGCTGAAGTTTCCCCCCAAAACCACGAAGGTCACTCCCGAAAACATCGGATTTTGGTGACTTTTTTTTCGCTCTACTGTTTCCCAAAATGCGCCACTGGCCTATCTACTACTAATACAATATCTTCTGAGTAATTCTAGAGATATTGATTATAACTATTATTATGAAGCACACAAGATAAGCTTCAGGTCAAATTTACATGGCGATACGGCGAAATTAATTTGTACTATGAATCCTGATGTTGGCAATGTTGTTGTTACTCAAAATATAGTTCGCCAGGGCCGTATTTAAGCATATGTTACATAGGCTGTAGCCTAGGGGCCCGCATCTCAAAGAGGGGGCCCGCACCAAAAAGAGGGGGCCCACAACACAACCGTGGGTTCTCCGCCTGAGCCAATAGTAGAGCTACAAATAAAAAAATATTTTGGCTGAATTGCGAATTTCAGCATCCAAAGCCGGAGGCAGCCAGGGACACTGCCGACAGGGGGGCCCGCACCACATGTATAGGCTATTGGCCCACACAGCCTAAATGCGGCCCTGTAGTTCGCAATGAATTTTATTTGCTCTAGAGATATCAAAATTTCGTTAAGGTATAGCTCGTTGTGCCTTTGGTGACGTTTTTATTCTGGTTTAGGTCGTGTTTCAACCTAACCAATTCTTCTTCTTTTACTTATGGCTTTACGCCTTGTTAACGTCGAGGTCATAGAGACGGCCAGGGACAGGGGACAAGGAACGAGAACGAATTCGATCATGACCTTTCGAAGGAAGCATCCTGGCATTCGCCTGGAGTGATTCGGGGAAACCATGGAAAACTCATATCTGGATGCCCGGACGGGGATTCTAATCGGCGTCCTCCCGAATGCGAGGCCAGAGCACTAACCACTACGCCAAGCTCCGGCCATTCTTTAGCTTGCTGCGGAGTTCCTCCTACGCTACTAATTGGGTAGCTGGGTGAGTTGGTAAGGGAAGCCGTTTCAGACCACCTGCTTTGTCGGGGGTCGAATCCTGATGGTCCGGGCCGTAATCAGTCGCTCTCCCGCCTGAGCTGTGCAGCCGCCCTGGTTCAACTGATTTTAATTGCGATGGAGCAATGCTCCGCTGGCAATTCCCTGTCACTTAAGTATCCCTTTCGTCCTAGTTTTTCCGTTATTATCTTAAATATATTGAGTGTTAAATTTCTCCCCCATCTACTCCTACGAGTTACGAATTTTCCCACTCAATTATGCTTGAAATCGAGTTCCAGCTAGTGGCCATGGTTAGTTCTGAACTGCAGCTTGAGGTAGAGAGACAGTGGGAAAGTTACATGAAGTTTAGACAAAAAAAAACAACCATCGAGGCCTGAAGTATGTAGGCAGCAATAGGTATGGAAGTCATATTAATATAATTAATAGAGATGGAGAGTTAGTAAAGGCAGTTTAGGCGCAGAAAGAAAATGACGGATAACCAACATCCATTGATGTTTTGTAAGTAAAACATCATATACACTAGTTATTTTTTCTCTTTATTTTAAAACTTTACAGACAATTGTAAGATGAGGAGCGGCAAGATAAAAATAAACGAAACAGAGGAAGTTCGGCAAGAAAGTGAAGGTTAGCGTAAATGTATTTCATCTGATCTTACAAAAAGTACAGAGACCCAAACGGAGGTTGTTACACAGCATGAGATATGAAGGCTGACATTTGAAATTATTGGGAAGATAATTTGACTTTGATTGTATGGTTTCATTTCTCAATCTCGTAATCTATGCTGAAACTTTGTCATGGGTGAATTTTCTTTAGATAGCATTAAGAACGATACAGAACTGAAATTTAGGTGATAATACTTTTCGTCCTCTTAGTTTGGTGCACTCAGTGAATGTTTGTGGTGGAAGTCTGTTTTGATTCTATCCTTCGCTTTGGTGAACATATAATTATTTTTTGTTATTATTTGAGATATTTTCACAAAGGCTAGATTGCACAGTCCCTCCAGCCGCAGAGCAAATAAAAGAGAGGAGATGACAGAAAGGATCTACACCATGCACTGAGGTGGGGAGGGGAGGTCGCCATATTGGATTTCTGTGTGGAAAGGAGAATTTCTTCCAGTTTTTAATTTTCAAATTCCTAATAATGAAGTATTATGTGGTCACACGTATAAATACCTTAATTAGTATTTTCTAGAAACATTAGAATTTAAGACAAAAACTGCTAAATAATTTCTGAAAACAGAAACAGAAAGTTTCCTCCCTAAAGTCGCAAAAAACCAAGGGTCATATTGTTGTTTCGAAAACTACCCTAGTAGTCTCATGGATTCAATAAAAAATTCCATGTTCTAGACATTTTATTCTACATGTATGTTCTAATGGAAATTTATTTTGTGTGCTTCACACTAACAGTTATAGTCAAGTTATGAAGGCTTAATTCTTTTGATTAAATAGCTTCTGAATTTAATAAGAAGATATTGTAATGGTAGTGGATAGACCTATATAAATTCGCCAGCAGCATCAGTGCATTTATCTTCCTACCATACATCAAAAGTTGGAACCTTAAATTAGACTCTCAAGATTCGTTAAATAAGACTAGCCCATTATGTGCAAAATAGTAAGGTATGCAGGTTGTCTGCACTGTACCAAGAAATATTTAAAAGCAACGTCATCCTACTGAGAGCTCTGAATAAACTTTTGTAATCGTAGTTGTAAATCTGTAATGATAGGCCTTACCCTTGCCTATACTGTATTAAACACTTCAAAAACAATAATTAAAATCATGAAATGATATCCACGTCTGATATTCATGTCTAATTTTATCTGTTTGTGCAACCGTATGCAACACAAATTGGTATTATAAAAAAGATTGCAATATTAGAAAATAAAAATGTAAACAATGTGAATAGTGCGGTGTTTTGTGGAAAGTAATCTGACCGCCACGCATGCGCAGCAGGCTTCACAGTTTTAGCTGTATGTCATTCCTTCACGGATCCAGCCAATTTGAAGTAGGAGGTGAATGTGAACCTTACACTGCGGTTAGCAGTCGGCACCACCAGCGAGCGAGTACAAGCTGCTACAGTGCTGCAGTCGTCTCTGGTTACAACCTGCCAAAGTGCTCTCCTTGCAGTCTTTAGGAATCACAGTCAGAAATGAAGGACGTCCTCAGGGTCGGCATAAGGAATTTCGGGGCCTCCTGCGAAGATTCATTTTGGGGCACCCTACTTCTTTTCTAGATGTACTATTATCTACACTTTTGTTAATTTAGGTGACTTTACGTACACATACATAGACACACACACACACACACACACACACACATATATATATATATATATATATTGCGTACAAACGGGGCCAGCAGTTTATTAAGAATTAGCTGAACGCGACAAACTTCGCCGAGTCTTTGATGTTTTATCAATGCATCTCATATGGATCTCGCAACTACTGTCACTTTCATTTCTGGTTAAGCCCTGCTGCCCATTGTGTCAAATGAAATTGTTTTTGTATTCAATTTTATAGCTATTATATTTATAATACACTTTTTGTATACGACATTTCTTTTCTAGGCTTTCTTTGCTAATGCATATAGGTTTTTGGGGCTGGAGACACGTGAGCAGGCATACACATTTTAATTCAATACCTTTTTATATGAAACGTCAAAAGATGAATGAGTTTATTCGAACGAACTTACATAAATTGCTGAAACAGGTTCAGAGCAATACACGCCTTTAAATATATAGTCCTATTTTAATTACATCAGATACGACTTTCTCAAAACTGAGACTTCTCGTGGAACTCCACCCCTCGGAAACGTCTATTGTGAACGCAGCTTATTAACATTCTAACTTTGTAGCTTATTTATTTCAGCAGGAAAATTGTTCTTTAAGTAAGGACAAATTTCAAGAGGATCGTGGCTGGGCCCACCGTGACTGCGGTTCTTGCGGTAGCTTTAAACCGACCCTGGACGTACTAGCTATAGCTGCTGGTGTGAAAGTTGACAAAAATATGTCACGAAAACAGTAATGGTCACATCAATGTGAAGCATCTTTCTTTAGTGACAATAACAAGTTCCGAAACATCCAGCATCAAGATACTTACACACTGCGGCGGGAAAGCTTCCTACTAATATAAGGAGATTCTTCAAGTCAAATGTACTTCACCCATCCCCATTCGGAATACGAATACGGAAAATGTGAAGTTAGAAACCAGATTTTACAAAAGGCCTGAGGGTAATGGTGCTAAATTGCCGGAGTATTAAAAATAAAATAGGTTGTTCCCATGCTGCAGTTGCGAATAATGATGCGGACAGGGATCCATGGAACAAGATTGATAAATAAATAAATAAATAAATTACAAAGGACCGAAAGCTGGTTAATGCCAGAGGATGAATCTAGTGAAGTATTTTCTAGTCATTTCAATATTTATTGGAAAGACAGAATATTTCAACGAACAGATTTTTTTTGTGATCGCTAATAAGACCGTTAATTGTTCTGTCGTAACAGATACAGGAAATTCTTGCTAGTTGGTAAAGATGAATGTAAAATATGGTAGAAACATCAAGTTCATAATAATAATAGATTGTCTTACACGTAATATTTTTAATATTCATTTAATAATATTTCTCAGAACTTTCAGAGACCCATATTCAGCATGGGTGGTGATTTTAAGCTACAATAGGATAGGTGGGACTCATATACTTTCAGGTCAGTCCAAAAAGAAAATTTAGTATCCAAAACGTTCCCAGAATCATTCGTGGAAAATTCAACAAAGATAGCTTGTCTATTTTGAACATATTACTTATATCTGAATATTGCTGACACAATTAGTAAATGACCACAAGGTGTTTATGCTAACTTTGAAATCTAGTCTGATGGCGAAACACGATAAAGATAAATTTATATGTTGCTTCAGTTAGGAAAATGATGCGATTAAGATAAAACTTGGAAATAATTTTCGAACCTACACGCAGGATATAAAGGTTGATAAACTTGACTGTAAGTTGACATGGCGAGCTTACATCAAGGACATCAGGCAAAGGGTTCCATGCTCTTTATCCGATACATAAACGGGAAAGCTCATAGGCACCACATCTAGGAGTTGCAATTTTTTGCTCCTTGATTAGGCCGCTAATTGAATATACTTATCCCGTCTGGGGGTATGCTGCTAATGGAAACAGAAAGTAGCAAGTGCTGCAGAACAGAGCACTGAAGCGGGCACTGCATCTGCCAGACCGTTTCCCCACTGTGGCAGTCCAAGAGGTGTCGGGAACAGTTAGGCTCATCGAAAGATTTCCGCAACATGTCTATAAATTCTACAAAGCAGCAGATTGCTCTGCCAATCCACTGGTCAATTGTCTTGGCGAATATGAAGCTGCCGCTGACAAAACGCAACATGCCATTAGTGCTGACGGAGCGAAAAGCATAATCAGTAATACGCCAACAAGACGACCAACCAAAAGTCAAGAGATGCAAACCAAAATGAAGGCCGAGGGAGGAAATGTCTCAAGACAAGAACCACCAAACGGCCAGCTTTAAAGCTGGCGAAGATGGAATATTTTGAAAGCAGTAATATAAAAGAATTTAATAAATTTGTTCGTAAGAAGTTTATTAAAATTATTTTTTTAACTGCTTAACGTCTCTTAACAGCGAGGTCTTTAAAGACGAGAAAGGATGGGGGGGGGGGGGCAAGAAATGGGAAGGAATTCGACCATGGCCTATTGAAGGAAGCATCCCGGCAATTGTCTGGAGTGATTTGGGAAACCATGGAAAACCCAAATCTGGATGAACGGACGGGGATTCGAACCGCCGTCCTCCCGAATGCGAGGTCAGAACGCTAACCGTTGTACCACCACGCTCGGTAAAATGATTAAGAACTTCGCGTGGTTCATGCGGGAAATAAAAAGCTTGCTCAGAATGCAAAGGCCACGATAATGAAATCAGAGGACTCATCATGTTAAATTAACAAAGTTATGGGTAGAAGTGCGAGAGGCAATGAGTGAAGGCTTTTAAATAATTTAAAGTCAAGATTTCATCTAAAGATGTAATTTATAAACTATAGAAGTTCTGATCATATATCGAAGTAATAATCGACTTTGTAAAGTTATGATGTCACTGTTTAATGATAACAACAAGCAAAAATTTTAAATAGTATTTTTAACCAGACTTTTAGAACAGAAAATGTCGAGGAATTACCAATATTTAACATTTGATTTCGTTCTTTCCGTCGAGTAACTAAACTGGTTAAGAGCGTAAAAAGCGATAAGGCTCGATCCAGACTATAAACCAACTCTACTCTACATATGCAAAGCAAATTACGATGCACTTGATGAAATTATATATCGCCTCTTTGAATCAATGAAAAATACTAACTGAAAGGAAAGTAGCCATCGTAAGTACATAGTTTAAGAAAGGAAATGTTAAAGATCCTCAAAATTGTAGTCCAATCTCGTTAACTTAAATATTTTGCATATTTTTTTTTTACATATTGCCTACACAAATTAAGTACATTTTATGGATGAAGGGCTCTACTAAACTCAAATCCGCAACCATCCAGAAAACGCTGATGTTGCATAACGCAACTTGCACTTTTAATTCAGGTCTTGTGTTGTATGATAGACGATTGATCTTGGGTTGATTTAGTTTCACTAGTCATTTTTAAAAATAAATAAATAAATAAATAAATAAAGCTTTAGGAACTGTGCCTAACAATAGGTTACATATAAAACTTCATAGCTATGGCATATGTAGACAAATATACATTAGGTTCGCTGACTTTCTGATCGGTAGGACACAGTGTGTATATTGTACTATTTTTTGTAACGGTCTTCGTTGGTTTTTCTGCCAATTTATTGTTATATCACGTTTGTAGGAAATACAATTAAGAATAGCTTTTTTAATGAGTACCCAAGAGAGTAGTCCTACACATGTGTCAATAAGCCACTATGTCAGCAACGTATCAAAAAATTTTAATTAAATTTCATTGCGATGGAACGCACGCTTTGGTGGCAATTTCTCTACACATCCATTTTTCCTCTTTTATGTATAAGCCTATTTTGCTCTATATAGATTTCAACTATAAATTATTTAAGAGTTTTCGTAAATTTTTCATCACATCTCTTGCTAACCTATTCCAATCTCTGACGAAAGTAAATTTTCCCTCACCCTCCTGCCTGAAATCAAGTGCCAGCTTGTAGCTTTGGTCATCTTTTCCCTTCTATGCACTACTCCTAATTCTTACACCAATATACACCTTGTACACTCCCATGACTCTCTTCACCACGCTCTTGTCTTCTAGTGAATCCCATTCCAGCTCCTTTATCATATCTGCTACCGATTGTGTTTTGCGGTAATTTCCATAGACAAATCAAACAGCCCTTCTTTGCGCTCCCTCCGACTCCTGTATTTGACATCCAAAATGTGAATTGCATCTACAATACCATTTCAAGCAATGGTCAGACCCAATTCCCTTACTTTTTTGGTACCTTCCCTCATTACTGTCTCCTACAAGCAAAGTATTTTGGAACCTTTTCCTAGTACCTCTCCAACGTGTCCTGCCCATTTGTGTTTTGTTATCCAACGTTATGCCAAGGAATTTACATTTTAAGTATTCAACAAGCAACTCGTTCCCTGCTTCCTTTTAGAAGATAAACATGATGTTATTATAGGCATATAATGTTGATACAAGATACTAAAGTCAACCGAGCTTACGAACACAGCAACTAAATAACAAGGACGAATACGGCGTGTTTCAGATTTTTAAACAAACTCAAAAGTACAGTCGCATTGAAAGAATTGTCACATCCATTTACAACAAATATTCATGGTCAAAGCCAGTGTCTAGATGGCCAGGAGGATATTGTGGCGATGGTATAATAACAAATGTAGGGTTTAAAATTCATGGTACCTTGTTCTTTGTTAGTAGAACTTCCGAACAAAACTTGTGAAAAGGTGTTCTGTACTATAAGTTTGGAAATGTAAACAATGTTGACGCTTCTGTTAAATAGTGCACAAATCAAAAAAATATAAACATGAAAACGTTGTTCGAATAATCGGCGTTTGTGATAATTGTCGCTCAGATTATCAACGATCTGCTGTAATTACTTCTCCAGGTTTGATCTTTTGACGGGAAAAAAATTTTAACAGATTTAAAATTATTTATAAAATATTATATTTTATAGGGGATTCCTGGAGATCGCGATTCCGCCGGGAGTTGGCATCATAATACTGTAGTGCTCGAATGCAAGACTCCACTAGAAATGTTTCCGAAGTACATTTAAAGGTTTCATGCTGGTCCAGGCTGCATCAAAACCTAATTTCTAGCTGAAAATAAGGGTCCAGACTGTATTACGAGGAAATTACTGCTTGAAAATAATACATCTTGGGACTGACTACACAGTATTACAGCGATATTATTTAATGTTTGTTGTAGCGGAATCGCGATCTCCAATAGACCCTTTTATGGGAAAAATTTGGTTATTTTGTGTTGAGCTTCACTGATTGCTAACGATAAATATTGCCGTAATTTTTTCCAAACCTATTTAATTTAGTATGTTGGCTAATGACTCTGGTTTGTTTTCTCCATGTTATCGTCTTTGGTTTTTATTTGTATTATGTTGAATCGCTGAAATATTTAGATTTCAATTAAGTAGTAATTGTTGACATTTGAATGAGTGACTATAGAACAGCATTGTTTTTGAAGAGTGAAAGACGAATTGTAGCGTTGTAGAAGTGTCTTACTACTGAGATATGTTCAGCTGTAGCGCAAATTAAAAAAAAAATATCCAAGTCATTTACATTGTAGAAATTGACATTCGAAGTTTTAGGTGCCGGTTTGAAAATGGCACAAATTGATGATGTTGCTAAAGCACGTAAAAAACTTTTCGATGCGCTAGGCGGTGAAAATTCTTGCAAATACTTAGTGCTTATGAGACAGTGGTTCCAGATGAAGAAAACGAAGTTTGAATTTGATTCAGCGGCACGGCAATTGCTCACACCAGCTCAAGTACATCTACATAATGAATTTTTGTTAGCTCTTATTAGCAAATGTAGTCGCCTGTCACCACATCCTCCCTGTTTCTTTGATGATTCTGCTGCTCGGGGACGCGGTGGTAAAGGAAGACGTCGCAATCGGGGAGAACGTGGAGGATACGAAACGGTAGACGTCTTTGATTATTTGCCGCCTAGAAACCCTGTGCCAACCCAGGCACAGCAGGAACCTGTCAGACTAGCTTCACAGGAAAGAATTCTGCCCGATCCCACATTTACGTACAGCCGTGCAATGCTCAGTGCTTGGGAACACGGCCTTGATGGCGTCGACGACAGTGCTGTGAAGCTTTTAACCTCTGCTGTGTACGGTCTACTACACAATGTTATTACTGCAATGATTTGTCGTAGAAAATCCTTCTTCACTGTGGATGGATGTTTTCCGTATGGGGTGAACAAACCGTATCCCGATTCGTGGAAGCGAAGACGTGAGGAAACACCACACACTGTACGTGTCCAAGAAAATGATCTCGAAGAGGAAATGGGAGCTGTTGCTGAACATTCCAGAAACACTCGAATTACTTATGAGGACGTAGAACAGGAGGCTATGTATAACTTAGCGACTGCACCTCAGAAACCACCATTCACACGTAAACTTGATCTGCGTGATCTTCTTGAAACATTGCAAGTTCACCGCAATCTTGTCCCGTCTTCAAGTGTGATGGGTTTGTTAGAAGCTAGAGTGCTTAACCGTCTCCGTCACCCTAGTTGTGAGGAGGAGAAAGCCAAGGAAGTGCTTGAAAGCTCTATTGTCAAATAAATTTTATTACCATCAATTTTGTGATGTATAAGAATGTTCTTCGTTTATTATTTATTTGATTATGGTCAAATAACAGACTTATATTTGTATATTTACTAGCGGGTCATTCATGGATTATGGGTTCAGAAACCTACTGCTCAAAAACCACCAAAGATTTTTTTTTTTTTTTTGTGACAATTGTGTTAAGAGTTGTACACATGCTGTATAGTTAAGCATCAATTTCATTGTTTTTCTGTGTATCACGTATGAAAAAGTACAATAAGCTATCCAAACTATAGAATCCTTTCTTTTTTAATTTCCTAAAATAAATTGTCTCAATTTTGTGTTTATTTCTTTAAAAGTTTGTGATATAGTTTTTTTTATGTTTTACAAACATTCTTAGAATTATAGTTTAATCAATAAAATCTTCACAGTGGTCAACATGTGAATGCATACTCAGCTATTCAAAACAGTTTCATAGCCAAAGAGGCACCCATTACTGAAATAAGTTCCCATAATCCTAAAATCATTAGGCCCTACTATTTTCATACCGATGACAGGATTCAAAGAAGTTATATCAATAGTAGCAGAAAAGTGTGGTTAAATAAGTTTTTGTAGTCTTTTATGTGATATTTGTATTGTGAAATTTGTATATTCTGCTGTTTAAAGTATCATTAAAAGACCTTTGAAATTAACAAAGTCTTTGGGAAGGTATTAATATGTACCTGGTATTCAGTTATACTTATAGCTAGATATGGCATAACTCTAAGGTATTTTCTTACCTCTACATGAGTCATACTGCTATCTTTCTGTGAATGTTATTTGTTTGGAGTTCAAAAGAGATTTAAGTGTAAACAGGATTGCAACAGGATGTATTGGGTTCGTTACTGTCCATTATTCGACAGCAACATCATGACCATGGCGCCACAATTTGATGGACTTATGTAACTCGAGACAAATTGAAAGTCAAGAGTAAAATGTTTTAATATCTCACATAGTTCTTGAGATGTTGACTATCAAAAATTAGTAACATGTGCCTTTGGTGACTTTTTCTGATCCAGGCTTCATTTCAACCTAATCACAACTGGTAATAAGAAAATAAAACACACATTGTGCATTTCCGGTGTTAATTTCCTTGTGGCTTTGGGGATTTTTTTTGTTGTTGTCCATGCCACATCTCAACCACCTCCATTTTAAGACAGTAAATGTTGAGTAGTATGTGAACTATCATAAAAAATGTATTCTTTTTATTTGGCTTATCAAGTTACATAAGAATTCATCATCAAATTGCAGAACTACGATTATAAAAGCCACCATAATCCTAATAAATGATTGTGTTCATGGTTTTACAGTCAGAAGTTAGGCTGTTTGAAGATTACATAATGGTATATAAAAGGATCAAATTGCAGAAGACGGTGAACAGTTGCAGGGCAACCTGGACAGAATGTCTTACTGGATAGGTCAACCATGGAATGAAGATAAACTCAAATAATAGTCAGCTTCTTAGGTACACAGTTAGAAAACTAAAGGATGTTTCTGATTGTTGGGTGGTGACGGAATTGCTTATTGTACACTTGGTGTAAATATCTTGGCATAACATTTGATAATAAATTCAACTGGACAAGACACCTGAGTAGGTAATGGGAAATGGTTACAAAATCCTTCATTTACTGAAGATGATGATAAGCAGATGTACCAGAGAAATGAGGGAGTTGGATTACAAAACTTTGGTCTGATGATTGCTTGAATATTGGTGATGATGCTTGGAAAGTTCTTGGTTGAAGAATTAGTAGTAGTGCATGGAAGGGTGAAGATGATCATGACTACAAACTGCTGCTCTTATTTCACGCATAAGGGAGTGGGAATAATCTTTTTTTGTAGGCAGAAAGGTAGAGGAAGTGATGACTAAATTAACAAATGCCGAAAGAAATTAAAATTTGTAAAGGGCAAAAGTAGATGAGTGAGGGAATATATAAACGAAGATAATGAATAATAAAAGAAGTAAGGTGTAAATAGTTGACTAATGAAATTCCCATTCGAGCACGCGCTCCACACTATTAAATTATTAACGACGTGTGGGTTGTACTACAATAAACGTATTAGTACACGTGCTTAGAGGCAATGTTGGGTTTAGAATAATAAATAGATTGGCAAGAATTAAAACTAACATGCTGTTGTAAAACATTAGGTATAAAGATTTTAGTGTTTTGGCAACAGTGAAATATGAACAAATGAGACAATATTTATATGGGCATAAAAGATAAATTATACCCCCCACTCAGAAAAGCTGAAGGGTGCAGCAGCAACAAGAACCCTTCACGTTACATTACAGTATTTGGGCTGGCGCTTCAAGAAAACGTAAACGGGTGACTCAGCTTCCTTCCTTTCTTAGGTAAGGTGGTATGGGATTGGAATAAGTTACCAAGATAAATCAATAATGTACCAAAAGTGCTGAAAGAATTTGAAATGAAATTTGTAGAGGGAAATAGTAGGTGGATACGGGAAAGGGGTAAAATGGGTGTGCAGGGCAACTGCCCCAAGAGTGTGCACTCCATTGCGGTCAAATTAAAGCACCAGCAGTTGATACTGCTATCTGGACAGTGGTTCTGATCGTTACAATCTGGGTGGAGGCGGTTGCAGAGAAAAAAATAAATCAGTGGAATTCTGAACTATTGGAGATAAATTAATCAAAATAAATAAGGAGATATGTAAATGAGTTAAAAAAATGTAAAAGATAGCCTAAATACAAATTTTCTTGAGGAAGGACATAGCCAAAAATATAGTGTATGTAGAATGATTTTCTTGTGTTACTCCCTTCAATTTTGTTGATTGGTGGCTTTTATAATTTACAGAGCTTTCATGAGTGCTGTATTGCCTGATGTCATTGTATTATTTGGATTGAAGAAATGTGTCATGATATATAGTACAACCAAGAACTTAAGTAAAGATAGTACTGTTTATTAGATCGTAAACACTTGTAAATTTGTCTTTTTAGTATTTTGTAGTAGCATCTATTTGATCAGTTCTCATTTATGTCGAATGTCATTATCGCGGTAAACTGTGTTCTCACTTTGAACTTCACAGTCATCTTCGAACCCATAGACGAAGAGGCATTCTGCTTGGAAGACCAACCTAACTGAGTGTTTGCTATGATGTTGAATTGATCTTCATTGGCCTCTGAATCCAATTACCATCCTAAATCTTAAGAAAAGAATTTGAACAAGAGAAAAATACATCTTATGTTACTAATGAGTGTCTTGATGGAGGTTTTGACCATATGTAAGGGAGTAGTCAGGAATTTAGTGAGAGAATTAGTATTGTCAAAGAGTATATACTGAAAGGAATTAAATTAGGATAGGGAAATGAGCCACCTCTTACCTATAGATGATGGATGTGGGGCGCAACACAGAGGAAAGACAGAAACAGTAATGAAACAGAAATTTTTGGGACCAGCCCTTTGTCAACAGGAGAACATTATGGGAGGTGGGTGCTGTGAGAGACTGTTGGCCAGCAATTATCTTATACTATAAATAAACCAAACTATATATATATATAAACTAAAATATATTTAACATGGTCCTAGTTGCCATCAACGAACATACACATATATACGTATGAAATTTTAAAATTAGTTACTGAAGCAGATTAATTCTGAATAGTGGTTTCTGTCAGTTGGATGAAGATAAGGATGTACACTGGAACTTGTGACAGTGTGGGAGTGTAGTTGGAGAGGGGAGACCGAGCGTGGTGGGTGAACGGTTAACACTCTGGCCTCGCATTTGGGAGGACGCCGGTTTGAATCCCCATCCGGGCATCCAGATTTGGGTTTTCCAGTGTTTTCCCAAATCACTACAGGTGAATGCCGGGATGCTTCCTAAAAAAAAAAGGCCATGGCCTGATTACTTCCCATTCCTTCCCCCCATCCTTTTCTGCCTCTAATGACCTTGATGTCGATGAGGTGTAAAGCCATAATAATAATAAAAAGGAATTGAAGCTATTGGTTTTAACATTGAGACAGAGGTTCTGCATGGGAAGGACATTAGATCTGCCTTGGGGGTTGTGCTTGTGGACAGCATAGGTACGGGGTTTCACTAGGCATGGCCTACACCTAAATAGGAGGAGCAAGGAGGTACTGTCTGAGTTGTTAGCTAAAGGAGCCCACTTCAGTTATGAAGTTATGATGTGGTTAGGATATTTTTTGGGTTAGAGACTGCTGGTAAGTAAATATAAATATGTGGAAAAAGGGATACTAAAAGCAGGTGCTTGGTGGAAAAGTAATAGAGTTTTGTTACTTAATAAAGATACACAAACGACAAGTAGTTACAGGAGTAGAGTCTTGGTTAAAAGGAGGATAAGGGGTCGGGGACTGGAATAAATTACCAAAAGAAATGATAAACAATTTATCAAAAATGTTGAAAGGTTATAAAGTTGAAATTTGTAGACGGCAAATGTAGGCAGGTGCAGGAAAGGCGGAAAATGGGTGTGTTGGGAAATTTCCCCCTAAGCATGTGCTCCATTGCAATTAAATGAAAATGGAGAAACTGCAGGGAGGTTAGGAGGCTGGTAAGAAGAGAAAACAACAGAGGTTAGATACAGTGTGATAGTGGTTCAGTCCACCTGTGAGAGGCAGGACTGAAAATTACAGTTCAGTTTGTTTTCCATCAGTGGGGAGACAGAAGAAATATCTTTGAGGAAAGAAACTCTTTTTACAATCTGACAGCATGGCTTTAGGAAGGGATATTCATGTGAATCTCAATTGGGTTATATGCAAGATATTTCAGATGAATTGGCAAGGGAGGTGAAGTTGATAGTGTATCACTTAATGTTTTCGAGGCCTATGACAGAGTGAGCCATAAAATGGTATAATATATGGTAAAAAAACCATTGGAATTGATGAAAAAGTGACTTGTTGGGTGGAGGAATTCTTAAAAGGTAGAAAACAAATAACTGAGTCAGGAAATCCAGTACCAGAAGAAGTGAATGTGGGGGGTGACAGAGAGCAGTGTATAGGGACCACTGCTGTTCATTATTCTAATGAGTGATTGTGTTAATGGTTTACAATCAGAAGTAAGGTTGTTTGCAGATGATGTAATGGTATGTAAAAGGATCAAAATGAGAGGATTGTGAACAGCTGCAGGGTGACCTGGACAGAATATCTAAATGGGTAGGTCAGCATGGAATGAAGAAAATTCCAAGAAGAGTCAGCTTAGATATATGTTTCTTTAAGATTATTGGGTGGCGAAGGAATTAGCTGTTGCAGAACTGAAGTGTAAATATCAGGACTTGATGTTTGATGATAAACTCAACTGGGAAGATGGTAGAAAAAGGTTTTAAAATCCTTTGTTTATTGGAGACAAGGAGGAGTGAAGGATCCTAATTACAAAATTTGGGACAGACCATTGTTTGAGTGTGGTGGTGTATTATCGAACCATTTTAGGTAGCAAATATAGGATTTTGGGGTGCAAAGGAAGGCATTTAGATTGGTCACTGGAAACTATTGAGTATGTAACAGAAATGAAAAGATTAATTAATTAATTTAATTGTGAACACATGCTGGTCGCAATTTACATAGACATCCATTTCCCCCTATATTGTACTCTTATATTTTTGCCCTCTAATAATTTTAATGTTAAATTTTTTCAGCGTTTTTGATAAATTATTCATCCTTTTGCATTATTTTCATGGCTCGTTTTATCAAACGTCCTAGTAAGATCTACTGCTACACTATGAATGTGGCTTCCCTTGTCCATTTCACCTAAAATATGTTGTATACAACCCTCTAACTGAGATTCACATGAGCATCCCTGCCTAATGACATGTTGTTGATTTGGAAACCAGTTTATTTCTTCACAGATGTTTCTGATGTGGTTGCATGTAAATCTCTCCATTCACCACGACCACTAGCTATCACTTTGATTCAGGCATGATGGCGTAGGGGAATTTCATTTGTACGTAAGGTTGTCAGAGATTGGAAATTATCAAAAATGCTGAAAAAATTAAATTTTTTTCTAGGCCAGTGATAGGAGGATAAGAGGGTAAGAATGGATGTGTAGGGAAATTGCCAGTGCAGTGTGAGCTCAATTGTAATGTGTGAAGTGGTATGTATAGCACTGAAATGAATACTCTGTCTGAGTTTTAGTCACATCTTTTTTTGTTTTTTTAAGTCTAGACAGTAGAGTTACATTTAACTAGGTGATATATTTTACAGGACCCGTGATTATTAAGTTGTTGTGAATAGCATATCATCTCGTGAATCTGGAGGAAGATGAATGCAGGGAAAGCTGACTAGCTGGCTGGGTGATGTGGTGGGGGAGTCAACAGAGACATTTCTAGGAAAGTTTTTTGAGGAGCACTCTCTCATTTTTTGGTAGGATTTTATGGGTAGTGTTGACGGATGTAAGACCTTTTAGAAGTACTAAGTAACAAGGAAGAGAAGTTAGTGGGACATAGCTAATGTATAATGTTCATTGGACTGTAAGGCTTGAGCTGTGGTGCAGGAAAATTGGAACGAACCTGATGCTCAGGCCTGGCATTAGGCAGGATGTGAGTTCAATGAAGTAATGCCTCTTCTGCCTCAGATACCCTAGCAAAAAAATATATATAAATATAGTGTGAAGTGGACAGCTACTGACATTGGCGTGCCCTTGGATTTTGTAGGTTTGGTGAAGATGGAGATATTGAAGAAGCCATTATAAAGAGATAAATTAATGTATGAACTAATAGTTACTTTTATTTCTTTCATTTCTATATTACTGGTTTGTGAATGTAAATGTTTATTTTTTTAGGTATTAAAATTTGTGAGAATTCTATGCTCTGAAGAATCGTCGAGTGACGGTTTTTGCTACGTGGGTACTTTGGGAGGAATTAGTTTTGTTGTAGGATTTTTACAAAATGAAATGGCAGAGGAGGCCAACCGAGGAAAGTTAATATCTTTTATGGGACATTTTATGTTCAGTGGAACTGACTTTTCTTTCATGTTTCCACCTCAGTACACTGAGGTCATTAAAGGCAGGAGGCATGTTGGGTGAGGAACAGAAGGAGTTAGGCCATGGACCTTTTGAAGGAACAGTCCCAAAATTCATAAATCCACGGAAAACTAAAACCTGTATCCTCCAATTGAGTGCCGATTTTGCTTCCGGCATTACGCTTCGTCGACATTGAGGTCATTAGAAGTGGCAAAGGACTGGTGGCAATGAACAGAGAGGAATCCAGCCAAAGCCTGTGGAAGGAACCGTCCTAGCATTTGCCTGGATTGATTTGGGGAAACCGTGGAAGACCAAAATCTGGACGGCCGGCGAGGGATTCGAACACCTGTCCTCCACAATGCGAGGCCACTCGACCACCGCACTCGGTGCCTAGCCTGAGCGTTTCCACTCGGTGTCGAACAGCTGCTGTAGGGGAAGATTCCTGTAACATGTACAGTCAGTCTTCGTAATATGGCAACTAAGTGTTAGAGATGGTGCAGATACATCAAAATTATCTGAGATATTTTTAATTTGTGGGAACTGGATGCAAATTGTTTATTGTTGCTGGATACGATCCAACAAATGAAATTTTATACCTGCATGTTGCATGTCTGTAGAAGTGAGAAATGGTGGAATAGATTGTTATTGTAGAATGCAGTTCAGTATTAAGGAATAACTTATACAATGGCAAAGGGCATTGTTTGGATTATTACTTTTAAAAGCCATGAAAGAAGTTTCCACATATGACTTAGTACAAGTTGTAATTCTGCATGAACATCTGTTCTCTAACACCACTCTGGCCTCGTAAACAGTCAGTGTTGTTTCTATTCACTCAGAGCTTAACTCACCACTGTGGTCTGTTGTTCCTCTATTGCTAACAACAAATCATAGTTTAATATTTAAATACTGTATTGTATGACAGTTCTACAGTTCTTTGTTATCAAAGTTAGTGTGACATGCACTAGGTTATTAAGACCTAAGCTTGCACATATATGTAATGCAACAATAGATGTATTAAAGTAAGAAATGTGTTGTAATTTCATCTAGGTGAACGCTGGGATGATCCTCACCCTCCAATGCATAAACTACACATTTCACAAACACAAATACACACATATCAAACAGAATATGGATTTTTTATATGGAAGGGAATAATAAATTACACCTGACACTCACCAAAGTTGAAGGGAGGAGTGTAGCAGCAAGAAAAAATAACACCCAACACAAAAAACACAATATTTTGAGTTTTGCACAAAATATTGTGTTTTTTTGTGTTTGGTGTTATTTTGTGTTGCTGATGCACTCATCCTTTCAACTTTGATGAGTGTGGAGTAGACCCACATTTTGAGTATCAAATTCAGAAGTTGGAGAAGGTGCAAAGAAGGGATGCTAGATTTGTTTCTGTAAATTATCACAGAATGCAATCAGTAACAGATATGATAAAAGAGCTGGAATGGGACTCATTGGAAGACAGGAGGAGGGTGAAGAGGGTCATGGGAGTGTACAGGGCATATATTGGTGATGAGGCATGGAAAGATATTGGTGTAAGAATTGAAAGTAATGCATGGAAGGGAAAAGATGACCATGACCACAAGCTGGCACTCGATTTCAGGCACAAGGGTGTAGGAAGATTCTCTTTTTTAGGTAAGGGTGTCAGGGACTGTAATAATTTACCGAGAGAAATAACGAATTATTTGCCAAAAATGTTGAAAGAATTTAAAGTTAAAATTTGTAAAGGGTAAATTTAGGTGGATGCAGAAAAGAGGGAAGATGGGTGTTTAGGGAACTTGCAACTGGAGTGTGTGCTCCATTGCAATTTAATTTAATTTTAAAAACTGTAATTTATCATTCTCTTCCATATAAATATCCCCTCATCCCTGTTCTTTGTGCCCCATTGTTACTGAGAATATAGGTTATACTAGATTTGCTTGGGAGGAGGATTACAGGCGATAAGTGGAACAACACCCACCGAGACTGAGTTACCAAATGAAACATATTGTTAAATGAATCCAGTTACTGACTGTGCAACTCCCGTATATGATATGTGTAATGTATGTTTGTAGCCTACTACACCACAATATTCAAGAAATGACGTGATCTTGATTTTATAACCTAATTCCCTCACTTCCCATCATTAGCTTCTCAAATCATTTTATAATATTGGTCACATCTAGTTGGGTTTACTTCCAGATGATGTGCCAAGGTATTTCTGACTCAAGGTGGAACTCTTTTTAAGAATTGTGTTTGACTATACGAGCTCTCGTTCCGTGTCCGGATTCCACGTTTAGCTGTGGGTCCCAGAGGAAAGGAACTGGCCGTCCTTCCTCTGTCACAGTGGCTGAGTATGCTCTTTCGGGAGGATCGAGCTAACCTTCGTTAGTTCTTAGTTTCCGCCAGCGTATTTCTGACTGAGCGTAGTGGTGGTTAGCGGTCAGTGTCAAGGCTCCTGGGGAGCTGCCAACAGCAGCGGTGGTCAACGAGTGGACACGGCTATGTTTAGTTCCCGACTAAGCCGAGTGGGTTGTAAACGTGTCCTTTCTTGTTGTTACTAGGCACTTGGCGAGTCGCCATACATACAGAGAAAAAGGCAGGATGTCTTGTTCATCACAGTTTTACAGGAGTATGGGTCTTCTGTCAGCGTCAACACTGGCTGAATTTGGTTAGAACGTAATGTTGTTTCTGGCGACAAAATCATACACGATCCAGTAGGTATACGTTCAGATTTTTCGGAGCAAGGAGAGGTTGTGTTGGTGACTGAAGTTGTTCGCCTTCTGTTAACCCTAGTCCTTACTGGTAGACGAGATCGCGCAACTCACGTCTGTGAAGATAGAGAGTCGGGAACTATCAGGGTACTGTGCAGCTCGCGGCAGACCAGACTGCCGAGTCGTCCTGTCTAGGGATAAAACGATGAGAGTAAATACAAGTACTTAGTCGATACATTCCTTCCGATACCAAGTACTTTTTGTATCGATACTCTAAAAATAATTATCAAGTAGGTATCGGTCAAAAGTACTCGTATCGGTGTGTATACCAATATCACGAATATCTTGATTTCATTTAACACGTTAATTGATATATTAAACGCTCATCTACACTGTAAAGAATATTTTTTTGGTTGACATTATTGCATTTTTTCAACACATTCTTTTTCTAAGTTTGTGTTGTTGGTAAACTTGTGTGTCAATGCCCAGCCGAAAGAAAAAAAGAAAACTCTCTGCCGAAAAATACAGATCGATAGTGGAGTTCCTGAGGGATATACTAAAAAAATTATTCTTGACGTTAAGACACGTTGGAATTCACTATATTATATGACTGATAGATTTTTAGATATGTCAAAAATTGCTATGCAGCTTTTACTCGATGCTACACATAGTCCTGAATTGGTGACTGGACAAGAAATTGAAACAGGTAGTCCCCTTGTTACAACCATTCGAATTTGTCACAAGAGAATCATCAGGCCAGAATTATTTTACCCTATCGTAAATCATACCCATGATTAATTGTCTGACGTCGCAGCTAACAAAATTTTCATCATCAATGGAATGTGTCACTCAGCTGCAGACAAACCTACAGGCTGAATGTAAAAAAAGATTTGGTCTCATTTAATTTAACACCCTTGCAGCTTTGTGAACAATTTCAGACCCACGTTTCAAAAACATTCATTTTCAAGAGGCAAGTGCATGTGGGAGGACGATACAAAAATTAAATAATATTATTAAAGAAGATCCGACAATGTCAACCAGTGGATCTGAAGAGGAAGCAACCAACGAAGATTTTGATTTTTGGTTGCACCACAAACAACTTGCAGTTGGCCAAAAGCGGCGCCGTGCTAACTCAAAAGTCGATGAAGTTTCAATTTATTTGGCTAATCCAGTCTGCGCTTTAAAAGCCAACCCATTAGAGGAAAGGGAGGAATTAAAACTCGTATTTCCATTCTTATACAAACAAGCGCGAATTTATTTAAACATTGTCTGTACTCTGTGAAAAAAGGCTTTTCTCCAAAGCTGACGCAACAATGACTACATCCAGAAATCGTATAACAGGCAAACAGAAAAACAAATATTTTTGGGGAGCACTACAAAAAACAACTTTTTTTCATAAAATTTGTTTTATTTTGTTCTAGTCGGTATTAGTCCTGTAACGATCAGTAAGGTGAAAATGTAATAAATATCTATCGTCAAATAAATATATACAAATAAAGACTATCAATACTTATTACATACAGTTTTTTTTATTTATTCCAAATTTCACTACGAAAATCAATCGATACGAGTAAGTATCGATACTTTTCAATGGATACCAAATAAGTATCGATGCTTTACCACCGATACTGTATCGAGTAAAACTATCGATACCTCAGTGGGATCGTTTTATCCCTAGTCCCGTCGGGGACGGAAGACTTGAGACTTGTTGCGCAACACGTCGCAGTGTTGACGTGTTATCGCACAGAAACTTCAGACTAGGCGCCACAAAGTGTGGTCTCCATACCCAGCGGTCTATCTTCCTTTCTAAATTATTTTTATAACGTGCCCAACGGAATAAACTTAAGTAAAATATTTCCATTGTCGTCTTGTCTATGAGACGTGACTATGACTAATGATTAAAAAACCAGAAATAGAAAATGTTTTTAATAGTTTGTAGTATCGTTTGTTTTGGTATCCTGAACGTGAATGAGGCTCCATCCGCCGACATGAGACATACTCGCATGATTTCCCCGAAATTCGTGAGCTGTGTTTTTTTTCACAACCATCTCTAGCAAAACTATCTCTTGGGGTCAACCAAGCGAAATTTCTGAATCCCACGCATCTTCCAAACTCAGTTTATCTAAGTGATTTTTACCGATTGCAAGACCCACTGATAAAAACTGATAAAAACCTGTCATGTCCGCCACCATCTGCTTTTCAATATTCAGTTTTTTATTTACTTATTTTTGTTTTTTAAAAAAGAGGTCAATCCACAGACAGCAATATTTCCTAGCAAGACCAAGATTTCTTCCAATACTCACTCGAGACATGTATCTGGGTGTGGACATGTGAGTAAGTCAAGCAACTGCTTTGTAACATGTTCCCAACAGTCTACAGACAAACTTGCTCGCTAGCACATTACAGACTCATGCGGTGGCAGCACATGCCAAACCCATAAGTTAAACAACTTTTTTCATTGAGGGCTGCCAGAATTTTTTCCTGAAACCACAACCTCCTCTGGAAACCACGCAGGTGGGAACTGGCTTAGTACCAACATATCCCTGACACCGCGCATCTTACTGGTCTCAACAGCCGCAAAGACCCTGCTGTAAAACCCTGCTCTTATTATTATTATTTGTTAACATTTCAAAGATCTTGTATTGAATATTTACAACTTAAAGTTTTATTTTTATTAGTTTTTATTAATATGTATATATCCCCTCACATTAATTACTTTGGTGTCGTTCCCGCACTTCCAGCGATGAGTAACCGATTCATGCTTTCGCCCCAGGCGCCCAGGCCATGCGGCCAGGACTTTGGCTCACAGTCTCGTGACTATGATCTGTGCTCCACCACTTCTACCTGACCCCGTGACAGCTCCCTGAGACAGCCTACAAGTGTTCTCAGTGAATACACTCGTGTTTTCCCTTTCGACTGTCGTAGTAATGCAACTCTTAGAACGATCTCTGCGTTACTATTTTATACCGAACAACGAAATATAAGTCTCATACAGTGATAACGATTGCGTTGTAAGACAGGTGTGTAACAGATGGACTTTCCGACAAAAGCCGAAAACAGTTTGCCTGTCGTGTTATTCACGTTGTCGGGATAATTTGCCTGTTGGTTGTGCACGTTGTGCACGTTGTTTGCTTTCGGCATCTGAGGCCATGCAGCCAAGTCAACGACGTTTACGTGTGATCCACTGCTTCCAGTGCGCATTCTTCCAACCAGTTACAGGCACCGCAGGGAGGACATGGCGTTCACTGAGGCAGCACTTAAACACCCGTGCCCGCAGCCAGACTCGAACCGGCGACATTCTGCACGCTGGGCTAGTAATGTAGCCCCTGCGCCAGCGAGGCCGGCGTTGGCGGGATTCTCACCATGCTCTTCTTATACAGCAGACAGTAATAAGATAGTAAACTACTCCGTGCATCACCCCGTGGGGCGGTAAACGGACGGAAACTCGATAGCAAGGGACAGAAAATTGGCCTTAGCCGCTGCCTAAAATACAGTATATTCACTGAATGTAACCTGCAGAAACAGCGTATACTTCATACAATCGTTGCTACTCATCAGGATCTTTGAGTATTGACTGATCGGTCCAGAGATACTCTTTCGAAGTTGAGGAGTGAACTCGACAGGACGACGCGCAATGGCGCATGCCCACGTGTGCCTCGGCTGCATCAGCCTGTTGATCTGAATGGCTGTTGCTATGGCGATGATAATACACAAGTACGGATACACACATGTTGGTGAAGTGCCAAGGAACGAGTCCTCACCATTTCACCAGACTGTACAAGGCAAAGCATATATTAAGTGTGTTTACAGTTTATTACATGTAGAATTTTGCTAATGTACGTATTTATTCGTATCAATTACTTTTATTGTCACTTTTACACCGTTTTGTTTGCTGACAGCTAAACATTACACTCGCAGAAAAGTATCTTTTTTTATCTACTTTACGTCTCTCAACAGCGAGGTCTTTAGAGACGGGAAAGGATGGGGACAAGGAATGCGAAGGAATTCGGCCATGGCCTTCTTAAGGAAGCATCCCGGCATTTGCCAGGAGTGATTTGGGAAACCATGGAAAACCCAAGTCTGGATGCCCGGACGGGGATTCGAACCGCCGTCCTCCCGGATGCAAGGCCAGAACGCTATCAGTTACACCACCACGCTCGGTCAGAAAAGTATCGTCAGAGATGGTACTACACGAGTGATGCAGCGGGAGCGTACTATACAGTGGCTGATAACTCTAAGAAAGAAAATTACCACATGTAAAAATACAAACGGACCATATCTAACAAAAAAAAGACACGCACCATGTTTTTACTTTTGTTGTTTATCCCACGACACACATTTTTTTTAGAAAGCTCTACAATGAGTGCGTTATTTTCATAGGTGTGATAACTCGAAAGCCTGTTTTAAAAAAGCAGTGGAAGATTTCCTTAACGCAGCTCCCATTAAAAATAATCGCCCTCGGTGTTATCTGGAACTCTGCAGAACTTCACGTCTCGTCGACGTCGGGGTTATTAGAGGCAGGAGAGGATGTGAGGAAAACTTTGGTCAGACCATTGCTCGAATATGGTAGTGTAGTATGGGACACTGATTTTACGTATCAAATACAGGAGTTGGAGAGGGTGCAAAAAAGGGCTGCTAGATTTGTTTCTGGAAATTATCGCAGAATGCAATTAGTGACGGATATGATAAAGGAGCTGGAATGGGATTCATTGCAAGACAGGAGGACGAGGGTCATGGGAGTGTACAGGGCATATACTGGCGATGAGGCATGGAAAGATATTGGAGTAGGTATGAAAAGTAGTACATGGAAGGGAAAAGATGACCATGACCACAAGCTGGCACTGGATTTCAGGCACAAGGGTGTGGGAAGATTCTCTTTTTTAGGTAAGGGTGTCAGGAATTGGAATGAGTTACCAAGGGAAATGATGAGTAACTTACCGAAAAAGTTAAAAGAATTTCAAGTTAAAATTTTTAGAGGGCAAATGTAGGTGGGTGCAGGATAGGGGTAAGATGGGGGTATAGGGAAATTGCCACCGGCGCCTGTGCTCCATTGCAATTAAATTAAATTAAGTAAATCCGGCCGTGGATTTTTGACGGAACCGTCCTAGCATTCCATTTCAGTAAACCATGGTGAGCCGAAATCTAGATGACTGCACGCGGATTCGAAGTCACGTCCTGCTGAATGCCACGCCACAGCGTTACCACGCACCACGTTTCTTCTGGTGAACAGCTTTGCTACATTGGCGAGTAGAAAATTCCAGTTATGTGACTAAAAACATGGAGGAAAATGGCGTACCAGAGGGAGAGCGTCGGAACATCATCTCGAGGGAATCCAGCCTGTGTGGTCTCCCGGTGAGAAGACTGTCTGTCCGATTAGAGTGTTGTGGATGAGGGAGCGAGGGGGCGATGGCGGCACTTCCGGGCCTGCTCTTCCCAAAGGCACCTAGGCTTAGCGCCCAATGCGACGGACGTCGCTGCGCAGCAGAGCTGTGGTGATTAGGAATCGCGACGCCACATCTGGAGCACGTGGGCTGTGAGGTTTGTTTTGGTCTGGCGTATTTCCAGTGTGATTCACGCGGAGAATAAGCAGGCTAATATTAGCCGCCATAACACCTGCACGAGAGGCGATCCCAGCTCCTAGAAGCTTTATATTTAAGCTGCCACTGAGGGAGATCATCTGTGCCTGTATTATGACCAGGTGGAAGCTCTGTGACCGTGTCTGGCGCGTGCTGACGGGTCTAGTTCCCGTATTTAGGCTTTTAGGGTTCTGTGCTGACAAAGACCGCGCCATATTGAATTTAATTTGAGATGAAGCGCACACTCCACTGCCAACCAACTAATTAACTGCCTCGTATTTTATTGTTATTATTTTTATCACTATCTCATATACTTTAAGTCTTAAATTGCTGCACCCATCTACTTTTATTATTAACGAATTTTAACTTTAAATTCCCTCACAGTTTTTGGTAAATTATTCATCACTTTCCTTGGTGATTTATTCCAATTCCCACATTCCCACCCATAAAAGAAAATTTTCCTACGCCCTTGTCCCTGAAATCGAGTGCCAGCTTGCGCCCATGGTCATATTTTCCTTTCCATGCACTATTCCTAATTCTTTGAGCAATATCTCTGTCAATCCTATCACCAATATACGTCTTGCACACTCCAAGCACTATCTTCACCTTCTTCCCGTCTTCGAATGATTTCCAATACAGATCCTTTATGGTATCAGTTACTCACTGCGTCCTGCAGTAACTTCCACAAACAAATCTAGCTGCTCTTCATTGCACGTCCTCCAACTCCTGCACTTAATAACCAAACTAAACCACCATATTCAAGGAATGGTATTTGTTACCCAACTCTCTCTCTTCTCTGGTACATCCTCTCATCACGCTCTCCAGCAAATGGAGGACTTTGCAACCTCTCCGTAGCACCTCCCCAGTTGAGTTACACCAAGGTATTTAGACTTCAAGCCTTGAACGAGCAACTCCGTCCGCATTATACACTCCTGGAAATTGAAATAAGAACACATTGACGCCGGTGTGTAAGACCCACCATACTTGCTCCGGACACTACGAGAGGGCTGAACAAGCAATGATCAAACGCACGGCACAGCGGACACACCAGGAACAGCAGTTTTGGCCGTCGAAGGGCGCTAGCTGCGCAGCGGTTGGGCACTGCCGCAGTCAGTGTCAGCCAGTTTGTCGTGGCATACGGAGCTCCATCTCAGTCTTTAAAACTGGTAGCATGCCGCGACAGCGTGTACGTGAACCGTATGTGCAGTTGACGGACTTTGAGCGAGGGCGTATAGTGGGCATGCGGGAGGCCGGGTGGACGTACCGCCGAATTGCTCAACATGTGGGGCGCGAGGTCTCCACAGTACATCGATGTTGTCGCCAGTGGTTGGCGGAAGGTGCACGTGCCCGTCGACCTGGGTCCGGACAGCAGCGACGCACGGACGCACACCTAGACCGTCGCATCCTATGCAGTGCCGTAGGGGACCGCACCTCCACTTCCCGGCAAATTAGGGACAGTATTGCTCCTGGGGTATCAGAGAGGACCATTCGCAACCGTCTCCATGAAGCTGGGCTACGGTCCCGCGCACCGTTAGGTCGTCTCCCGCTCACGCCCCAACATCGTGCAGCCCGCCTCCAGTGGTGTCGCGACAGGTGTGTATGGAGGGACGAATGGAGACGTGTCGTCTTCAGTGATGAGAGTCGCTTCTGCCTTGGTGCCAATGATGGTCGTATGCGTGTTTGGCGCCGTGCAGGTGAGCTCCACAATCAGGACTGCATACGACCGAGGCACACAGGGCCAACACCCGGCATCATGGTGTGGGGAGCGATCTCCTACACTGGCCGTACACCTCTGGTGATCGTCGAGGGGACACTGAACAGTGCACGGTACATTCAAACCGTCATCGAACCCATCGTTCTACCATTCCTAGACCGGCAAGGGAACATGCTGTTCCAACAGGACAATGCACGTCCACATGTATCCCGTGCCACCCAACGTGCTCTAGAAGGTGTAAGTCAACTACCCTGGCCAGCGAGATCTCCGGATCTGTCCCCCATTGAGCATGTTTGGGACTGGATGAAACGTCGTCTCACGCGGTCTGCACGTCTAGCACGAACGCTGGTCCAGCTGAGGCGCTAGATGGAAATGGCTTGGCATGCCGTTCCACAGGACTACATTCAGCACCTCTACGATCGTCTCCATGGGAGAATTGCAGCCCCTGCATTGCTGCGAAAGGAGGATATACACGGTACTAGTGCCGACATTGTGCATGCTCTGTAGCCTGTGTCTATGTGCCTATGGTTCTGTCTGTGTGATCATGTGTTGTATCTGACCCCAGGAATGTGTATATAAAGTTTCCCATTCCTGGGACAATGAATTCACGGTGTTCTTATTTCAATTTCCAGGAGTGTATAATTATAAACAACCTTCTTTTGATTAATGATTGGAGGCTCTCCACATATATATCAATTGTATAGAATCGGGTTTCTCACGAAGGGAGCGAGTCTGTTTAAAGCGACGTTTCGAATCCGCTCCTTCTGAACGTCGCTTCACCCCCCGGTGGGAAGCCCGAGAATATTTTATGTAACCTTTTGTTTTTTAGCTTTGAGCGAATAAGCTGACTCTTCTTGGCGTAGGAAAGGGTTCAGAGATCATAAGTGCGTAAGGGTGAACATACGTTTTATCTTTTGCGTTCACTGTGCAAAATTTGAAGAATATCTGTTCAGTGTGGCGAGAGTCAGAATGAGCAGAGACAGATTTGCGTGGTCTGTCACCATCATCGCATTTCCACTCCAGTGGACCGGGAGTGGTAATCGAAAAGCCTAACCAGTATATCACGTAAACACATATCTCGTAAAACTAGGCCACGTCTCGTGGTTGATTAGAGAGAAAAAGTTATCAGAAAAGTCTGCATCAGTGTGTATTCGATTTTTTTCTGAAACATAATGTTTTCTTTCGGTGTTATGGGTTGTTGATTTGAAGTAAATAAAGAATCGGACGCAGTGGCGTAGCCAGGTCAACAAGGGCCCCGCTGCAAACAATTATTTTGGGCCCTCAGGCCAGATGGGCGACCTTTTTTTTTGCTTTGTGTTGCTGGTAGGGGCCCCCTGAGCAGTGAGAGCCTCTTAGTGAGGGGGCTCCCTGTGTCTCAGGGGCCCCCTTAGACGACGGTAGAGCATAAAAACAAAAAAGTCGCCAGTTTGCCGTGAAGGCCCGTGGGCCCCCTGAACTGCGCTTGGGGGCCCCCTGAGCGTAGGGGCCCCGGTCCACTGCACCGCCTAGCCCCATAGTAGCTACGCCCCTGTGTCGTTAAACGTGTCATCATGGCAGGAATAATATAAACCAATGTTTCTCAACCTGTCGGGACACGTGATCTGTAGATAGAATATTAAAAATTTAATTCTAACCGAATTAAAGATATCATAACAAAAAATAAATTAGTAAAAACTGGTCCCATATAGCGGGTATAGTACTTGAACTGTGTAAGGTAACAAGAGAATATAAGCCAAACTTTGTAAAGGGCATGAATGTTTAAGCCATCAGACCTGTTACTTGGAGGGTGCGAGTGCATTGCTACTGTAATAGAATACGTTTCCAGCTGTCATCTAGGAGCGGGGTTCTGTTAATGACCCTCTTATGAAGATCTTAAGGAGAGTTGCCACTTTTAGAGTACATTTGTGTTTTGCATAGCAAAGGCAGACTACAATATATAGAAAAGAAGTATTTTGTTTTTTTTATGCTTTAACATACATTTTTCATCGCTTTTCGACACATTCCAGAAATTCTTATCCTTCTTAGACATTTACGCAGCATCTGTGCAGTCAGTATTTAAAATAAAATGTATCATACATTGATTAGCCAAAACATTGTGACCACCTACTTACTAGCATATTGGTCCACATTTCGAACGCAATACAGCAGTTATTCGGCGTAGCATGGATTCTACAAGTCGTCGGTAGACGTCCAGAGGTATCTGACACCAGAGTTCTACGCACAGGTAGGGGCATAAACCATGTCGTGCTACGTGGGGGGGGGGGGGAGATTCACGGGAGGCGAAAATAGAGCTACCTAGTTTATGAACGCTGTTTCTAGGACGAACGGATTTATTATTATTTGGTTTATGGCTTTACGCCTCGTCGACGTCGAGGTCATTAGAGGCGGGAAAGGACTGGGGACGGGGGCAAGGAACGGGAAGGAATTCGGCCATAGCTTTTTCAAGGATGCATCCCGGCATTCGCCTGGAGTGATTTGGGGAAACCATCAAAAACTCAACTCTGGATGCCCGGACGGGCAGTCGAACCGGCGTCCCCCCGAATGCGAGGCCAGAGCGCTAACCACTCACGCACCACGCTCGGTGGGCAGTCGAATTACGGTGACCGGCTGTAATATTCGGTAAAAACATTTTGAATTTCCAAAGCGAGGAGAAAAACGCAGGAAAATTTACAAAATAATTAAGCTTAAACATCTACAGTAAAAATCTGTGCCTTCCAAAGAGATTAGGGTAGAAAGCGAGTTCACTTGCGGGTAGAGAAGGGCAGATGTACAGAAATTTACATTTTAGACTTTTGTGTGTTCAAAATTTCAGCTTTTTATTACTTCTGAAAGTTTAGATCTTTGATCATCATCAATCAGTCAGTAAACGAGTGAGCGAAAAAATGTGCGAAATTTCCAAACTACGAAAAGGAACGAAACAAAATGTAATGTTTTAACTACGCTTTCTCATACCTGCACATCATGGATATCTGAATCATGCAGCGTAATCCAGAGCACAAGGCACAAAAATAGCACGAATCGCTTCGAGAAGAGCGTAGGTAGTGTCGTCGTTGACTGGACTTGTTGGTTGCAGTAAATTATTATTACATGTTTCGTTCTTCTGATGTGAATCCTAGCAGGCAAGCTGCTGAGGGACTAACGGACTTTTGTTTAAGTCTATTTGACCTAAGCGGACAGGGAACGAGAACGAATCGGTTTAATTAGAAAAGACAACAACAGAGCAACTGATATCAGATCAGTCACAAAGATGATGTACCAGAGAGAGAGAGAGCGTGGTGCGTGAGTGGTAACGCTCTGGCCTCGCATTCGGGAGGACGTGGGTTCGAATCTCCGTCCCAGCATCCAGATTTGGGTTTTCTACGGCCTCTACAAATCACTCGAGGCGTAAAAAGTATTACTACACGGGTAGCGTGTTGTTATTGTTTATAGATGGCAGGCAGTGCACTTGTTAGTTAGTTTGCTCCCCGCCCTTGAGCTCGCGTCGCGACGCAGCGGGTGTGACGCCAGCCTGGTCGCTGGCAACAGTTGGACGTCGCACAGCTGAGCAGTCACCGCCAAACGCGTCCGCATTCACATCTTGGCGTCGCTCCACTGTCAGTTCAACGGAATACACTGTCTCGTTCGGTGACCAAAAATCTAACGTCGAATATTCAATTTTGTATAATTACGTTGGGGAGCTCGTCGACGTCGTTGAAGTCGAATGTAGTGCTGTAGACGAAACACTTGAATGGCGCTGATTTTTGAAACGGATGAATTAGTTTGTGTGTCCGCTTTCGAGCGTTGCCGCCGTTCCTTGCGGCGGATAGAAAGGGCCGGCGCTGGGATTTTGGGGCCCGGGGTAAGCTTCTTAACAGTCACCAAACCAGTTGCGGCCTTGCCCCCCCCCCCCCCCCCGCTTACCCCCTATCGCTGACCCTGCGGGTAGGATGGGTAGAACAAGAAAGAGAACCAAAAAACTTTAGTGATTGTGCCAAACCTAATGCCGCCAAGTCCCACAAGTTCGTTTCTTCTGTTATCAGTGACACTGCCGACTGTTTCCACTGCGCCTGTTGCTGTTGCTGTTGCTGTTGCTACAGCCGCATGTCGTTTAGCACCAGGGGCGCCTATCGCTAACGTCTATATTTTGAGGCTGCCCAGGTATGTTAAACTTTGATACAGTATTTGTTGGATTTAATGTTTTTTTATATTATTATTATTTCCTAAATAAGGGGGGGGGTATTTTATGCACATATGAGGAGCTAACTAATGCAGGATTCGCCAGTTGTATTAAGGACATAACTAGTATATTATCTACTTATGTCTACTGGAGGATTTTTATGATGATCAGCTAATGGAGGAGAGGAGGGTCATTGCCGGTTCAGTGTCCGTTTGGGATGCTTTGGAGGCAATGTTTCTTTTGGATCGTTGCCTATTTCTGAAATTTCTCGAAACCTGGAATTTTCAGCGTGGTAGTAAAACCTGTCAGAAGCTGACTGATGATCGTTTGGAGCGCACGTATTGGTGCAGTTTTCCCCTTTCTGGTACCCGTAGTAGGAGAGCCGGTAGACATTTTTGGGTAGGTGTTTGAGGCACCGTGAAAACTTGTATAACACTTCTTTTCTATTGTCCAAGTACAGCATTGAAGACCTGGCTGAATTATTAACTTTGTAAAATTTTATTTCAAAATTGAGTTTAATAAATATCGAAAAAATATATTTGAGGCTGCTGAAGTTTGCGCAGAATAATATTTGCACCTAGAAAAAAATTATTTTTTTATTGAAAAGACAGATGATTTTTGGCGCGACTTTTTACTAGCCAGATGATCGAGGATGCTGTACGCGACTGCGAGTGAGCAGTATAAAGGCCGGCTGCCGATATGCTACTCACTGTTTATTCTAGGTGTAAATATTATTCTGTTGAAACGTCAGGATGCCTCCAATATATTTTTTCAATATTCCTCAAACTCAATTTTGAAATAAAATAAAATTTCTCAAAGTTAATAATTCGGCTATGTCCTACTACCCATCAGCCTGGTCTTGAATTTTGTACTTGAACATTACAAAAAAAGTGTTATACATATTATCGCGGCACTTTGCCAGGTCTGTGAGTACTGGGGTGGTGTGACGGTTGTTGTTTGAAGGCTTTGTTGTGTTGTATGTGGACCTCTGGTGAAGCCATGCTTTACGTCGTGGATACAGTATGACCACGCGAGGTCATCATACCCCGCACTCACGTTCTGTCTAGTTTATCCTGTATAGCTAAGGTGACCAGACGTCCCGCTTTTGGCGGGACAGTCCCGATTTTTAACAAGTTGTCCCGCGTCCCGCGGCGTTTTAAAAAAGTCCCGATTTTTCGAAAGAATGCATGACAAGCCAGGAGAACGGGAGGGGAATATGCGACTTTCGGTGGCTATGTGGCTTTGGATATTTCGCCAGGATATGAGTTTTATATTATTTTTTGATAATTTTACAATGCTAAAGTTTAATAACAACAAATAATTGTTGAGAGCTGACTGTCGAGAAGTGCTTATCAAAGGTCGCATTATTTATCCATTGCTAGCATTCGACAACCATTGTTTAGACTTGGTGAACAATGGCATATTTCGACACTGGCAACAACGAAAACATTTTGTAACTGCCTTTCAGACGATACACGTTGTGCTGCGTGGTGCTAGTTAAACAAGTGATGTCAACATAATTCGCTCATTTGCTGCAACAGTGACATAACTAAAAAATGACCTTTATTGAGTTATGACCAAGGGATGATCCATTTTCGTGTATACTTTTAGTTTGTAGAACGACACATTTGAGCTTCAACTATTCGCCGAGAGAAAGCAAGTAATGTCACTATTGTTTCTCAACAGACCGCCCTGCAGCAGAGACTGCCCTGCAGTTTATTCACAACACTGTCATATATCAGTTGAATTTTGGCTATTGTCAAGTAACATAGTGACAAGTTTCTTCAAGAGTGGCGTATTTTTGTTTATGACTATATTGTGTAAATGTTAAGATTATTCACGTTATATTTACATTTGTTCAATAATGTGTTATATCAAATTGTGACATTCTTTTTAAATAATCTGCTTAAATGCCTTTAGTTTTATTCCTTAATGTCTCGTTCTTGATCCAAGCCACCTTGTTTGTCGTTGGATTATTTTGAGTTATGACGTTATTGCAAAATACCGTACTGCATAAACTTTGTCTATACTTTGTGGTTTGAAACGATATGACGTTCTTGCATGATATCTTCTCCTCCGACATAATTTTCGTCATCTATGATTCACACTTATGTCACTCTTGTTACTAAAATTTTACTATTAACACTCAATGGGACACTTATTTTAAAAATTTTGAAAGAATGTTCACATTTAATTAATAATGTACATTAGGATAGTAATATGCGGTTAACAATTAAAAACAGTTTTTTAATTCAATGCCGAGGTTTTGACTTTTTTTTAGGTCTTTTATTTTAAGGAAAAAGTTATAATCAAACCAAAAAACAAAAGAGAGAAGAAAAGAAGCAATATGTTATGAAACTTGCAGATATTGCTGTAAAGATGAAATGACATGACAATTTTATTCATGTCTTTTCAACTTTATAACTATGTTTTTAACTTTATTTTTATTTTTCTTCATGAAAGTAATTTTTGCCTTGAAAAAAAAAGTAAGACTCAATAAAGTTGAAACATGGATATTAAATTAAAAAAAAAAAAAACTTTGCTCTTGGTGGCATTTTGATATCTTACACTACATTTATGCGACGGGTGCAACTCTATTTTAATATAAATAATGCAATAAAACACCAGAAATCTTTAGATCCAATGATAAGGGAAGGCATGAGGCAGCACATTAAATCGATACCAAAAATTGAAAGCCATTACCTAAGGGCAAATTGATGAAAGCAAATCAATTGCAGACATCCACAAGGACTATGTGGCTATCTGCAAAGAAAAGAAGGTACCTTTTGCCAACTATACTTCATTTTATAGAATATTTAAAAAAAGATTATAGTATTTTATTTTTCGTTCCAAAAAAAGATTTATGTGAAACTTGCGTAGCTTTTGAAAATGCAGACAGTGAAGAAAAACAGAAGTTACAAGAAAAATTTAGCCAACATCTTATCGAAAAACAATTGTCAAGAGAGGTGAAAAAAACAGACAAAGAAAATTCAAATGCTGTAGTGGTTGTTTGTGATCTACAGGCTGTAATGCAACTACCTAAAGGGGATGCTTCTCTATTCTACTATACATCCAAATTAAATGTTTTCAATTTCACTATGTATGACAATGTTTTGTCTGGGATGAAGCAAACGACCATCGCGATGCAAATGAATTAAGTACATGAGTCCTTCTTTAAGGAGCGTGCATAAACTACGTGGCTTGGTCATGGGGGGGGGGGGGGAGGTTGGCCGGAAGGCTACGCGGGGCTACGTGCGGGGAGGAGGGGTTTCCGAGCCAGGCCATGTAGCTTTCTTTCATAACATTTTCCACAGTTAAAATGAGGAACAGAACACACAACAGCATGCGAATATTTATTTCCCTCAGTTAATTATCTCTGTAAGTAATTTACGATAGTCTGACGAGAGAAAACAATAGAAAATGTGGGGTTTAGAGGCAAAAGCCACGTAGGGCTACGTGGGGGGGGGGGGGGGGGGGGGGTCACAGGAGGCCAAAATGGAGCTACGTGGTTTATGCACGCTCCCTTATCTGAAAAAGATTGCTGCCACAAAACATGATGCAGATGTTATATTTTACTCGGACAACTGCATGGCAGCAGAAAAATAAATTTATGCTTGCTCTTTACTTATACGCCACACGTTATTTAGGCCTGAAATCAATTACACTCAAATTCTTTGTTAAAGGCCACTCTCAGAATGAAGGTGATTCCGTTCACTCATTGATAGAGAATGGTTAAGCACATTATGAGAAGCGGACCGTTGTATACTCCTGATTCTTTCATCTCCGCAATTCGATCTGCGAAAAAAACCGGAGAACCTTACCATGTCAAAGAATTATGTTACAAGGATTTGTATGACATTAAAGCTCTGACTGGAGACATAGGTCCTCTGAATATAGCAGCATTCAAATTATCAGAAGTAAAGATTCTTAAAATCGTAAGGGATTCTCCCAATTCTGTTTCTTATAAATACTCGTATGCAGATGACTTTCGAGAGGCAATACTAATCAAAAGGAAGAAGAAAAGTTGTGACTCAGATATTACATTAAATCCAGCATTTAATTCAAGACCTGGAATTTCTCAAAAGAAGAAGGAAGATCTCCTAGGCTTATTTCGTAAGAATGCTATACCAAGCTCTTATAAATCTTTCTATGAAATGTTGTAAGGTTTGTGAAGCTAATTAACTAAATGCAACAAGACTGGACCAAGATTACCTTTATGTGATAAAGTTTAAGACTGAACTAAAATTTCCTGAAGTTGATAATTACTATAATAGTTTGAGTGCTCATGATGTTTAAATAATAATGTTAAATAATAAAGTTTTTTATAATCTGACTGAATTAAAAGATTAAGTCATTACTTTTTTCACAATGTTGCTTGGTTGGAAAATAATTTTGTTCATTTTTTCCAAAAAATGATTGCTTTTTCTTATGCAAGCTCTCATTATTACTACTTTTTAAAAAATCTCTTTTCTTTAAAATTTGTATTTTCATCTTGAGAAATTTTCCAAATTAAATAAAGCATCTTTTGATGAAATTGTTGTTTGGCAAACCAAAATCCCCATTGTTTTCAGGTATTGTGAATGTATGACATAACTATAAATTGAGAAAACATTTACTGTCTTGCACTTATTTCTATTACAAAAACGACACATTTTATCTTATGCCATGACAGAAAAACATTAATTTCAGCAAGAATGTCATAATTCAAAATGAGGATGATTGTAAGGATATAAAAGAAATCTCCCCATGACCTGCAACTGAAATTGTACATTTTCCCTTCTATTACATTGTGTTCTTTCTCTAAAACATAGATATAAGTTTTTTTCTAGTGAATACATAAAGTTATTACACATGAAACATTTGAACTGACCCTCCTGTAAACTTGAAGTTTTTGAGTTATGTCACTGTTGCAGCAAATGAGCGAATTATCAGCTACTCAGATAATTTAGGTAAGTAATTTATTTAATAAATACATAAATGTTCTTGAATTTACCAAACAGTACTCGTACTATTTATATTGTATTTTATAGAGGCGAATTAGGCCGGAAAAACACCACACGTCATTAATCGTCGCCCCCCAATGCTGCCACTGAACGCGTTTTTTCTACAGTAAATAAAGTGTGGCCCACAGAAAATTCACAGTTAAGTGCTGAGTCTTTGAAAGCCATATTATGTGTGAAATATAATTTAACAAAGTCTTGTGAAAAATTTCACGAGCTTTAAACAATGACAGCAGTCTACTAAAAAAAATTCACTCAAATGAGATATATGCCAAAGAATAAAATAATACTATGCATAAATTTTTAGTGTATTATTTTTGTAAATTATACTTATGTTGAAATTAAAAAAAAGTATTGCAATACTATTTTTGCGTTGTTTAAAATTTTTTTTGCTCCATATAGACCAACTTTTTAATCAATACCCCCCCCCCCCCCCCGTCAATGGTGTCCCGCTTTACCAATTTTAAAATCTGGTCACTTCATGTACAGCTCCTATCAGTAGCACTGTGTCACCAGTCAAACAGTTTCCAGGGCCCGTTTTAGTGCACACGTATAACCGAGTCCTGTGTTTTACTTGGATCCCTCTACTTGACGGTAAAAATTAAGGGAGACCGCTGGAGTGGGGAGTGATGCATTCCAGGCGTCCCTCGGGAATAAATAGACGGAGCGTTGGAAAGGGGAGACAGGGCAATCGTATACACCTCAGTTACACGAACACCGAGGGTGGTGGGTGAACGGTTAGCGTTCTGGCCTCGCATTCGGGAGAACGCGGGTTCGAATACCCGTCCGGGCATCCAGATTTGGGTTTTCCATGGTTTCCCCGAATGCTGGGATGCTTCCTTCAAAAAGGCCATGGCCGAATTCCTTCCCGTTGCTTGTCCCCACTCCGATCCCGCCTCTAATGACCTTAGCCGTCGACGAGTGGTAAAGCAATAAGCAAGAAAAGTCACCCGAACAGACGAAAGACCTTCAGGGAGTTTGGTAAATGTAGCGATGAGGAATTTACCTCGGCTTGGACTGTGATACACGGAAGCTTCGAGTAATGGTACAGGTACTACGTAAGCAAATACCAAGTTTTAAAGGTGTTAAGTAACAAGTTTATTTGGCTGGCCTCAAAGCAAAACCAGTTTTGTATGACTGTGAGTGAAATCAAGATGCAATTATAAACATCAATACTGCATTAAACATGAGTAATAAAAGAGCTGTATGTGAATTGTATTTCTCCCACCCACGAGTCTGACAATCACCTACAATTACGACAGGAAATAGTGAAACTATTTTCAATTAACTGTAGTGGAGCTTACACGCAGGGCCGCTGTAAGCGGGCGTGCAAGGCGTGCACCGCACGCGGGCGGCACGTCGAGGGGGGCGGCAAAACGCCCCGCCCCGCGATAGTTGAAACTCCATTGTCGCCGCGACGAAATTTGCAGCATATTATGTAGCGGGTGACTTCTTTTTTTTTTTTTAGCTCAATAACTGCTTCGGCGACACTCGGCATGGCAACAATAGAATTTCCTAGATTCACCACAGTGGGCATAATCGGTACTGCACGCGGGAGCTCTAGCAGCTAGCGGCGGGCCTGCTTACACGCAGGAGGCCCCGGGGCAAAACTTCATTGTGAGGTCCCTAAATATTTCTTTCTTTTTATATGCATGGAGGTTTATTCCAATTCGACAAAAAAAAAAAAAATAAATATTGAGTGCGTATGGTTGTAAAAAGAATAAGGTGAATCGAGTAATACGAAAGCAAAATATTTTCAAAAGTACAATTTCTAAAAATAGTGTATGTTTATTAAAAATTTATAAAATCACACATTAAAAATACATGGTAAAATATTTGCTACACTGTTATTAACATAAAAAACTTAAAACAGTAACTTTTAATACGATTAAACTAACGGAAAGCTTTTAAGGTAGATTAAAGATATAGTTACAACAGATGTAAATTAAGTTAATTAAAATGCATACTTTCCTTAAAAGACAAGGAATCAGTAAGTGGTGCATGTAGTGTAGACTGAAAAGATTAAAGATTAGCTACATTTGATTATTTCTTAAACATTTGTTTCGTTACTTTCAAAGAAGCAAATTCATCAATTACTCGTTGAGCTCGATCATTCTCAATTGAAAGCAAAGCTAAGCTGTTGAGTCTTTCTTGAGCCATTGTACTTCTCAAGTAATTTTTGATCAATTTAAGCTTAGTAAAGGACCGTTCAGCCTCAGATACTGTCACAGGAACAGTCAAATACATGATGCACGATGTGCAAACACCTGGGTAGCTTGATGAAAGTGAACTGTGGTCGACTATTATATAAGTAGCAAATTCCTTAACACTTTTTATTTTTTCCAGTTTGTTTGGAAACGATTTTTTCACTGAACATAATTGTGAAGGAAAGGCTGGACTCACATCATTTGGAAACTTATTAACGAAATCAACTGCTTTTTTGTGAATATCACTTTCACTTGCATTGGCTAAAAAATCAGGTTGTATTACTTGATAAGTGTCAAGAACAGCTTTCATTCCTTCAAAACAGCCATCAAGTTAAGCACAAAGTGTGCCTACCATTGGATAGAATACAGTGACTCAGAAACAAGATTTTGGGTCTATTAATCTTTCCTCTTCTTTCAACTCATTAGTCTGTTCTGGCGAAATTCTTTGCTTATTCCCCATCGACCACAAATATCTGATTCGTCAGAAATAAGTTCTTCAAACTGTCCACGTTTTTCGGTTATCCTTAACAACAAATTACCCAATAACTCATGTGCATACAACAGGTCCATGGTTTCAGATTGTAAGGATTTTGATACGAGGTTGAGAGACTAAAACTTCACACTGCACAGGGGCGCATCCAGGGGGGGTGGCTAGGCGGCTCAAGCCCCCCCCCCCACAAAAGTATCTAGGTCCACCTCTGACATTGTAATTTTGGAGACTTTTTTTTTTTTTAGCTCTACTGATTTGAGGCCCGAGGAGACTATAAATACTACCCTTTGTATAACTAAAGCCCCCCCAAACCAAAATTCACTCGAACTAAGCCCCCCCCCCCAAACAAAGTCCGCTCAAGCCCCTCCCAAACCAAAATCCTGGATCCGCCCCTGAGTCACTGCACAACCAAAGGCAATACAAAATCAAAACTTTAAAGTTTGTTCTTTAGCTGCTGTACGTCAAAGTAATGTGGGTAAGACTTTTCAACACGTCACAAAACCTGTGTTTCAGTGCATACACTGCCTCATGCCTAGTAGTTGGATTAAGAGTTTTCAGTGTTACTTTCGAATTCAGTGAATCAGTCTGAGCCTCGATGTCGTACACTGACTTCACGTCTTGCCAGCGAAAAATACTATGACCAAAAAAGCAATACATACTTTGAATGGTTTCAAAAAACTGGCAGACCACTCGTTTTCCTTCCACAGCGTCATTTAATACTAAATTAAGGTTATTTGCTGCGCAGTGCACAAAACATGCATGTGGCGCTTTTTCTTTAATACGCTGCTGCACTCCACTGTATGCCCCACTCATGACTGCAGCCACGTGGTAGCCTTGTCCACGACATTTGGTCAAATCTAAGTTTTTCTCTTCCAAATGAAGTAAGTATTTCTTCTGCAAGATCTTGGGCAGATTGATCTTTTACCTCTTTAAAGGATACAAAAGTTTCACATATTTTGACATCAGTAGGTGTCCTGCCTTCATCATTAACTATTTTGACATATCTGTAAACTTCACTTAACTGGTCAACCTTAGCAATGTCGTGAGTGGTATCTAAAATCAATAAAAAAAAGCAGTTTTAAAGCTCAAAGGTAATTTCATTTTTGATTTCAAAAGTTATAAGTTCATTCTGAATTTTAGGACTGAGGTATTTCACAGTCCCTTGCGGACGCTGAATCAATTCTTGCAGTACTGGGTCATATTTTGACAAGAGCTTAACTATCAAGAGAAAGTTTCCTTTGTTGCTACATTCTAACTTGTTACTAGATACCCGAAATGCGAGATTACATGTTGCAAGTGTTAAGGTCACATTTAGGATTCTTTCAAGAACTTTTCGCCAGAAGCTACTTTCAGTCTCCAATTTCAGTACAAGCTCACTGCACACCGCAGCCTGCACCTGGCCCAACATCACACATTCGACTCGACGTTCTGCTGTCTGCTCTAGAGCTGCTTTTGCATGCGAAGCGTTTGGAGTATATGAACGGACACGCAAAAACATTTACTCTAGCAATTCGATGGATGTTTTTTTATTATTATCTTTCAGCTAGGTGCTGGGTATTTTATAGGAAGTAAGATTAGATATTAAAATACAATAATTTTTTAACCATCAGTTTGGGGCCCCTCGGGCTTGGGGGCCCCGGGGCAGTGCCCCGGCGGTAGTTACGGGCCTGCTTACACGCCGGTGTTTCGTTAGAATCCCAGTACAATTTGTAAAATTAGACACCATCTGTTAAGTAATAGTTTCAAGGTAACGTTTACTTCCAGACGCGTTTCGCCCTTGCAGTATAGGGCATCGTCAGTCGCTCTAAACGTACAGTGTTGGTGGGGCAATATCAATAGCTCTGTACAACAGTAGTAGCTGTGCAGATACTCTTGTACGGACATCTTTTTCTGTGATGTTTTGTTGATTTACACGTTGGTGTCAACTTAATATCGTTGCTTCTTTAATTAAATATCAAATACAGGAGTTGGAGGAGCAGCTAGATTTATTTACGAACATTACCTCACTACACAATCAGTAACTGATGTGATAAAGGAGTTCGATTGCGATACATTGCAGGACAGGAGGAGGGTGAAGAGAGTTTAGGGAGTGTGTAAGTCGTAAATCGGTGATAAGGCGTGGATGGATATTGAAAGGATTTTTGCATGGAAGGGAGAAGATCCAGTGACCATAAGCTGGCACTCGATTTCAGACTTTACGGAGCAGAAAAATTTTCTTTTGCAGATAATGGAGTCAGGCAATCGAATAAATTACCTAGGTAGGTCTAAGTGCTGAATAAATTACCAAAAACACTGAAATAATTTAAAATAAAAATTCGTAAATGGTAAAAATAGGTAGCTGGTGAAGTTCCACTCAATGAATTTAAGACACAAAATATAATTGAATGAGAAAGTATGAAAATTTCTGCCGGGGCATTTCCTGCAATGAATTTAAATTAAATTAACTCTTTGTGTGACAGTACGACTATTGTGATTTACTGATCTTTGTGATTTGTGTGTAATTGCGTCAATTTCATTTTTACATTCTGTTTTGTTTCTGATTAAGAACTTTGTGTACGTTATATCTTCCCTCAACCGTTAGGCCAACGACGAAGCTAGTACCATTTATAAAAAATTTTCTTTGAACTCGTTTAATGTTGAGGTCGCTTGGTGCTGGCATTCCGGAGGACATGACTTCGATTCCCCGTCCAGCCATCCAGATATGGTTTTCCATGATTTCCCGAAATCACTACAGGCAATGTCGGAACGTTGTCTTCAAAAGGCCATGGCCGAATTCATTCCCGTTCCGCACACTCTGGAGGCTCTAATTTCGTTTACGTCGACGAGACAGAAAATCATAAACAAAAAACACCATCTGAAGCATGTTGTTCGCCGATCCGCAGGCAACTTATTTTAGCCACTCTCTCTCTTACCTACAAATGAAAATTTCGGCGCCCTCTTAAGTATGAAAACAACTGTTAATTTATAACTCTAGTGATTTATTGCTTTCCACATACTGACCTAATGCCTTCCCTATCTGTATCTCAAGTCTCATTGGCAGCGAATGCGTAATACATATCCACCTTTATTCTAAATATTGTGATCAAAACAATCTGTCTAAGGCGTTTGACAGAGTAAGCCATAAAATGGTAGTAAATAAGGTAAAAACCATTGGAGTGGATAAGAAAGTCATTTGCTGGGTAGAAGAATTTTTAAAAGGTAGAAAACAGAAAGTTAGGGTAGGAAATGTAGTATCAAAAGAAGTGGAAGTAAAAATGGGTGTGCCACAGGGTAGCGTATTGGGACCATTGCTATTAATTATTCTAATGAATAATTGTGTTGATTGTTTGCTATCTGAAATTAGATTGTTTGCAGATGACATAATGCTGTATAAAAGAATCAAAACGATAGAGGATTGTAAACAGTTGCAGGGTGATCTGGACAGGATATCTAATTGGGTTTGTAAACATGGAATGAAGATAAATGCAAAGAAGAGTCAGCTTATTAGATACACAAATAAAAAGCAAAAGGTTAATTAGGAATATAAGGTGGGGAAAGAATTGCTTGCTGAAGACTTGAAATGTAAATATCTTGGAATTACTTTTGATAACAAACTTAACTGGGCAGGACACATAGGACAGGTGGTAGGAAAAGGTTTCAAAGTTCTGCACTTGTTGGAGAGAGTGATGAGGGGATGTACGAGAGAAGTCAAGGAATTGGGTTACAATACTTTGGCCAGACCATTGCTCGAATATGGTAGTGTAGTATGGGACCCTCATTTTACGTATCAAATACAGGAGTTGGAGAGGGTGCAAAAAAGGGCTGCTAGATTTGTTTCTGGAAATTATCGCAGAATGCAATCAGTGACGGATATGATAAAGGAGCTGGAATGGGATTCATTGCAAGACAGGAGGAGAATGAGGAGGGTCATGGGAGTGTACAGGGCATATACTGGCGATGAAGCATGGAAAGATATTGCAATAGGTATGAAAAGTAGTGCATTGAAGGGAAAAGATGACCATGACCACAAGCTGGCACTCGATTTCAGGCACAAGGGTGTAGGAAGATTCTCTTTTTTAGGTAAGGGTGTCAGGGATTGGAATGAGTTACCAAGAGAAATGATGAATAATTTACCGAAAACTTTGAAAGAATTTAAAGATAAAATTTGTAGAGGGCAAATGTAGGTAGGTGCAGGATAGGGGGAAGATGGGTGTGTAGGGAAATTGCCACCGGAGCCTGTGCTCCATTACAATTAAATTAAATACTTTGGTAACTTGTCGTTTTTGACTGATAACTGATTCTCAACGATCTGTTCTTTTGTGACGGTGGAAACAGCAGATCATTTCTTCATATCGATTGTGGTTCGATCGATACTTCAAAGGATTCCTGGAAGAAGAAATATTTGCTGAAATTTTGAAATCAAAATTTTACACCATTTCGCAATTTTCTCTTATGTTATAGAAATAGGTGGATAATCTTTTGTTGTCGATGTACAAACATGATAACGACACATTATTTTCAATAAAAGAGTAAAAATGCTTAAGAAATCATTTAACAGAAGGGTCTTTTTCTCCTAATTTTTGTTGTGCAAATCTATCTGTTCACCAATTCAGAGAGGCTGGTTGGTGAGTAGTCAGGAATCAGGCCATCCAATCACTCACGCGAATGTGGTGTCGCCACCTCCGACTTCCTTTCCGACATTCCTCTTGCGTCTCCTAGTAAAAAAATGTCAATATGGCAAACAATATAATAAGTACACGCTCATATGGGTGGGACAGTCCGCCTTAGGTATATGGAAAGAAGCAGACTGGTCTGTCGAGATTTATTCTTGCTTGCAGAAGACTTTTCACTATGTGTTTGGACACGAAAATGGAATTTTGCTCAAGGAGCTGAGCTGGAAGAGACGGCTGCTTTGGTCGTCTGGTGGACGGAGCCTCGCCCACTGTGGCGTTGAGGCGCCGCAGGTTAAATATAGAGCGGCTGCACTGCTGGAAGCACAACACACAAAGGTGACGTTACGAACACGGCGAGTGCAACGGATCCCACGCGTTGTTATAAAACTGTGTTGTAAACACTGAAACAAGTGTCTGAATTCACATACTTGGGGAGTGAGACATCCGGAGGTGGAAGAATTCAAGAGATATAACTGCTACTTAGGAGAAAAGAAAGCAAGACAATCTGGAAACCAGGAGTTATCTTTTTTTTTTTTTTTTTTTTTTTTTTACTTATGGCTTTAAGCCTTGTTGACGTCGAGGTCATTAGAGGCGGGATGGGATTGGGGACAAGAAACGGGAAGGAATTCAGCCATGACCTTTTGAAGGAAGCATCCAGGCATTCGCCTTGAGTGATTAGGGGAAAGCATGGAAAACCCAAATCTGTATGTCCGGATGGGGATTCGAACACACGTCCTCCCGAATTTGAGGCCAGAACGTTAACCGTTCACCCACCACGCTCGGTCAAGAGCTATCGCAGATCAGTTCGAAGGACAGAGTGATTAATGAATAGCTGGTGAATCAGAGCGCCTGTGCCGAGGCATTCAGACGAGAAGAGAGGGTCTGATCGGTCATCTGCTGCAGCAACATCACAGATTCCTGACAGCGATGGCGGAAATCGATGGTGAAAGCCACGCCTGGCTTAATGGAACCAGAGAAGAGAGAAATGGAAAACTGCTGGAAAGAAACCTCTGGATAAATAGCTGAACAAATAATTGAAAACAAAGGTAACGTGGCAGCCATAGCCAGACGCTGTATCAATTTACGTCATCATGGGGACTGAGGACAGATCACGATAAAGGTTTGGATGACTAAGAATAACGGTATCAACTTGTGTTGGAGATAGACAACCCTTCCATATAGCGGGGGTGGAAAGATGGAGCCTCACGCACAAGGAAAATCAACACAATATATCGTCACTGCAATGCGGAGCCAGAAGAGACGCCAGCTGGTGACAGCCAATGAGAGAGCCAGGCCAGGCAGAGCTCAGCGTCACAACCCAGGCAGGAGTCTACAGGGCCCTGCTCACTGCTCGGCTTAGCAACACGATCTCGACGCCATGTCAACACAATACATCGTCACTGCAATGCGGAGCCAGAAGAGACGCCAGCTGGTGACAGCCAATGAGAGAGACAGGCCAGGCAGAGCTCACCGTCACAACCCAGGCAGGAGTCTACAGTAGAGGTGGGTAAAAGAATCGTGAATCGATTCAAAGAGTCGACTCGTCTAAAAGAATCGTTTGCGGAATCGACTCACTTGGAAGAGTCACGGTTCACTCAAGAGTTGTTAAGAGGGAGCTCAGGAGCTGAGCCGTTGTTGCGCAATCGCTCACCGACTCGTCCAGGTTCTGAGTCGACTCCGAGTCGTTAGCTCGATAATGTTTACGACTCTCGGCTCACTCGCTCTCGGCTCACTTCTGTCTTAATGACTCTTCCATGGATTCGGCTCTTTTTAACTCTTGATATCTGCGTAACTCGTGATTCCTTTCGATTCACAATCTTAGTTCCCACGGCGTGTTTCTTGGTTTGGCAACTTATTTGGAAGGAAATAAAGAATATTTATCTTTGGAACATGAAAATTAAAAATATATTACAGAAATAAAAAGTATTTTTAAATTTAGGAATTTACTTTCTTAAATACACATTTTTCTAGTGTTTTTGGAACTAGTTATAAGTTTTTGGTTTCCTTCCAGACTGTTATAGATGCTACCACAACACAGATTTAGATTTACAAATAAATTATCAATGAATTATACGTCCTATAACTTTTATATTTTACCACAAATAATGTATTTCCCGATTATTTGAGGACAGGGAAAAGTATACCGATTTCAGAGCCATCTGCTATTCCCATGTTGCGTGGGTTTTTCAAATTGCGAATGCATCGAGTACTGAATTTAATTGCGATGGAGCGCGTCCGGTTATTATCATACGAACTTCATGTGTTTTAGTTATTCTTCAGTTCTTTATTTTGTGGATAATGCAAACATTTTGCAATAGAAATGAACGAAGTTTATGAATTGGACCATTACAAAAATTAGCAGGTGCTAAAGCGGCATATATACTGTTCCAGCTGGTGAGGTTTCTACGAGGAAAAAGGTTAAACTAAAAGACGTTGGGGAACAGTGCCGTCGATGAATATAGGGGAGCGTCCAGAAATTACGTGAGACTTTTTAGGGGGGGAAGGGGTCCGGAAAATCTCACGAAATCTCACCAAGGGGGGGAGGGGGTCGACGGATCTCACGTGAAATTTTGAACTTGAACGAGTGTAGAACTAAAAAAAAGCGTAAAAAATACCAGTTTACAGGGCCAAAAACCGGCTTTTGAGGGGGTATCATTCTTTCGGGGAGCACGACAGCTAAAAAAAGTCTCGAAACTTCTCCTGGTCGAACAACTGGGGGGAGGGGGTTCCGTGAAAATCTCATGAAATCTCACCAACGGGGAGGGGGGGCCGGCAAAATCTCACCAAGTCTCGCGGAGGGGGGGAGGGGGTCTAGATTTCCGGAAAATAGCCTCACGTAATTTCTGGACGTCCCCCAAAATACTAATACTGAAACCAAGAAAATAAATTTAAAATTTAAATTATGCCATTTTAACAAACACTGATTTATTGGTTTGTAGGTAAAATGCTAGTGATACGCTGTTTAACTTAAGAAAAGCACCATCCGGCAAATTCAAAAAATTTGCCAAATTTATGGAGTAAAATTGGAGCATATGTAAGGGGCGTCCATAAACCATGTAGCTCCATTTTGGCTTCTTGTGAACCCTCCCTCCCCCCAAGTAACTCGACGTGGCTTATGTCTCTAACCCCTCTCTCCCCACGTAGTTTTTTCCATGACGGAAGTAAATATTTACATGGTGTTGAGTGTTCTGTATCTCATTTCAAGTGTGACAAATAATATGAATGAAAAGCTATTTGGCCTGGCTCGGAATCCCACCTTCCAACCCCCTCCAACCACCTCTCAAGACCGATCTACGTGGTTTATGGACGCCCTCTAGCGAGACGTGTAACAAACATGCCACCTACAAAATCAACAATCTAAATCAACAATCTCAATCGACAATTACAATCTGCAACAAGGCTTAGAATCAGTAATGAGGTTTGACAACAATTAGCTGGAAACCTTGAAAATTTCACAGTGTGGCAATCTCACATTTTGTTGACCCGGTTCGGAAAATTCCCAGATCCACCACTGGTTGTAGTTAGACAGGGGGCGGCGTAATCGGTATTGCGCAAGGGCGCTCAAATAGTTAGTGGAGAGCCTGCTCGAAAGCTGGACAGTTAATGACTGAAAAGAGAAGTCGGCTCACATCACAAAAACTACCGAAAATGCTTTTTGTAAATAGCAATAAAAAACTTGTGTAGTTTTCATAAGTAAATTGAATCATTTTTATTGTAAAATTAGTGCTTTCATTTGTTTAAATAATAAAATAAATTGTTTTTGCAATAAATAACTTACAATTTAACTATCAAAAACAAATATTATTTTAGTTAGAATTTGTTAATCATTTCGTTCTTGTTGGTTAATAACTCGTTATCTATTTTCGTCATTCAAAATATCATGTGAAAAGAATCGAAGAGTCGTTTAAAAGAATCGATTCTCAGCGAGGAGTGAATCGATTCCAAACGATTCATCAAAAAGAATCGGTTTGCCCATCACTAGTCTACAGGGCCCTGCTCACTGCTCGGCTTAGCAACACGATCTCGACGCCATGTCAACATGGCAGTTTACATTAAACAACGATCAGTTGAACGAATTGCGAACAACCAATAAAAAATATCACTATCACGTTAGTACACAGTAAGTCATTTAGTTCTTGGAAACGATGAATCTTTTAATTACAATAAATAGCTACATGAAATAGAACTAGCATACAACATGGGTTGTAACTAGAACTAATTTTAGAATGGAATTCCTTATAGTAGAATTTTGATTAACTGTAACGTATCTGTAAACAAAATAGCGTAAAAATAAATAAAACAAACCCTTGCACATCCTCAAGCACACTAAAGCGGGTACACCAACACAGTAATCAGCAACGAAGATTTTCATAATGACAAAGCCGACGAGAAGGCACATCAGTTAGATCTCCAAAGCAAATTGCTAAAAGTAAAACACCGTGCCGCAGTAAATCCCTCCGCGGTAATCATGAACGCGTGGCCCCTGTGTGTGGTCCAACATTCAAAACCATCTGAGAGAACAGGTAAGGGACCGTCCACAAACTACGTGGATCCATTTCGGTCTGTTTCGAACACCCCTTCCCCCGCGTAGCCTGACGCGTCTCCCCCCCGTCTTGAACAGGCTTTTCCTCCCTTATTTCCAGAAGACGTTTCGTTTGTTTTCTCTTATCAGACTATCGTTAAAATTATTGCAGATACAAAGTATAATAAACGGGATCGATATTTCCTCTACACACTAGTATATAATTATAAATATTTTGAATGAAATTATAATAAATCCGTGTGGACGTAATGACCTAACGACAAGGTTTTTACTGGCTGCGCATTCCGCCCATGTCGTAGCCGCCTTAACCTAACCCAGCAATCCTACCGTGTACAGAGGACCTACAGCTTAACGTGGAATCCTAACCACGGAAGCGTTCTGGCGTACTTCAAATTACACAGCCCGCTGTGCCAGAGGTGAAGGGAGACTGGGATTCGAAGCGCGGACCTTTGGATCTAGTGAGACAGCTTAAGCACTGAGCAACGCGACCGCTTCTGAATGAAGTGCTGACACTAGCGACACCTGCACATCATGTCAGTCGAGAGCCTCTTTCTGAACAACAGTCAGGGACACTTTTCTCATCGAGCAGTTACTGAGAACATTCTCCTCACCTCATTCATTGTTTATTTTAAATTATAAAATACATAAAAATATACTTGCAGCGTAGAAATACTGAGAAGAGCGGCATTTCTTTAAAAACTTTCTTTTATTTCAATTCTATTACCTTTCTTTCCACGTTACCTGTGAACGATTCTGTTTTCTGCTTAAAAGATATCCATAGCCACTGACGCCGTTTTGGACATTGAAAACCCCCTAGAAAAACATTTCACATAAGCCCATATTGCACAGCGCCATTTCATACTGCACCAGGTAAACCTGAAACAACACTTACACGAGCGCTATAACTAAAAGCAAAAAACGGTGTGACGAACGCAATGAAAACAGCTTTTTTCCCCCAACATATCACAAATTACAGGCATGCGCGACACAAGCAGTGTGTAGGGCATCCAATATACGGAACTAATTAAATGCCGGAAATAAACATACGCAATGGTGGGTATCCCGTTTTCTATTTTAACTGTGACAAATGAAATGAATGTAAAGCTTCGTTGCTTTTCGTTATTATTATTTTTTTCCTCGTGAACGTCGATGTCACTGGAGGCGGGGGGGAACTCGGGGTAAGAAACGGGAGGGAATCGCGCCATCGCCTTGTCAAGGAACCGCCATGGAAAGCCGAAACCAGGACGGACAGACAGGGATTCGAACCTGTGATACGGACATAACGGAACACAGAAAGCGCCGTTTGAATTGCTACGAAGGAGCGAAAAAATTCATATTTTGTGCAATAATATTACTGACGAAAAAGAAACGACTTTTGGGCAAAATAAATAACAAGCGGATACGGAAAATAACCCATCACTCACCAAAGATGAAGGCTGCGAGGAGCATACAACACACGAAACAGACAAGAACATTCAGTATGTTGGTTTGAAGCCTGATTCATGTATGGAGGATCGCGCCATTTGGTCCGTTGAAGCTCTCCGCTCTCGGAACACCTCCCTTGCCAAATGGCCCGACACGAATAAGGTTTTAAACTGGAATATTCTATCTCTGCGTTCCTCCCGTGCGTTGTATACTCGCCGCAGCTTGCATCTTTGGTGACTGAAGTCTTCACGGGTGTACCGCAGATTGTATTGTGAATACGCGATACTTCGATGCCTAGTTCCGTAATGTTCCTCAGGTGCGAAAACATGTGTAGGTTACTGGTCGGCTGAGGTATGTGACGGTCAGCCAACCGGTACATATGTTTGCGCACCTGACGCAGCTAGTCGCCGAGATATCGTCTATTCACAACACAGTCCTGCGGTGCACCCGCGAAGACTTCATTGCAGTTATGCGCCGGGAGAGTCTCCGCTGTTAAGTGATGGGTCATTTGCCCTATCCTCTGTTATTTATCTCGTAAGCGAGATAAAACTTAAGCGACCGCGAAAAAACGACGCTTGAGTGTGAAGTGCAAACCAGCGAGTTTGAGGAAACGCGCCCATAAGAGGGGAACTCGAGGGGCGGGGCTGCAGTCACGGGTCTAATCCTGGCGCGGGTTGACTCAGGAGAGGTATTCCTGGCGCGGGGTTATAAGAGGCGGCGCCCTCAGCAGCGCACAGCACAGCACAGCACCTCCTCAGCCTGCACAAGGTAAGAGCAGACTCCACGCAACCTAACCGCAATTCCTCTAGTCATCTAACTATATATACCTGTGTATAGTTGGAATGTTAAATTCCTCCCACATTTACTTTTCCGATTTACAAATTTTAATTTTAAATCCTTTAAGCGTTTTTGGTAAATTATTCATCACTTTACTTGGCAAACTGTTCCAATCCCTGACACCCTTGCCAACAAAAGAAACTTTTCTCACCGCCTTATGCATGAAATTGCACATCAGCTTGTGGTCATGGTCGCCTTTCCCCTTCCGTGCACTATTCCTAATTCTTTGACCGATATCCCTCCGAGCCCCATCACCAACATATACCCTGTACATTCCCAGCACTCTCTTCACCCTCCTCCTTTCCTCAAATGAGTCCCAATCCTCCTCCCTTATCATATCAGTTACTGACTGGCTCCTGGGGTAATTAACACAAAAAATCTAGCTGCTCTTCTTTGCACACCTCTCAAACCAAAATGTAAGTCCCATACTACACCACCATATTCACCCAATGGCCTGACCAAAGTTTCGAAACCAGTTCCCTAACTTCTCTATTATTCCTCTCATCGCTCTCTCCAGTAAATGCAGGATTTTGTAACCTTTTCCTACCATCTGCGCAATGTGGACTACCCAGTTGAGTTTGTTATCAAACTTTATGCCAAGATGTTTACACTTCAAGCTTTCAACAAGCAATTCTGACCTCACCCTATGATCATAATTTACCTTTAGTTTTTTATCTGTGTACCTAATAAGCTGACTCTTCTTGGCATTTATCTTCATTCCATGCTGACCAACCCATTTAGATATTCCATCCACGTCACCCTGCAGCTGTTCACAGTCTTCAACTGTTTTGATCCTATTGTATACCATATCATAAGCTAAAAAAACCTAAATTCTGACCATAACCCATCAACACAGTCATTCATTAGGATTCTCATATAAACAGCAATGGTCCCAATACACTACCCTGTGGCACTAACATATTTACTTCCACTTCTTTTGATAATGTATTTCCTACTCTAAAACTTTGCTTTCTGGCTTTTAAGAATTCCTCTACCCAGCAAGTAACTTTTTCATCAAATGCAATAGATTTCCATTTATTTAAAACCATTTTGACTCACTCTGTCAAATACCTTAAAAAGATCTAGTGCCACACTATTAACTAGGCCTCCCTCATCCAATTCCTCTGAAATATCTTGGATATAGCCCACCATCTGACATTCACATCAATATCCTTGCCTAAACCAGTTTCTTTCCTCACAGAAATTGCCCATTAGAGGAGCTACAGTCTAATTAATGTCTGACTGTAGTCCTCAATCTGTTGGATAGGAGAAGTGATGGAGCTGCCTTAGCGAGTTGTATTCCCAGTAAAGTTGTTCAGATTCAATTTTCATGGTTTCTTAAAATCACTTCACGTAATTGCAAGAATGGTTACATCATATTTGCTAGAGGTTATGTCCTGACTAATGATCTCACGGCTGATAATATTTAAAAACAGTAATTTAAAAAGATGTTAGGTCATTGAGAGAAATTATGTGTACCCATGATGTAAGATACCACATTCACTTCATTTCAACTGATTCCCTCTTTAGGTGATGATTTAATTTTTCTGTTTGTAAAATATTTTGCAGATTTTGTAGCCATCAAAACGTTGTTAATTACTTTTTGAGATTCACACCTTTCCTGACATTCCGACGGAAGGCGTCGAGAGCTTAGTTCTAAGTCAGCTGGACTGTGAGAGTAAATTTTGAAATATGACATCATGATGGCACTACACTGACATTATGACAGTGGTGGATCCAGGATTTTGGTTTGGGGGGGGGAGGAGAAGGGGGCTTCAGCCGAGCTAAGGTAGACTCTATAGTCATGCCGCCCTTAAAAGATCAGTAGAGCTAATAAATAAAAAAGGTCTTCAATATTATAACGTGAGCGGGTGGACCTAGCCACTTTTGGGGGAGGGGGGCTTGAGCCCCCTAGCCTCCTCTCCCCTGGATCTGCCACTGCACTATGACAGGACCAGGGGGGAAACTATGTCTATAGCACAGCTTTTAAGGGAGGCAGCATGACTGGAAAAAAAGCTTCCATTTTCATTGCAGCAACTGGCATTTGTCAAATATCTTGCGCATTCAGAGTGCACTTGGGAGAACAGGGTAAATGTGGGATGAAGATAAACACAAAGAAGAGTCAGCTTATTAGATACACAAAATAATGATTATAAGATGGGGAAAGAATTGCTTGCTGAGGACTTGAAATGTAAATATCTTGGCATTACATTTGATAACAAGCTTAACTGGGCAGGACACATTGGACAGGTGGTAGGAAAAGGTTTCAAAATCCTGCACTTGTTGGAGAGGGTGATGAGGGGATGTACCAGAGAAATAAAGGAACTGGGTTACAAAACTTTGGTCAGACCATTGCTCGAATATGGTAGTGTAGTATGGGACCCACATTTTGAGTATCAAATACAGGAGTTGGAGAGGGTGTAAAAAAGGGGCTGCTAGATATGTTTCTGGAAATTATCACAGAATGCAATCAGTAACAGATGTGATAAAGGAGCTGCAATGGGATTCATTGCAAGACAGGAGCAGCATGAAAAGGGGTCATGGGAGTGGTGATGATGCATGGAAACATATTGCAGTAGGTATGAAAAGTAGTGCACAGAAGGGAAAAGATGACCATGACCACAAGCTGGCACTCTATTTCAGGCATAAGGGTGTGGGAAGATTTTCTTTTTTAGGTAAGGGTGTCAGGGATTGGAATAAGTTACTGAAAGAAATGATGAATAACTTACCAAAAACATTGTAAGAATTTAAAGTTTAAATTTGTTGAGGGCAAAAGTGGGTGGGTGCAGGAAAGGGGGAAGATGGGTGTGTAGGGAAATTCCCACTGGAGCATTCACTCCATTGCAATTAAATTGAATCAAATCTTGTGATATATTGTCAACAATAGATATTATTAGTTCACAAGTGAAGCGGTCGTGTGGCTCGCAGATGTCAGTGGTACCGCTGCTGTGGCGCGACTGGTGGGACGACTGGGACGTGCCGTCGTCTCGGCTGGGCCACGCCACCTCGCGGCTCCTGGACCAGCACTTCGGGCTCGGCCTCTCCAGGGACGACCTCCTGAGGAACACGCCGGTGGTGAGGCCCGCCGGGGGCTACCTGAGGCCCTGGAGGCACTCGCCAGGCAAGACTCGGGCACCTCCGCCATCACCGTCGACAAGGACAACTTTCAGGTCAGTCACTGTTATTGTTTATAACTCTGTGACAGTAATGATTTGAATGGTATGCTGCATTGCAGAGGAAACATGTTTGTCTGTATCTTGGAAAATACAAAGTCATATGTTTTGTTGATTCAGAATAAACAAAGTTAAAATAGATCACTTCCAAAATGAGTCATACTATGTTAATACAAGTTCCACATGTATATGAAATGGTCAAAAGTATAGATTTTTGAGATACCAATGTTCTGCACAAATTTGGATCTTTTATTAATTACATTTTCATTATGAGTAGTAATCACATTTATTAAGAGGTACAGTGAAAACTGGATTTGAAATGACAAAACATGGCGCACCTTCTAAATATATCACATAATTACAATGGTCCAAAAGTAATTTACACTGTTTTGAGGAAGAAAGTTTTTATCAAACAAATACAATACAGGCTAAAAACAATATCAATGTTTTTTTGGCAGTATTGGTTTAAGATCCTCATTAAAAGAAGAAGGAAGGGCATACAAACAGAAGTGGAATTAAAAAGAACTGATGTGCAATTCCTTTAGATACAACCATTAGTGCTTAAGTATTACTGTGTCAGATCCATAACTTCTGTCTCCCAATATGAATGCAGTTACTTGTTGAACTCATCTCGTATGCTATTTGTTTAAATCTGTGCTGATTTGTGAATTTATTTTGTAAAAGAATGTAATTTAATTTACCATAATGTGTTATCTCCAATGTTGGTCAAGATAGAAACAAAATGGTTAGCAGTTCGAATCAACCATTCCATTCTGACTCTCATCTAAGTACAACAGAAATAGGAAAACAAATAATTTCCAACAACCACAACGCCAACAAAAAACAACTGTTTGAAACATAGCTTCACCCATATTTTTTTGTAATTACAATTCCTTATACAACTTTGCAAATAAAAATTCATATGCGTGATACAAAATAAGTAAGTGACAAAGCTATATGACGAATATCAACCTGAAAAGAGAAGGGAAGGTAAACGATCACTATCTAGTCTTATATGAGACATGACAAACACAAATACAGAATATTCTGGGTAATCCTGTAATCATACGAGAGATATGCAAAGGCTGGCAGCTGCACTTGTGTGGAATCTCCCCTTATGAATTAATTTAAATACTGGAGAGAAAGGGAAAGTGGTTGCCAAAGATCATGAAGCTGATGAACAACCAGAAACATTTACAAATATCTAACACTTTGGAAAGGAAAGATTAAAACAAACCTGTCGCTGACCAAAACTGAAGGCAAGAGAGCTGTAATGACAGAAATCACTACACAGACATGAAGAAAACCAATATCCGGACCATGCTCTTACCACGCAGCAAAAAATACAGCTAGAAAACAGTAGGCTCTAAACGTCAGCACAAATAAAAGATTTGGATAGCAGGATAGCCACCACTTACTACAGCTGAAGACAGAATGGCATCAAAACAAAGACAGACGTGTACCAACATTGAGCACTGAAATATTTGGAAATTTCATCGCTCAATGTGGGTACTTCTCTGTCCTGTCTTCAACTTGGTAAGTTGTGGTTATACTGCTATCCAAATTATTTCTATACATTTAGTCACCAATATGATGGTTTCAAGGTAATTTTCCCTCCCCCACAATCATTTTTCTTTGTCTCCAGGTTTTTCAATTCATTCCCAAAGAAAGGTTTCACACATGTGCTCCAATCGCATGATTAAAAGGGGTTACCAAAAACTCTATTTTTCTTGTTTTTATTTGAGTCATTGCAGTCCTCCAGCCCCCGACTTCAATGATTTATGGACTTACTGTCATCCTATTCTTTTGGTCACATGGAAAAGAAGCATCAGTATCCTAATTATATTGTAAACACTAAGCTCCTGAGCTCATAGACGAATCCCGTCAGGTGAGCCTGGACGTCCAGCAGTTCGCACCCAGCGAGATCTCCGTGAAGACGGTGGGGAACGCCGTCGTGGTGGAGGGGAAGCACGAGGAGAAGCCCGACGAACACGGCTTCGTGTCGAGGCACTTTGTCCGCCGGTACGTGCTCCCCAAGGACATCGACCTCGACAACGTCGTCTCCAATCTGTCTTCTGACGGAGTGCTCACAGTCACCGCACCCAAGAAGGTAACAACGCCGTAACATTTTGCTGTGTCCACTGTATGAAATACAGCAGTATACAGTTGAAGTTCTGTTTCAAATTCTACATGCAAAACAGGAAGAAAACTATGTCTCTATTGCATGCAAGCATAAAAGATATGTTTCTCAAGACTGGTAAGAGTTGCAACTGGCTTCCTTCAAGGACCAGTTTATGATTTTTCCTAAGTCACAAATTGTTTTCTGACTATTTTAATAACAGAGGATAGGGAAAATAACCCATCACTGACCAAAGTTTAAGGCAGGTGGGCTGCGACAAACCCACAAAACACAGCAGTATCGTATTCGTGCAGAGGGAAACGTGTGATTTAAGGAGGCGGGTGTATGCTCACCAATGCTCGCCACACAAGTTACGCAGTAAACTTACGTGTGCAAGCACCTTTCTTGCCAAATAACCCTTTCCACTATGTGCAATCAAGGAACCAAAATATTCTACAACTGTGTTCGCTACATATCGTGTGTGTTGTATACTCCTTGCAACCTTTAACTTTGGTCAGTGATGGTTATTTTTCATATCCTTTGTTATTTAAATTGCAAATTATTTTCCACAATTTTTACTGTCTTTGTAAACAAAAAGTTTTCTGACACAAACTACTTCAGCTTTCAATGCCAATAATACTTTAAAATACAAAACTACCCACACTTCTCACTAAGATACCAATATTTATAGTTCCAAAGACACAATAAATGATGTTCCAAGCAGCAATAAAGAGATGCTCCACAATCATTATTCAATTTAGCACAAAAAAAGAATAACAGCAGCATGTAGCATGGAAAATAAAAGCACAAATTTTCTTATCATATTCACAAGTAGAAATAATCTCTTCAAAATTTAGTTCCACCACACTTCCATTAAGGTTTTATTAATTAATTTGGAAATTAATTTGTTTTGTATATTTTAATCTTTAATATTATTTTATGGAATAATCTTCACAAGCTATGAACATTTTTTATTTCCTAATGACATTTACCCCCTGTAGAAGGCAATACGTAGTCCCAATACTGTTGTTTACCCATTACGTTGGTACATGGAGATGATGATGCACTGATTATATAGCTGGATGGGTTTCCATAAACTCATGTAATACTGTTAAGTTTGACTATACGAACATCGTAAAAACAAATCAAATTTTAGTTTTCAACAATAAACTATATTCATAGGAATCAATATAGTAAAACAATGATGATAACATAACTTGCCCCCAACTTTTATCATCAATTTTTCCACTGCTTTGATTTATTCATCTCAACATACCCATTAACTTATATCATCAGTTACCTGTGACACACATTCTAATCTACATCTTTTTCTGTAAATCAATCTTTCGGCACGACTCTCATTACCAAATTAACTAATCCAGTGATTTGTCATCCTTCTCAGAGACACTTTCACGGACTTCTTTCCTTACCCATCAGTTCCAAAACACTTTCAGTACATACTTTATCTGTCCACTTATTTTTTCAACTTCCTTTTATAGCATCACATCCAAAATGCTTCATTTTTATTTCTTTGTGCCATGCTCCAATGCAGATTTAGAAAATTCTTTCTGTGTCCTAGTCTTTTTATTGGTGCTATTCACATTTTGAGTTCAATCTCACTCTAGAAGTTAATTTTATTGTACTTTGCTGTTTTACAACAATACTTGTTTTAAACAAAGAAGCCACATTTTACCAGTGAAAGAGTTTAAACAGTGTTCCCCCGATTGCAGTCGGCGCTGGGAGCGGGAGAGAGGGTGGTTCCCGTGATCCAGACCGGAGTGCCCGCAGTCAAAACGGCCCCGGCAACCGTGCCGGGCAACGAGACGATCGTCAAGGTCGAGGAGGAGCAGTAACGCGATGACAAATACAGCCAAACGCAGTCGCGTCACAGACAGTGAAGATATTAACATCCTGAATTATTTTTTAATCCTACTTCCGTGTGCTCAAATATATGCACATACTTTCAACCTATTTGTACTTTTTTGATAAAATTACAATAATAAATAATCTTACAAAATATCAGTATGTTGTATGAATGCCCACCTGACCCTGAGTTTCCTATTATTATTAAGTTAATTGCAATGAATCACACAAGCGGGTGGCAATTCCCTTAGCCATCATGACTTTAGGAACAGAAATAATACATTAGAATTAGAATAATAATAATACATGCAAATCACAGTTTGGTGCTAATCCAGCAGTTGGTAGCCAGGAAAAGTGAAGTTGACAAAAATTCCAGAGACAGAATGACGTGAATTTTACACCTCACTGCAACAAAAGTGTCTCAACATAACATTTAACCCTGCATTATTACCATTTTTAAACCTTTTCTTTATAAATTTAGATTTTTATTACTACTTATCAGAATATGATGTAAGTTCACTCAGAACATTAACTGCAGAATTTACTGCTTATGAATTTGCTATTATTATTTTCCTTACTGTTAAGATGATGTTTCATTCTCTTTCAAGCTAATTTTACACTATGTCATAGTTTTCACCAGAAGATTTAATATATAGACAGCGTAAATAAATGCTGATCAAATGCTTCTAAAACTTGTGTGATTTTTTTGGTCAATATGACACTGTGTGAATTTATTAAAACGTGCATAATATTGTAGTTTATAGAAGAACAAGTAGTTTCTATACAAGTGTTTGTATACATCAATCGGTCTCTCTGCCGCAAAGTCTGGCAGTCTACAGGCAGATTATTTTTTTTTTTACTCACCAGTCTCTTCACTAGTTTGGTTCAATCATCCTCCTATTTCTATCCTGAACCAATCAATTCTAATTTTTAACACATATTAAAAAAAAAAAAAAGAATGGGTAATGATGATGATCTAGTGATGTCGCCATCTGTCTATGAACCATACAAGCTAATGTATTTTATATTATTCCATTCTTGTAATGTGTAGAGGTAAAGGCTGAGAACCATCCCAACAATCCTGTAACTGCAAAAAATGGTAATTGTGATAACCAGATAAAACATTTGAATCAGTACTGCCATATATTCCCACAAAAAAATTCAGCGATGCTTTAACATTGTGGAACAAGGTTCTGTACTACAAACACTAAGCAGCCACATTAATCCTGTTTTTCTTACATAATGCAGGCAACCGTCAGATCCGTAAACAAAACTGATTATGAGAGAAACTCAGCTCACATTGAAACCAAGATTGGTCCTGAATCAGCAAATCTAGACTGGCCAAACTTTACGGTTTACCAGAAAAACTTAATCTTAGGTTCAATACTAAAAAATCCACTAATACTCTTGGTCAAAATAAAAAAAAAAAAACTGTAAACAATTGAATAATTCAGGTTACGGTTAACAGAGACAGTAGAATATGCTGGCTAAAAATTTTCCCACCTAAGAAACCTTCAGTGCCGTGGAATCTGTTCTCTGGACCAACCAGCACTCACCACCCTCCCAGTTGACTTGTGGAGACTGAAATTAATAACTGCTGTCATATTTCGCTAAATAAATGTCTGGAACTTTTTTTTATATGTTTGTTTTTCTGGAGGCAGAGTGTTTCTCAGTTGTTGTGGTCGGGGTGGGGGTGGACGAGGGAGTATTCTTAGTGACGTATCAGCGTGTTGTTACAGCTGGAAGAGGACTGTGTGGGAGGCATGAGGAGAGTAAGAAACAATTTGGTGGTGGAACAATCATAATGTTTTTCTTATTTGTTATTCTAATGAATGATTGCGCTGATAGTTTACTATCAGAACTTACGTTGTTTTCAGATGACATAACACTGTATAATACGATCAAAATGGTAGAAGACTGTAAACAGCTGCAGGGCGATCTAAACAGAGTATCTAGCTGGGTAGGTCAACATGGGATGAAGATAAATGCAAAGAAGAGTCAGTCTATTAGGCACACAGATAAAAAAAAACTAAAGGTTGATTATGATTAGAAGGTGGGGAAAGAATTGCTTACTGAAGACTAAATTTAATTACCTCAGCATAACATTTGTTAACAAGCTGAACTGGGCATTGGACAGATAAAAGGAAAAGGTTTCAAAATCCTTCACTTAATGAAGAGAATAATGAGGGGATGTATGAGAGAAGTAAAGGAATTGGGTTACAAAACTGATGAGACCATTGCTAAAATATGGTGATGTAGTATGAGACCCAAATGTTGAGTATCAAATACAGGAGTTAGAGGGGGTGCAAAGAAGGGCTGTTAGATTTGTCTCTGGAAATTACCGCAGAACACAGTCAGTAACAGATATGATAAAAGAGCTGGAATGGGATTCATTGGAAGAAAGGTGAAGAGAGTCATGGGAGTGTACAAGGCATATATTTATGATGAGGGTTTGAAGGACATTGGTGGAAGAATTAGAAGATGTGCATGGAAAGGAAAAGATGACCATGACCACAAATTGGCACTAAATTTCAGGCATTAGGGGGAGGCAAAATTTTCTGTAATTGGTTAGGGGATCAAGGATTGGAATAAATTACCAAGGGAAATGTTCAATAATTTACCAAAAATGCTGAAAAAATCAAAGTTAGCTTTCGTAGAGGGCAAAAGTAGGTGAGTATAAGAAAGGGGGGAATTGGGAGTGTGGGGAAATTGCCATCGGAGTGTGCACTCCATCGCAATTAAATTATAATTCTGTACTAGCCAGAGACAAACATGCCAGTGTTCACAGGTGAAAGAATTCAGTCATAAATGAGAAAGTAAACACTATTATTGCCTTAATAATATTGAAAATGACACAGCATAAACAGTATTTCAATAAATACTAAGGCATTGAGGGGTGAAAAAGATGTGTCTCCAATGAGGAATAATTTCATCTAGGTTCCAATGATATTTCATGATTGATCATAAATCATGAAGTGATATGTATAATTTAAAGGTACAATATGAGAGGAATACAGATTAAGAGAGAACAATAGATGTATTCAATAACATGTGGAAAGTTTGTGGTTCAATTTCTACAAAAGGTTTGATATACCTAATGGCAGCATGCAGAAAACATAAACAAGTGGTTCTCCAGAGATGCATGTAATGTCAATTCCAAACTTCTGGGTTCACATGTAAAAGAAATCTTCATAGTACCATACTGCTAGCAGGCTGCCGACCATAGGCTTGGTTCTGTTATGTTTCTCCGAGTCGGTGCACCACTGGCATTGAACATAGTGTGGTGTTTTTTTCATGGACACTGCTCTAGAATATTTGAAATATAAGTGCAAAGTTATGGTGTTCAATTTAGGAAAATCAAAGCAGGGCCTATGAGGCCTAAATGAAAGTGTGTTGCTATGCAAGTTTACTTACCCAACAGCGCTTCAGAGACAGAAAATTATGATGACTGAGAAATTGATGAAGATTTTGTCACTGATAATGATGAGGTTCAAACAATTTATTTGTTTAGAATCAATTTTGTGTTGAATTTAGTTACTTCTCATTCAGAAATAACATCATTAAGTGCTATAATTGAGACTGACTATGAATAAATAATATTGAAGCTAATAAAATGAGAACGCCTTTGGACAGGCTTAGAACGGGATTACATTCTCAACCCAAGTGCTGACATCTCAGGTCACAGTAAGCATTTATGACCATTTTTTTTTAAATTATAGAAATATTATACTGGTTTCTACAAAATGACATCTGATAATAATAATAATAAAAAAATACAAGCAAACTTAAAGCCACTTCATTCGCTCATTGTAGTGATGCTGTTGAGGTATATTCATTCACATGCCACAGGCAGCACATTCTTGATGAGCAACTTGGAAAATTAATACTTTCTACTCTTTAATACATTAATTCTCAGTCAAAATCCTGTAGGATCAGCAAGAACAGTGGTACAAGTATGACTTTATGCCTCGTTATCGTTAGAGGTGGGAGAGAATGGGAACACAAGGAACAGGAAGGAATTTGACCTCTTGCTGGAACTATCCTAGCATTTGCGTGGAATGGTTTTGTCAAACCACGGGGACTGGACTGTGGGTGGCGGAGCCCACACCCCCCTGAACGCCACTCCCGAGCAGAGCTGAGGAGCCAAACAGTAATACTCACATGTCATAAGGGATACAAAAACATAAATATAAAACAGACACACAACATTATGTGATTTTTTAAATCTGTTTTATTGCTGTGAAGTCAGTTTAAAAAAATATAAACTGATTCACTAATAACTAAACTTAATATTTTAAGCAAAAAAGAGCTTCTAACAATATGAAAAATAGTATAACAATCTAAAGTTATCAGGTACATCTCGTACATATAAATAAATTAATTAACAAGTATCTACGTTATATCTGCAATGTTATTTGTATTCTCAATCATAACATCAGCAGCACATTTATTTTCCTCTGACAAATTGTCACAATTATCGATGGAGATATTGCTGTCATTCGATTCGTCTGCTATGTTCATGCAGCTAGTTTCTGTTTCTTGTGTCGTTCTTGCAGCAGCTTCATCACTGACAAAACTGTCATTGGGAGAGGACTCATTAGGTATTTGGTCAGTTTCCATCTTTGATCTACAAAAGAAAGATAAACAATAATTAATTATATTTCCTAATCCACTTACTCCAACAAATACTGTTGTACTAACATATTTTTAATGAGATAATACAGTACATGAAAATGTATTAACATTTTACCATGCCAATCCACTTTTTGTTTAAAAAGATATATGGTAAAACTTTTAAGCTTTGATGATTAAAAACATGTGATTTCAAAACTTTAAAAACTATGGATTTTGTTAATCTCTCACTCCTGCGTTTAGGTACATGACAATGATTTCCTGTATTCACTTCATACCTGTTTCTGTAATGCTCAGTCTCGAAAAATGAAAACATTTCTCCAAATATCTTTTCATATCACAATACATGACAATATTTATGTCTATTACAAGGTCTGATGTACTACATACCAAGTTACCCATCAGGCATTGAAAGTGGAAATAAAGCAATATGTAAGCTAAATGGCTGTGAATGAAGTAAACCCAGATAAGTTGATCTTCCGTTGACCATTACAATAATTAGTGTCTCATAATATTTTCAGTAGCTTTAGGAACAAAGAAATAGATAGAAATTTAAACTATCACACTTCATTAATGATGCAAGAGCTGTGCATATTTTGGAAAAAAGGGTGCAAGGAATAAAAAGAAGCAAAAGGAGTAATTAAGGAGAAAAACTGACTGACTGACTGACAACAAATATTCAGATAACTCTTTAGAGACTTCTTTAACAGCCAACAACAGTGGTGAATCAATACGGGGGGGGGGGGGCTAAGGGGCTCAAGGACCCCCTCCCCCCGAAGCATCTAGTCACCCCTGACACATTGGGTTTTTTTTAGCTCTATTGTTCTTATAAGGGTGGCAATCTGAAATAAAATGGCGACACGAGATTTCTGTCATCGACCCAGCTCCAATAAAGCCTAGTCTCACCCGACTCAAGCTCCCCCCCTCCCCCTCAAACCAAAATTCTAGCCCCTCGCAAACCAAAATCCTGGATCTGCCACTGGCCAACAGTAAGAACTATCCAAACCAAAACAGACTGCTCACTTACTGCCTGCTCCTTCGCTTGGTCTTGCAGGCAATATTCTTCTTCTTGTTGTTGTGCTTGGCGTCTGCCAAGGTACGGACGTAGCTCTGCGCGTCGCTGTAGTCGGAGGGCCTCTCCTCGGCGTAGCGCGGGTGTACGTCGACGCCCAGCACCTCGGGCACCATGTGTGGCTTCAGCCAGCCCACGAGCGGCGTCGGCCCCGCCGTGTAGTGCGTCTCGCGGTGGTACAGCAGCAGCCCGTCAAGCGTCCCCCCGGGGGGCTCCGCGCCCCCCCAGCAGCTCCGAGAGCGCTTCCGTCGTACACGGGCGGTACGGCAGTACCGAGAAGGGGAACGGGTTCTCCGACGTCCGTTCGGTCACGTCGGGCTGTTCCAGCATCTTTGACTCCAGCCAATAGTGACGGAACTCGGTCTGTTTAGTCAATATAGAAGAAAGTAGTTATTAGCTGAATGGATTAGTACAGACATGTCAGAAGAATAAAAATTAAAGATTACTTTGTTTCTGACAAAATAACACAACCAGAAAATGAAATGTACTATGGTGCTTTTTTTCTCCTACTATGTTATAAAACACCAAGTGCACAAGATACATAATGCAACTCAGAAATTCTATTCACAATCAGCTTCAAGAAAAACAAAATGTGTCAATCAGAAAAATAAAAAATGAAATTTTTATAAAGCATAGATAAAGTCTACCACAGAACAGTGGAGACACGCACACAGAACAATGAAGCATCTGGATGCAGCAGCAAAACATGTTGTGCAACAGGAGGATTACAGCTCCCACGCAGTGTGTAACACATGTTTATACCAATGAAATGTTTATAACTGAGAAGTTACAAGTTCTTTGTGCATTCATAATTTTTGTGTTCCTACACCATCGAGCAGCCACCAGTGACATATGATGGTTGCTTTCTATGTAATTAGTTAATTATATTTAGAATAAAAATGTAACATTTAACACATCTAAGTTGCAACATGAATTACATAGATAAAAGACAAAGAAAAACTGTTACCTAGCAAAGCGAAACCCTAGAGAGTTGTTACAGCAAAAAATAATTGACAAAAAAACATTAAATGATATAAACGGCAAGCCTAACTTGGGCACCCTTGCCAACCTCTGTTGTATGATTTTCCATCTTACACAAGTAAAGAATCACTTAAGATGTTGTTCACTTATTTTTGCTCAGCCCTCTTGCATCAGCTTTGATTAATGATTACTTTATTTTCTCTGCAACTTTTAAAACAAATAGTTTTTAATTAGTCAATGACCAAGCCATTAGAACTGGAGGAGGATGGTGACCAAAGAAGGCAAAGGAAACGGGCCGTGACATTTGCCTGCAGTGATTTTCAGTAATCATGCAAAACTGAAATGGTGATGACTGGACCAGAGATTGAAGCTGAAAGTTTAAAAAAATTAAAACCTCCATCTCTCTCTTGCATTATCAGCAGCCAGTGGGTGAGCCGTAATACTCGCAGACGGAAAAAGCGGGTTCTAAACCCTGTCCGGGCATCCACGTTTCACCAAAACCAATCCAGGTGAGTGACAGTATGGTTCCATCAAAAGACCATGGCTGAACTTCTCCCTGTTCCTTGGTGGGTGAGTAGCAATGCTCTGGTCTCACATTTGGGAACACATGGGTATGAATCACCATCTGGCCAGTCAGATTTGGATTTTGCATGGTTTCCCCAAATCACTCACGGCAAATTTTGGAAACATTTCTTCAAAAAAGGGCCACGGTCAAATTCCTTCCCATTCCACGCACCCAGGCCTTTCCCACCTCTAACACTCTCGATATCGAGCAGGTGTAAAGCCATAATAAAAAAAAGCAATGCTGGTAAGTTTCTCCTGCCTCTAATGACCCTGATATCAACGAGACTAATAGCCTGTGATGCACAGGGCCAGTGATGTTAACAAGCAACGTGGCCGCTGCATGTTTTTAAATGGCATGCCTTTTCATAACAGATAAACTTTTACTCTTTTACTGAACACACTTTATACAATAAAATCACAAAAGCATATTTGTATTCCAAATTTAAGAAAGTATAAACAACTTCTCCCACTTTGTATAAGTTTGTGCCAAATATGTCTTTTAATGACAAATAACTACTGACTCAGATACAAAACACATTTCTATGCAATAAAATCATGAAGCTGAAATGATATAGATACTGTGTGCCAATTTTCAGCTTGTAATGATGACTGCCTCTGGGTTATATAAGCTTGTGTTAGAGGTGCAATTTCTGCAGACAATAAATTATGCACTTTTTTAGGTTAGAATCTTTTACAATGAAGAATGCTGCTCATCGCTTCCCACCGTAAGTAATTTCAGTCCCTGAATCCCGTACCTACGAAGGGAACCTCCCCACACACTTATGCCTGTAATCAACTGATAACTTATGGACAAAATCTTCCCCATGGCACTCCTGTATAGTCTCCCAACCATTACCCGTGCCTTTGTCACTAGAATGGGATATATACAGGGTGGGAGGAACTCCCACTATGTGGTAAGCTGTTAGATCAGGGGTTCCCAAATGTTATACGTAGCACTTCCCCCTTCTGTCAAAAGAATTCTTCCCACGCACGTCACCCCTCCCCCTTCCCCGGGCCAAAATTTTAATTAATAAAGTAAATACCTATTTTTCAGTTCTAACAAATGAAGTGTTAGAGGAAACAGACTAAGTATGTGATGTCACAATAAAGGTTTTCAACACGAAGAGGTAATGAGGAAGACACAGAAATTGCGACAATGTAGAGTCAGGGTATCGTCTACACGTGCGGCGAAGCTATCTCGCAACCTGGGCTCTCAGTTTTGGAACCTCTATGTTAGATCCTCTCTGATTATCACCCAATGCACACAAGTTTTCCTGCTAACAAACGGTTTCAAAATATATGCTTGTGTCATACCTGAGTTTATTGTGTATCTATGCTTTCTTCCCCCTATAGTAAATTACAGATTTCTTCTTCCTTTATTTGCTGAAGAGCTCATTTTTATTCATTGTAAAAGTCAACTTACTTAATTTCACTAACAACAGAGCAGGAAGAAATGTCATGATAATATGGGAAGGAAGGATATAACAGACCCATCACCAACCAATATGAAAGGGAGGAGGGCTGCAGTGGGGGAAAAATCTCCTACACAAACACATTATTTTGGGCTGCACCCTCACTCACGAAAGTAGAAACGTACTGTTTGCCTCAGCTTCTGCAGACACCCAACAGTCAACAGAGCACATTATTTACACAAGCTCAACAAGTCCACTTTTAATACAGAATAAGAGCTATGTATTCATCAACAAAAGGGAGAATCAAATGAAAACACAAATTATTTTTTAAAATTTTATGCTTTGTGCACACATACAAGTCACCTGTATCATTTTTCGATATCGTGTCCCCCCTCGCTCAATGTATGTCAGCCTACACTTCCGAAGTGCCCGAATTCCCGTATAAAAATGTTCTTTTGGGAGACGACGCAACCACTCGTGTGCCACCCGGCACACCTCGTCATCGGATTGAAACTGTCACCAATGTCGACTGCTGTCGTCGTGCCATCGAAGGTCACTCGGCAGTTTTCCAATACGATGGCATCAACTGCTCCTGTGGTCGCGACACGATGTGCCTGGCATCAGCTACAGACGTCACACCATTCGTACGCTCGCTGCTGTGACAAACAGGCATCCCCATACTGCACCTTCATTCTGCGATAAAAGTATATAGGTTTTACACCTTCACTTTGCAAAATCTTCTCTGGTTCACATTGATACTGAGGTGGCCATCTTGTGCTGGTGCTTGCACATCTTCACTGTGCTTCCACCTGTGGGGACATCTGGCACATTATTTCAAACAGTTGTACCAACTTACAGACCACTAGTGTGCACTTTCGATTTTATGTTAAACTTTTAAGGGTTTCATTTGACTCTCCCTCATATTATCTTCTGTTTTATACCACCTCCTACATTTAAATTTCTATAAGACTAATTGGTGTCAATAACTTACCTCGCATTCGAGAAATGTTTGGTTATTCCAGCAGAGGACATCCAACACAAAATATTTGTGTTGGTCATTGCACCAAATACAATCCAGCATTGTTAGGCCCTCTGGCAGTTTGGACTTGAATGCAGCACAGGGGTAACCCTTCTTGTTAAATGCTCTCGTGCCACGCTGGTTCGTGAAAAGACAATACAACAGTTAAGGAATACACTCTCTACCATCCACACTGCTACTAGTAATATGGATGATTATGTTATGCAAACAACAAACACACATCATAAACTGACAAAGATGGAAAATTATGCCCCTAAGCCAGGTTAAATTAAGAATGGTTTTTAAAAAAAATATCATTCAACACAATTAAAAGCAAAAAAATAATAATAATTAGAAATCATTTAACGATGGAAACCTCAATAATATGCACCTCTTTTTTCACTGGAGATTTACAGCTTGACGCCTACGAAGCCACTAGAGCTGGGAGATTTTGAGCAAAGAACAGGAATGAAATCAGATAAAACTTCTGTGAATGAATCATACCAGCTTCATCTGGGGTAATTTATGGAAAGATCAGGGATTTAGCCCCGCCCTCCTGATTGGCAGGCCCAAACATTACCTTTGACCATCCTGGCTCAGTCAATATGTACCGTTCTCTTTGGTATGCTGTAACTGTGACTGAATCTCACAGGCGGTGATTTTACTCTCTCTCGTACATTTTGAAAACCAAATGGAAACAGATACTGTACCACAAATAAAGACTGGATGTTCTAGCTAGATCAGTTCCAAGTGGGGGTGGTACCACTCACAGGTGGATGTTTCTGAACCAAGGGGGTGTGGAGGGCCAATCGCCACTGCCCGATTTCACGTATTATATCCAGCTCTAAGGGCTGCATTGAAGAGGTTTCAATTTCATTTCCTTGATCATATGTAGCAACGAGAGGATTTAAAGTAATCAGTAATTATTTATTAGCAAAGAAAAGAAACATTGTCAATAGTGGAATGCAGCAATTTGAGATTGCTGGCGACCAAATATCAAAGAATTAGTATCAGTAAACAGAGCTCAACTCTCTAATTAATATTTTTTCCCATATGTATTTGTTAATAAAACTGTTAACACTATACCAATATTGTTAATATATTTTTCAACAAAGTAATTTTAGAAATCTGTCCTTGTTTTTCAGTACGTGATACTGTACACTTCACCTAGGAGGGGCACATTTTAATCACTGTTTCAAAAAGTGAGTTATGAGCCAAAAAAGTATAAGCACCATGAGTTACATTATTTATTACAAGAGGGGGAGTTGGGTTTTTTTTCTGAAAGGGGTGGTGAGTAATTGTGTTTTGTGATAAGGAGCTGGAAGGCCAAAAAGGTGGGACCTGTGTTCTAGACTATGTAAGAGCTTTTTTTAAGTATGGAGCATTTTCTCCTCATGTTCTTCCATTGCTTTCTAAAGGAAGCATCCCAGTATTCGCCTGGAGTGATTTGGAGAAACCATAGAAAACCCAAATCTGGATGCCCGGACAGTGATTCAAACTGGCGTCCTCCGGAATGTGGGGTCAAAGCGTTAACCACTCACCCACCACGCTGGGTGGGGGTAGTGTTGCAAAAAAAAAAAAAAAAAAGTTTTTTTTTCTGGCTTGAAAAAAAAAAAAACCCATTGAAAACAACTATGAAAAAAAAATGTTTTTTTTTCTGGGACAGGTTTTTTTTCATAACTACTAAATCGCAAATTTATAAGGCATTAATAGTTTAATATGATTGTTTTAGCGTTTATTCTAAGTACTTATCTTAATTTTTAAATCTACTAAATTTTTCTGGTTCAGTAGAAACAAATATTGGTAATATTGACTGAAATTTTCTTTTATGAACAGGGACTTCCCGAAGAGGCTAGGTTGCACGAGAAGGAATCCCCGTTGTTTGGATTGATACTCGCTATTTGAACTAGGGCTGTCAGCCCTACGAATTTATCTGTAGACCTACGGATCTTTTCAAAAAATTAGGAATTTAAAATATATCCACGGTTTTTTGCCTCCTTTTATTACTTATTGTGCTTTCCTTATATTCATATACTTGTTAAACTGTCAGCGCATAGTGATACTGACTCATTTAATTGTCAGTAATTATGAACCATTTCCTTGCAACCGTTGGTGTAAACCAACGATTGAAAAGAAATAAAACTCCTATTTTGTATGATAATAGATTTAAATTCAAACTTAAAAGACCATAATACAGAACTATCGGTGCAGTCTTTATGCGCAGTGTGTATTTTGCTCAAAATTTAAAATTGCAATCTCAAAAACTTTTGCGTACAATACAAGAACAACCAGCAAAATAAAATGTAACTACTTCTGAAGTTATGGATATAGAGGAGACAGAAGAAGAAACAGAAAAATCTGACACGATCTGAACTAGTGTTGGTAGTGCTAATACTAGTGAATGTGGTACTGACATGAATAAAATTATGTTACCTATATAGATACATTTATGAATCATTATGTAAGGCATTATATGATTCAGTAAGATTTAAAACACACTTTTAAAATGTAAGTTCCACAAATAAAACTATAATTTATCAAATATATTATTTTCTGAAAAAAAAACAAGAAAAAAAAACAAGGGTGCTAGGTTTTTTTTTTCATGTTTTTTTTTTCACAAAGCTGAAAAAAAAACATTTTTTTTCTTCAATTTGCAACACTAGGTGGTGGTCAGTAGCGGGGAAGTCCCTGCCAAGTACTTAGCCGCAGAAGCTGAGTGCAGTCACAGGTGACTGGTTGTGGGATGGCCCTAGGCCTGGGAAGTCACAGGAAGTTAAATACTTCCACGTCCGTGCCGGCTCACTTATCGCATTCAGCCTCGTAAGGACCCCAGTACAGGGCAGCAGGTTACGCTGTGTGTCCTCTTAGTAGTGTACGCATTACTGCCAGATACCCATGTGTATGATTATAATCAAGCTTTGTAGAACTGAACTGGAAGTTGCCTTAAGAATCTGCTTTCAGTAAAAAGGGGCTGGTTGCATACGCGTATCCAGCAGGGGGCAGGGGGCAGGGGGGGGCTGCTGCCCCCCCCCCCTAGAAGAAAAATCAAGTTGCCTTCAGTACACTTCGACGAGTGAAGAACTGGCTCAGGAACACTATGGGAGAGGAGAGATTGACTGGATGATGCCTGATGACTGTGCATCGAAATTTCGTGAAAGTACACCATGAGATATTGACAAATAAAGTTATTGAAAATTTTTCTGAGAATCCGAAACAATTAATGTTTACATAAAAGCTGTAACTGAGTCATGATCTTGATTAACTGCATAGTAATTCCTTGGATTACTATGTTAATCAATAATAAAAATAGTTTCTTCAATAGGTTTGAGTTTTATTTTGCAAGAAATCGTCATGTTTCAATCCTGCACCCCACTTCCTGGAAAAAAATATGAGTTGCCCCCCCCCAATTCTGATGTTGCCCCCTCCCCCCTAGTTCTGGTCCTGGATACGCCCAAGGCTGGTCGTGTTCTCGGGACAGTAATCCGACCACTCGATCTTTGCCTATTGTTTTGCTCTCAGGGGACCTGTTGAGAATATCTACAGTATCAATAATGTGTCAACAGAAGTACTTAGTGGGTATATGAATGGAGTCATTTAAAACAATTAAGGTTTCATTAACAAGGAGGTCTGACAAAAAATTTAATATACTAGTGGAAATGAATTTTCAGTAATTTTATCCACAGTTACATGTACCCATGTTATTTAACAATACTGATAAATTTTAGATACATTACACCTTACTGAAGAAATTAAAAAAAGTCTTCGGCAGTGAATAATCAATATGAAAGAAATTGTACTGTTTTTCTGTCAGAGAAAGACGTAAGAAAAATTTGCAACATAACTCAACGATTTCCCAGCAGTTGAGGTGAAAATAAAAGGGGCATACAAAAAAGTGATAACAAAACAATATTAACATTAACTGCTTTCTTGCTATTGTGCCTATAACTCACCCACAGAGCATGAAGGGAAATAAACAAAATGGGAGCAAAGCAGCTATCTCTATATTTTATTGTGTTCATCCTGGCCCTGCTGCCTTCACCTGTGGCAAGAGATGGGGGTAGCTCTCATTAAACACAAACTTCAGAGCTAATGCTTTCTCAATAAAACATATTTTATCATAAATATATTTCCGAGATTTACCTTGGCAAAACAAAGCAGGCTTTTTTGGCTCTTAGTCATTTACAACACGGTTACAGTTTTCACAGCAAATGTGAGAAATTGATAAAAGTTACTAGAATAATCTTCACTTGCAACTATCTGAATGAAATAAATATTTTTAAACAAGCTGTTAACAGTATTTTCCATCATTTACTGATTTATAAGCATCAATGGGCAGTAACATACTGATTAGACATCAGAGTTTATGCTACAATACGATTAGAAACATTTTTGACATACAATATCAGAAAGCAGAGAGATGAAAACGACTCACTCTATTCGAAACGACCAGCATTCTTCTCCCCACCGGGCACGGCACAACGTACCAGTTGGTATCGAGATCACGGGGTATCTCCAGCAGCCACTCCGACAGCATCAGCTGGTTACGGTACAGTCGCTTTTGACGAGATCGCGTTGCCTGGAGGTGTAGCAATAAATGGTCAGTAATGTTTATCCCCCAAAAATTGTATTAATGTATTTTAAAGACTGTTCTTGCTGCTAAATATCTCAAGAAGAGCACACATTTATTTTATCAATTTACACCAACAGAGGTAAGGAAAACATTGCGGTCATTAGAGTCAGGACTGGGCACAAGGAATGGGACAGACTTCTGAAGGAGCTATCCTGGAATTCACCTAGAACCATTGAAAAGTTTTTTTTTATGGCTTTATGCCTCATCGATGTCGAGATTATTAAGGAGGGAAAGGACTGGGGACAAGGAAGGAAGCATCCCGTGGAGTGATTTGGGGAAACCACGGAAAACCCAAATCTGGATGCCAAGACGGGGATTCGAACCGCCGTCCTCCCGAATGTGAGGCCGGAGCCTTAACTGCTCATCAACCATGCTCGGTCATGCAAAAGTGTAATCTGGATGGTTGGGCAGGGATTCACTGTTGTATCCTCCCGTATGTGAGGGCAGAGTGTTGCCACTCATCCACCATGCTCAGTGGTGAGGAAAAAGGCAATACAAAACAATAAGCTTCACATATTACAAACTTTAAAACTGACAATATGAAAAGCCATTCACATAAAGAAAGAATAAGAACGTAACAGCACAAAAGCTGATGAGCTGCTACCTAATATGTATATATATATATATATATATATATATATATATAAAATGTTTCAAAGAACGAATAATTAAGTAATGCAGTGCACAATGGCAAGAAAAAGTTTTCACTGGATTATCTTCTTGTATTTGAAAGTTCTTAAAGAGGGGAATAAATTTCCAGCTGTAAGAATGGAGACTTTCCCACATTATAATTGCAATGTAGTATTCACAGGTGTACCACCAAATTGTGTTGCGAAAACACAGTCTGGCAGTACACCTGTGAAGATTAGATTGCAAATTTCCTTAACATTTAAAAAAAAGCAACAATCATGGGAATGGACTATCAGGAAAGACATACAATAACATAAAAGAAATACGATACATAGGAAACCCATTGAAAAGTTACTAAGGAACAGATGTCTGCTGTAATAAAAAATCTAGAGCTTCCAGTTCCAGGAACATTTTTCTTCAACTGAAGTAAAATGGTGAGCTTACACTACAGTCATTGTCATGCATGGTGAGTCCAATGCCCATATATTTGGAAAATGTTCACTGCTGGACCTTGGCCAGCCATGTCATTCCCAATCTTGCATCTTTCCAGCATGCTGCTTCTTTGCTATTCTGACTGCCAGGTCCCATGTTGTGCTTAGCTGGTATCTTGCATCCCTGTTAACCAAGTGATCAACTATCCCGATCTCAATGGTTTCCGAGAGTCTTTGGCCTGGGATAGAAACCTCCTTTCTTCACATTTTGCCCCTCCTGGATGCTATGTTCAGCCGTTTTTTTTCCTTTCCCAGACAAACATTTCTTGGATGCTCCACAAACAGCTAAACAATACAATGTCGAGAAAATATGGAGTGAAAACAATTTTCATACCACCTGCAAAGATTAAAAACTTGGTTGTAAGTGTGCACAATGATCTGGGACTAGGTACCCACATTATTTATCACATTCCTCATGAATGTGAACTGGCTTATATTGGACAAGCTCAACACTGTATTGTTCACTAATGTGTGATCTTTAAAGGAGCATAGAATGATTAAAAACAGCTTTCTTCAAAAATAGAAATAAGACTGCATACCATTCAGAGACACTGTAATCTTACTGAACTCCACCTCTGTTTAATGGTGTCGCAAATTAGTGTCTTAGTTGTCACAATATTATGAGTCATCTAAACCTCTGCACTCAAATGCTTCCAGAATTTTTTTAAATCATCACTCCACCATTGGGACCAGTCATCAGAATGGCTTTGCGCCTCATTAAAGCAGAGGTCATTAGAGGCAGAAAGGACTGGGGGAGAGGAATGGGAGGAATCTGACTGTGACCTTTTGAAGGAAGCATCCTGGCATTCACCTGGAGTGATTTGGGGAAACAGTTAAAACCCAAATCTGGATGGATAGCACAGTCTGTTCAATATTCTTCTTTCTTTGATAATTAGCTTTCTGTCACGCTGCAAACAACATTGCAATCTCCTTATTTGCGGTAGTTATTTCCACATTGTTTTCATTTGCTGCAACTTGACATATCTCAGTTTTTAATACCCCAGAATTTTGTAACACACTTCAGAGTTTACTCTGCCTTCTATTACAATCTTTGTTTATCTTTTATTCTTTCATGCACTATAAACTGTCATTTTGCCTCAATGGCCCACTCTCATGACATTAAATGTTACGTGGAAGCAATGGTGTTGTTTGATTGATTTACCAGTACACCACTACGCACTTAATAGTAGCTTAAGTTTTCACTGCATGGAAAAATCTTGACAAGCTCTCACCATATTGTATCATTTGACAGACTAATGATGAACAATTACAAATGTACAAACAGCAAAATAAAAATTGTTACAAATTTTCAAAGTTCACAGTCGCTTATTCATAAACTATATCTATTCTTGTTATCACATCACTTATGTTTTTTAGTTTATATATCTAGAAGAAGGTTGCATCGCCATACGATTTTTAAAGTTGTGGCATAAATATTAGGCCTTGTGTTGAGATACTGATACTGAAATATCAAAGATATTAGTAATAGTTTTTAATTTCTATCAACTTTTGTCTACTAATTTTAAATTCTTCATTTTTCTTTATAATTTATTCCAATCCTTGGCCACTCTACCTATGATAGAAAATCTTCCTGTACGCTTACACCTGAACTTGAGGCAGTTTGTGGTCACAGTCATCTTTTTGCTTCCGTGCACCTCTCCTAATTCTTCCACCAATACCTATCCACACCTTATCATCAACCTCTTCAGACTCCTCCGGTCTCCCAGCTCTTTTATCATATCAGTTATCGACTGTGTGCTGCAGTAATTTACAGAAACAAACCTAGCAGCCTTTTTTTGCACCCTCTCCAACTCCTCTATTTGATAACAGAAATGTAGGTCCCACACTATCATATTCAAGCAATGGTCTGACCAAAGTTTTGTAACCAAATTCCTTTAGTTCTCTGGTACATCCCCTCATCACCCTCTCCAGCAAGGATTTGAAACCATTGTCTACTAACTCTTCAATGGGTCCTGACAGTTCTGTTTGTTTTCAAATGTTATGCGAAGATATTTACATTTCAAGTCTTCAACAGGAAATTCTTTCCACACCTTATAATCATAATCAACCTTCAGTTTTTTATCTGTGTATCCAATAAGCTGACTCTTCTTTGCATCCTGTCTTCGTCCCATGTTGACTCACCCAGCTGGATATCCTGTCCAGATCACCCTGCAGCTGTTCAAAGTCCTCTACCGTTTTGATCCTGTGCCCACTGGGGCAAGCTTTCTCTTTGGCTCTGCCCTATGAAAAGTGGTAATCTCCATCCTGAATATATTGTTATAAACAACAAGTTACTTACCTATGCTGCAATGTAAAAACAATTTATGCCCTAAGACGAAGTGAGAAGTTTTAGAAGGACGTTTTCAGCACTTGCCTTTGTTGCACTACAGTCCATGGCTTCATCTTGAAACTCTGCATATTCAGCATTTTCATTCACTTCCAATCCCCGAGCCCTGTTGAACTGCTCACTTCTTTTCCTAAGGGAGGGAAAAGGTATGATATTGTAAATGTTTACAAAACATTTTGTCTTATTGTCTAGAAGAGTATAATACAAAAGAGCATCTAACATTCAATTTAATTTTTATTTATGTTTACCTTAAAAAAGAAATACTTATTAATTTTCATGTATGAGGTCAATGCTCAATTCTTTTTTTATTTTTATTTTTTCACTGCAGCCCACCTTCCTTCAACATTGGAATTGAGTTCTTCTATATTTTCACATTAATAAAAAATTGCAAGGCCACAAAAACTTTAAAAAAATGTAAGCATTCTTTATGTATTTCAACCTCCTGAATTCAAAAATGATACTTAAAACACTGTATCAGCCACAGTTGCAATCTAATATTATAATAAGCAAATGTTGGTCATCTATGACATCATCTGTCACGCCATGACGTCATGAAGCAGTTTGTCAAGGTATTACCTAAGTGTAGCAACTGTTTCAAATATCTATGTAACAAGTTCCCTAGCCTGTCAGATGCTAAGCTAATGCTAGATGAAGATTTCCTTCATTTAATGAATGCCGTGGAGCGAGAAGCATGGACTGCCTTTGAGTTTGTGGTTCAAAACTTATGGGGAAACAATCGTAGCCCAGAGTATATTGACATAGTCAAGAACAAGTTGATGAAATTGGAAATGCTGGGATGTTCAATGAGTTTGAAGTTACATTTTTTATATTCACACCTTTACTTTTCCCCCCAAACCTGGGTTCCGCAAGTGAGGAACAGGATGAAAGGTTCCATCAGGATATCAAGGACTGAGAACAACGATACCAGGGAACTTGGGATATTCGGATGATGGGCGACTACTGCTGGATGCCTCACCGTGAACACGTGGAAATGCTCCATAAGAGGAAAAGCAGGGGCCACACCGTACCAACTAAGAAAACACAGAATGAGTGATGTTAGTGATGTTTTGAACCACATTCTCTGTATGCATCTGTTCACTGCGTGCACATTTCAAAATGCTGTTGTTTTAAACTTGTATTCTACTTCAGCATGATTCATGTGCCCTACTTACTACTTCAATATTAATATTGGAAAAGTATATGATTTGTGCCAAAACTGTCGATGATATGCTATTTTGAGTATCATTTTCAAATTCAAGAGGCAGAAATACATTTGGGGACATCCATTAATTATGTGAGGTATTTTTTTCAGAATTCCAGAGCCTCCCCCCCCCCCTTAATGATGACATGAGATACTGAGGGAACCCTGACACGGGCAGTGTTGTTGTCCAGGTCCTCCTGATATGTCTTCATCCCTCCTCTCCCCTAGGAGGTGTGCCCCCCTCCCCCCCAAGTTTGGGAACCTATAATCTAGATGATTATGTGAAACTGTAATCAGAGGGAGTGGAACCTGGACCCAGTGTACCTATCAAGTCAATGTGGTGGCACTGTAAAATGCAAAACCAATCAGATAATTTACCGACTCAGCTTAAAAACATTACTTATGCCGTGGGCAAAAGAATATATTCAACGTATGAAGGTGTGGAGTTGAACCAACAGTTTCCTCAAAAATATTTAATACAATACAAAACATTCATTTTCTATAGATCCCAATGTATGCGACTGAATCTATGGTTTGTTGAAAGGAGTCAATTTACAGCAAAATAATTACATAACAAAAACATGTATACACCAGAAGATACACTATCACAGAATAAACTGTATATTAATTTTATTAAATATAATTGTAAGGACAGGGAAAATGACTCATCACACACCAAAGTTGATGGCAGCGACGAGAGGAGAACATATATAAACACACAAATAAACTCAATATTTTGGTTAAACCTTAATTATGATGGAGAAAATGAGTCATGAGGCTCGGGAGGGGTAAAGCAGTTTCCTTTTTCCTTAGTTTAATTATTAATTTTATTAATCATATTTGCAGAATGTACCGAAGTGACGTCCGGGGTACCCCAGGGAAGCGTGATAGGGCCTCTGTTGTTTCTCATATACATTAATGATTTATACGACATAATAGGGGGGATGAAAAGATTATTTGCCGATGATGCTATTATTTATCGTGAAATCAAAACCTAGGATGACTGCGCTTTGTTACAAGACAATATTATGAAAATAATTGCGTGGTGTAAAGATTGGCAGTTGGAGTTAAAATGCTAAAAAGTGTCAAGTCATGCGTGTAAGTAAAAAGATGACACCATTTAACAATGAATATACGATTAATGATACTGTCCTTAGAACGGTAGATTCCGCTAAATACCTAGGGGTAACAATTTGTAATAATTTGTCGTGGAATGAGCATATCGAGAATGTAATGGGGAAAGAAAATCATATGCTCTGATTTCTAGGTCGTAATTTAAATCAATGCACTCCGGAAGTTAAATCGATTGTATACAAGTCATTAGTACGTCGTCACTTAGAATATTGTTGTTCTGTATGGGGTCCCCATCAAAAAGGATTAATGGAGTGATTAGAGAAAGTCCAAAGAAGAGCCGCCCGATTCGTGACAGGTATATATAGTTGGAGGGAAAGCGTAAGTGCGATGTTGAAGGAGTTAGGTTGAGAAGACCTGGAACCCCGAAGGCGTTGCTCTCGACAGAAGCTAATTGGAAAATTCAAGACTGACGTATTTCGGAATGACAGCAAACAATATTACTACCAGCAACATTCATATCTAGGAATGACCGAGAAAATAAGATAAGAGAAATCGGGCCAGAACCGATTCATTTCTGTACTCATTTTTCCCAAGAGCGATTAGGGAATGGAATAGAAAGGATTTACCGGGCAAGTAAACTTAAAATCCGACAGGAGTGGCTTTTGATAAAGCACTCCGGCCATCCTGATCTTGGTTTTCTCAGATCACTCCAGGCGAATGCTGGGATGGTTCCTCACAATAGCCCATGGGCGCCTCCTGCCATATCCCGCATACAGGCCCGCCGCTAGCTGTTTGAGCGCCCGCGTGCAATACCGATTATGCCGCCCCCTGTCTAACTAGCCAGTGGTGGATTTAGGAAATTTCCGAACCGGGTCAGAAAACTGTGAGATTGCCGCCACTTCAAACATTATTTGCCGTCCCCATTGTTGCCATTCCGAGTGTCGCCGGCCGCCCGAAGCAGCTGTTGAGCTAAAAAAAAAGGTCGCCCCTTACATAATACGCTGCAAATTTCGTCGCGGCGACAATGGAGTGGCAACTATCGCGGGGTGGCGACTGTCGATCGCTCGTTTTGCCGCCCCCCCTCGATGTGCCGCCCGCGTGCGGCGCACGCGTTGCACGCCCGCTTACGGCGGGCCTGCCCGCATATCCCTTCCAAACCATCACCCTTTTCGATAGGTGCAATGCACCCTCCACCACACACTTTTAGTGTATCGCGGAGTAATAATAATAAGATGCTGGCAATTATTTTACTGAGCACTATGAAAGAAATTCATCAATGCAGTAGGAGTGGTCAGTTAAATATTAATTTTTTTCCTAAATTTAGTCCGAACATTTAAGATGAGTTGGGAGCTAATTGAAATATACGTATTTCTGAATATCTGACCCATCTTTGAACAAATGACAATGACTTTTAATCCTTGTGAAGATCATATTTACTTTTAGTTCCATAATTCTGTATTTTACTATTTACTTCAAATAGAGTGTAATTGATGACTACAAAGAAAGTTATTGTGTAGGCTATATATACTCAGCCACCAGTTTTAAAATCCTTAACTTCTTGAACAGCTCTCTGCATTAAACTTACATTACTCACCTCACACATAATTTCTATTTTTACATGTATAACTGTTAAATTGCATTTACTTTGTAGGTTTAGAGCTGCATCAATCTTGTTACTGCTGACAACATTCTGGCATTCAATCTGCAGTCTTTCTCTGGGCTATTTCGAGCTAATGTATCCCACACTGACAGATGGTTACATCCTCTCGTCATTTGCCGACACACGATGAGCGAGTGTAACCAGCCGTCAGCAGCAGATACATCAATAGCTCTGAGGAAGGCCCCGGGTTGGTGGCAGCAACAAGTTTGACACAATGCTATACCTGCAAAATAAGTGTAATTTACCAACATGCTGCCTGCAAAAAGAATCAAATTTTATATTCATGTGTATATCTGGTGTTAATTTGTGTAACCTGTTGAATTTCATATACCAAGTTTTATCAAAACTTAAAGAAAAGCCATTAGCCGTGAATCAATTATTAATATGGTCAGTATGATCATTAAAGAAATCTATTTTTAATTCCTATGCTTGTTTCACCTGAAAAAACAACAAATTTTGAGTTTTCAGCTGTTACAAAAGGTCACTTATGTATATAGCCTACATTAATTTAATTTAATTGTGCTGGAGTGCATGTTCCTGCGGCAATAAATAGTAGCCCCAATATAGAACCTTGAGGTATTCCTCATCTGGTGAGCCTCCACTCAGAAAACAGTGAGCCACGAGAAAGAACTTTAAAATGTTCCAGTTTTCTGTTCAAAAGGTAAGAACTAAGCCATAGTACTTTAATTTTTATATCAGAATTTTATGTTTAACACAGTCAAATGCCTTACACACATTGCAAGGAATTCCTACTGCAGTAATTTATTATTTATTCCTTCTAAAATATTGTTCGTGAACGCAAATACAGGTTGTTCCATCAAATGGCCCTTTTGAAAATCGAATTGTGATTTGGTTAGAATATTTTTATTTCTATGTTGATGGTAAACTCTGTTGTACATTGCACTTTCACAAATTTTGGAGTGGGCTGTTAGTAATGAAATATTATAATTCAATACAACAGATTTATATCCTTTCTTTTTTTTTTTTACATTTTTAACTACAACACACTTGAGCCATTTTGGGAAGGTACCCTGAAGTAGAGATGACTCATTAGTGAATGAAAGTATTTAGAATGCAGTGTGTTTATATTAATCAGAAAAAATCCTATATAATTTGTACGAGCAATGATACAAAGGCAGTGGATCCCAATTATTTTTTCCCAGTGTTCCACTTGAAAGAGCTCAACATCGTGTACCCCTCATGACTGAATGTGCTGTTGCATTCATTCCAGTCCATTGCTTCACACAACCCCAACTTTACTCTCAGTTTGATGATTAAATTAGTCAAGAGATTACCCCATGTACACCTTGAAGCAACCTCACATACCACTAGGAGTATGCATACCACTAATTGGAAACCACTGCACTAAGGTATCAGTAAATAAGAAAAAACGAAATTTATTAACCTTTAAGTTATATAATAATAGCAACCAATCATACTGCAAAAGATGTATATAGGAAGAGGTGTCTGTAAGAACAAAGGTTAGAATTCCTAATTTAAGTACTGAATGCCCTCCATCGTTGAATTTGTTTGTTTTAACACACTGTGGTCATAAGTCTTGGGTCTATATGCTGTGGCAAGCTAAATATTGAGTTTTTATCTGCACCAACAGTAATTTTGAATCAAGAATGGAGGTCCTACTGGCGGATGATTGTAATAAAGTCTTCACGGTTACACCGTCAGATTGTGTTGTAGGGAAAAAAAATAAAGTTATTTCAACGGCTCGCGACGCCGACTTCTTCTGGTGTGAAACCGTCTGTAGTGGTCTGCTAACCCGTGAAGATTTCATCGCAATAATTCTGAAGGTTTAAATTAATCGACATCTGCTAACCATGCAATAAACAAATTCGGTTAAAATTACTTTTTTTGTATCTGCAACAGTTCCCGTCTTCTCTCTTCTTGATCTTTTATTTTAGATCGTAGTTTATAATACTCTTTAAAATCGGAAACCGCAAAAGCTTCTCTGAAAGACTCAGTTAATTTCTCCATTTTTCACTGCAATAATATACGGCGCGATTAAATCATACGGAAAGTGCAAACTTAAATAAATAAAAAATAACGAAATACTCCCAAAAACATCCGCCGGGCACGGCGTTCAATATTTATATTTTGAAACAAGCAGACAGCACAGTGCCTACCAAGTACCAACAGTGCAGAAATAAGTGTCACGCTCCAGAGATCTCGTTTCCTTGCCTAACAGCACCCAAGCATTGATTAAAAACTGTATGCCCTTCAACCAAAACCCAGTGATCTTTTGATAAAATTTTAGAACCAAAATGATGATTTTAATTTTGATTGCAAAATTTTAGTGTAATTACTAAAATTTACTTATGCCCTTTACGAATTCTAATTTTGAATTCTTTCTTTGTTTCAGATAACTTGTTTTCTTTGATTTAACTGTGATGAAGCGCATGTTCCGGTGACAATTTCCCTATACACTTATCTACCTCTTTCTTCCACTTCTTCTTATTGGAAATTGTATTAAATTGTTTGAGTGTAATTTCACCATCAATCAACTTTCGCCATTTACGAATTTTAATTTATAATTCTTTCACTGAATGTTATACCTTCTCTTAGTAATTTATTCCAACCACAGACTCAAATGCTTGCAAAAGAAAAACCGAGCGTGGTGGCTGAGCGGTTAACGCTCTGGCCTTGCATTCTTGAGGATGGTGGTTCGAATCCCCATCCAGACATCCAGATTTGGGTTTACCATGGTTTCCCAAAATCACTCCAAGCGAATACCGGTATGCTTCCTTCAAAAGGCCATAACCGAAGTCCTTCCCGTTCCTTGTACCCAGTCCCAACCGCATCTAATGACTTCGACGTCGCCGAGGCGTAAAGCCATAAGAAAAAAATACAAAAAATTTTCTTCAGAACCTCATCACCAGTATACATCTACTACACTCCCAGGACTCTCTTCACTCTCTTCCTGTTTTCCAGTGAATCCCAGTCGAATTCCTTTATCAGTTACCGATTGTATTCAGCCGTGTTTTCAACAAACAAAACAAGCTTCCCTCCTCTGATAAATTAATTCCTGTGGGAATATTTTGTGACTTATCTAAAGCATTTGACTGTATATATCATAAAATTCTGATAAAGAAACTAAAGTATTATGGTATAGATGGCATTGTTAACAAATTGCTTAGTTCTTACCTTCTAAATAGAAAACAGAAAGTGTCAATGGAGAATTTTAAGGTCCACTGTTTTCAGAGTGGAAATTAATCAGATGTGGAGTACCTCAGGCTTCTATATTGGGGCCACTATTGTTTCTAATATATATAAATGATCTACCCTGTGTTTAATCTAAAAACTCAAAATTTATCCAATTTGCAGATACTTATTATTTTGTCATTATCTGTAAATTGACAACTTTTCACATCCCACAGAGCCAGTCGCTTATATTGGGATCAATGGAAAATGAATGTATTGTATTGTACACAAACATAGGAATTAACACTCCAGATTTATCTACAGAATATATTTCAAATTATGTCTTTGAACTGATTAATAAATGGTTTACAGCTAATGGCTTGTCTTTAAACTTTGATAAAACTCAGTATACGCAATTCAGTACATCACACAGATTAACACCAGATATAGACATAAAATTTGCAGGCCAGTCCATTCAAGAGGTAGATAGTGTGAAATTTCTTGGTTTGTATATTGAACATAATTTAAATTGGAAAGTACATGTTTCTGACTTACTAAAGCGATTGGGTGCAGCCACATTTGCAATTCGTACAATTTCAGCTATAGGTGGTCTCCGTATGAGGCAGCTAGTTTATTTTGCTTATTTTCACTCCTTATTGTCATATGGAATAATATTCCGGGGCAATTCTACCCATAGAGACAAAGTGTTCAGAGCCCAAAAGCGTGTAATAAGAATTAAGTGTGGGGTTAGCAATAGAACCTCATGTAGAGAGCTGTTCAAGATATTAGGGATTTTAACATTAGCATCTGAGTATATACACACATTAATGTCCTTTGTAGTCACAAACTATACTTTGTTTGAAACAAATAGTAAAATACACAATTATGGCACTAGAAGTAAAATGATCTTCACAAGACTTACAAGTCATTGTCATTTGTTCAAAATGGGGTCCGATATTAAGGGATACATATCTTCAATAAGCTCCCAACACATATTAAATGTCTAGCAGATGATAAGAATAAATTCAGAAAAAAATTGAAAGAATTTTAATTGACAACTCCTTCTACTCTGTCGAAGAATTTATTTCTAAGGTATCTAAAAAATAACTGCCAGTAGCTTGTGTAAATGTAGTTTACATAATTAATTTACCATGTATGCTATGACTGTACATCTTGTGGTGTATGTATTGTTTTGTTATGATTTTTTTAGTGTACCATGTTTGCTATGACTCTACATCTTCTGGTGTATGTATTATTTTGTTATGGAATTATTTAATGTACCATGTATGCTATGATTGTACATCTTCTGGTGTATGTATTATTTTGTTATGGAATTGTTTAATGTACCATGTATGCTATGACTGTACATCTACAGGTGTACTTATTATTTTGTTATGCAACCGTTTATCTGTAAATTGACAACTTTCCCCATTCAACAGAGCCAGTCTCTTGTATTGGCATTAATGGAAAATGAATATATTGTATTGTATTTGTATCAAATCTAACTCCTGTATTTGACTCCTAAATGTAAGTTGCAATCTACACTACCATATTCGACTAATGACCTGACCAAAGATTTGTAACCAAATTCTCTGACTTCTCAAACACATGTCCTCATCGCCGTCACAAATAAATGAAAGATTTTGAAACATTTTCTCCGTTCGTAATTTATTTAAATTCCTGTACCATTCGCCCATGAAAGTATATTTTTCAACTCTCTTACCTCTGAAATCAAGTGCCAGTTTGCAGTCATGCTGTTTCGTTCTACGTACTACTCTTAATTCTTATACAAATTGTATCATTATCATAGCCACTAATTTTTTAGTTATTAATGTTTTTACACAATTGTTATTATTTTATTTTTTGTTAAATACTAGCTGATCCGGCAAAGTTTCGCTATTGCTGGGCTTGAGTACATTTATATTAAATGAACAAATTTGAAAGTGTGTATTTAGTTAAAATTAGACGTATACAAATACATTGTTACTTCTATGCTTTAAAATACATAAATTTTAATTACTGTTTCATTCAATTTCATTACAATGGTCTTGGAGATATAGTCTTTTTGGTGATTCTTTTCGTTATAGCTTATATATATATATATAAAATGCAAAATGTTCTGACGAAAGATCATTTTGTAATTGAACACATGTTTGTTGTCAATGAACATTTATCAACATATTTCCGCTAATGTGAGGTTTTAAACGCATATTTACTTTATCATGTAATGTTGAACGTAAAACAACAGATAATGTCTGTCGAAAACCTCTTGTTAATAATATTGGAGCACACCTGAATGGCCATTCATTTCCAAGTAAATCTTGCAATGTTCGACGCAAGGCTTACAAACTTTTTATGCACCATTGTACGTTCATCCAGTACGATCCTATTGCATCGTTGGAGTACTTTACTCATTCCTAATGTTTTTGAAACATTGCAGGTTGGTGTTTGACTTATTTGTAATTCAATACCAATTAAAGTGATGAATTTGATGTTCAACAACCCCCAAAAAGAGTCGGCGCAATTCCACCTGATGCGATTGCCAATGCGATATTATAATGCTCATGTATGGTTGCCACTGAAATAAGAAAGGTTTTTCCTGTGTCACCAGGCTTACGTATTCAATCAATTCTTCTTGTGGTGATTTCTTTCTTCGCGTCAGACCGATGATTTCAGTAGTTTTAGACCTTCTCCTGACATCGCGGACCATTTGCAAAAACCACACATAAATCGCTCCAGTAGCTTTTCAGTTTATAGAGGACACATGTAGAACCGTTGCATTTTTATAGATAGATAGGTATCGTAAATATTTGTATATATGCCTGTTGTACATAATTTCAAGGTTTCCACAGATTAGTATTTTGTATTATAATTGATGTAGCTTTAATTTATAGTCTTTAAAAGTTTTCTATTATAGTATCTTTGACCTGCAACATTATTAAGTGTACGCTGGTCGAGTGAGCGAGACGGGTGTTCCATCGCGTAAATAATGTCACGTGACGTAAGTTTGTGTTTCACTATGAGGAAGCCGTAATAGTTTTTTTTTGTTAAAAAAACAACGTGTTAATCAGTTTGGCTGGATGTTATATGATTCTAAATAAATGATTTAAGTAACGGAGATAATTAAATACATTGATATTTTCTCAGAACAGTGAATCTGTATTTGCGACTATGTAGTGATACCTTCATTTCTTTGGTGGTTACACAATTAACTATGCCAATAAAAAAAAATTGTCTAAGACTGCTCGCACGTGTTGATTGATGACAAGCTGGACCTAAAACATCCAAAAACACGCCGTTATCACTGCTCAGAGTGGCAATACCAATAATTGACGTAGATCTTTGCGGGTTATCTTGGATAATCGTGAAGCTACATTTGGCTTGCCATTGCCATTCTAATCAGGTGGAAAATCTTAGACAATATCCAACCAGATCTTCTACACTAACAGCACTTTCTTCACCCACCTTCTATCTTTGAATGACTCCAAAGCAAGTTCCTTTGTCGTATCACTTACTTAAATGTGTATGTATGGGGGGCGCAAAACTGTTTTTGAAGACAAAAAGATTCCTAGCTGGATGATCGAACGCAAATGACAACTTCTACTTTTTTGTTTTGTTTTTCAAAAAAAGTGTAGGTAGTAGCGAAAAGGAGGAAGGAAATTTAGTAACTCATTTAATCTTACTAAACTTGTAAAAATCATTTCATAATGTTCTGTTATAAAGAAAGTTAAGAAATTTTTTGTATGAAGCTTACTTAAGACCCATTCAGAACGTTGATTAAAGTATTCATCAGAAAGAAAATCTTCCAATCATTTGTACTTGCAAGGTACAGCAAAAAGACTTTTGTCTTTTTTCCAGAATTGTTCAAAATTTAAATTTCAGCTGCATAACAGAACTGGAGAAGCAGGTGCCTAATGGGAATAGGATTGGAAAGAAACAGTCGATACAGTACGTTATTTGCGTCTGGCCGTGTGGTGGTATGGATTGAAGATGACCTAATAAGAAAAACAGGTGAAGAATATAACATTTTGATACAAAAAATTTACACAAAATAATAATAGTTGTTGGACGGTGATGATTAATCGTATTTCAAATCATTATATTGGTTAGTGATAAATACAAGCGATGAAAGGTACTATCCTGGGAGTGCTATAGGCAATAAAGAATCATTTGAAGAACAACTTTAAATTTATTTCATGTAGGATATTTAATTGCGATGTCAACTTCCATACTCATGTCCTTTTCATTAGAGATTTTTTAAATCTTTTGTATAATTGTTTGGGGTAAACTGCACACTTTGTCCCTCGATAATTACTCCAGTCCCTGTTGGTCTTAACGATCAATGAAACCTTTTTTCCCCTCTTTATATCTGGAATATCGTCTCATTTTTACATTTTCTAATTCATCTACCAGTAATCATCGTCAACGTATAACTTAATCATACCCAGTACTTTCATTCATGAAAGCTTGCGTTTGTCCCACCAAGTTTATCAACTTGTGGGCATAACCCCTACACACATCAAAAGTAAAACAGACGCAGAAACTGGAAAGCTTAGGCAGACCTAAGACACCCAATATTTGGAAAAGAATCACAACCACCGAGGCTTAAATCAAGAAAGAGCTTCTTGTATACAACGACACCGACTTCATTGCCATTAAAAAAACGACGAACATAATCGTGGCATCAGGAATAATATGGGAAGGCACAAGGGAGAAATCTGCTGCAGACTATCATCTCACACACTAAATGGAAAACCCTAAAAAAAAATTAGAACCTGAGTAATTCGATGTAAAGAAAACATTAAGAATTAAGTAATGGAGTTATATCAGAGAGGATGTGCTGTCTGAATGCGGGGAACTACACGATCCAAAACACTTGCTGATCTCCCAGTAACTCGACAAGCTTTGTACTTTCGGGTACCTTTTTAGAGCGAATGACAAAGCCATTCTGGCTACTGTGTACTGGTTCTTATGCGGACTAAAAATTGATACGAATCCTGCTCTTTACTGTTTAATTAGTTCGTGTATTTTTATAATATTTTATCGTACGTTTGATTTCTTTCTTGAATTCTGCTTATAATTTCTATTAATCTTGTAGTTCAAAACTTAAAAGTTTTTTCTTTGATACGAATAAATAAAACAAAACTATCTTCATTCACCCCTTGTCTCCTATTATCTTCGTACTCAATTCCTTTATTATTTTGTTCTATGGTAATTTCCCAAACGAATCTATTCGCCATCCTTTAAATCGGGTTCAATCCTTGTTAGATACGAATAATTACCCATTACTATCCCAGTACATTCAACGTAAGCCCTAACAAAGGTTAATTGTACCAGGTTCCTCACTTCTCTGTTACATATCCTCACCTAAGAAATGGAATTAATAATAATAATAATAATAATTTACCTAGTATCGACCATTAACATCATTCCGAAGACAAAATTTAATATTTATAAATCCCATGGAAAGTATTACACATAAGGGGAAAAAATGGTGGACTACCACAAAAAGACCTAACCCGAGGATGAGCGATAATGCTTGATTAGGAGCCTGTTCAAATCCTCTCCGGCCTTCCAGATTTTGCTTACCCATGGTTTCCTGAAATCATTCCAGGTGAATGCCATAACGTTTCTTTCCGAACGTCCTGGGAAATTCCTACCCGTTACTTGTCCCCAATTCTCTTCAGCCTCTAGGAACTCGATGTTGACGAGGTCATAGCCATTGGCTTTACTATACCTTTGAGGCCAGTGCCAAATTTATCGGATGGGGCCCCCATGAATGACAAATCTAGGGGAGGGAATGCGTGAACTGGGGCACCAAATTTATAGGTGATCATTTTACTGCCCCGGGTGAAAATGGGCCGGGGATGTTCGTCGAAGGGGGTGGCAGTCAGTCTTGGGCGTCAGGTCAGGGCCACTCCAGGTGGAGTCCGCCCCCCTCCCCCCACTATCGGGCCGGTGGCATTATGCCCCTTTTTCCACCCTATCATTACGCCTGAAGGAAAAAAAACTGAAAGAGGATACAACTTACGTTGAGCACAACGATTCAACTGCTTGGAATATGTACAGATTGAGTTAAATAAGGGAAGATATGGGCGTTAATGGAAAAATGGTTTAAAAATTTGAACGGAAGCATCTGCTATGTTCCAAGCATCTGATCTGAATGGAAGAAAGTAGAATACCGAGAAGAATGTTTAATTATTAGTCAACAAATTAAAGACAAAGACTTAACCTTATATGAATCCAGGGACTGAAAGAAGAATAAGAGAATGGAAGTTAAAGCAAACGGACACTCGTGGAGATTGAGATGCGGGACGCGGTGAGAAACTGATATACATACGTTTCGCATTTAATCTTCGGGGGGGGGGGGGGTTGGTACCCAGGAAGATGTTGGTAACATGGGGGATATGACATTGCATTTCTACAGAAAAAGATAACGCTGCTTGTATCTTGTCTCTGCTTTAAAAGCACTGTGACTTTTAATCGCTTAAAGTTGGTGAGCTTGTCTTTCAACCGCCATATTGCATTTAATCTCTGCTCTACCTTGTGCTGGTACTCACCTGGTAGGGGGGCTAAATTTGTACTTTAGGCGGGATTGAGTGGTATCTAGTTCGTTAACGACAGATTCCACGTGAAAGGTTTTGATTTTTGCTGATTATAAAACTATAAGAATGATTTTTCTATATTGACTATTTTTAAGTAAATTATATTCAGATCATCCTTTTAATTTCAGTTAACATGCCTAAGAAGACGAAAGATGAATCTTCGTCGTCATCAGATTCAGGACCTGAAGATGTAAGTGGAACTCTCTATAAAAGCTATTCCGCAAGTAATCGTGGATTAATGTTAATTCTTGATTTCCAGTTTTCTTTGTTTTCCTGCAAGTGCTAATTGTTTAAATGATCATTAGTGTTCAGTTTGCATTTATGTAGAAATTAAGCAGAGTTTTTAAAATATTTACTTACAAAAATTATGTGTTTACTTCGATGTTGTAATCGAATTTCTCAACTACTGCTGTATAGAATTTGGCTGTAGATACTTGTGCTTTTGAAGTGTGTACTGTTTACTCCTGGCAGTGAGCATTCAAGTCACGGACGCTGGTTCGATTTCTGGTACGGCCATTTAGACATGTTTTTTAAGTCGTGTTTCCGAAGCCATTCCATTTCCTTCAAATGAGCGTGCCCTGATTCTTTAACAGTGTCTGTACCGTGGATCTCTAATGACCTCGACGAGCCGGGAAACTAAATTTATAGTTGTTGTTAGTTTTCAAAATGTGCAAAACTTTTCACTAGATAACGAAGTGCTGAGACGGTTTATTGTTGGTCAGTTGTCTTTGTTGCCTCCTTCCCATTTCATTTATAGTATGTGCCATTTTGTTAATTATTTAATATCAAACTTCTGCACAGCTGTTGTTTATTAAATACTAAATCTGGTCATTTGCTTTATGAGACAGTTCATAAAATCTGAAGTGTTACTGTCAGATATCAATTTACTAGATATACATATAGAAATATAAAAAATTTGAATGATTATTCAGGGGGGGGGGGAGGAGAGATTGGCTGTTGAAGGAATAACATGTAAATACCTGGGGCTATAAGATGCCGGTAAGGTAAATGGGAGGCTGTAGGTAAATGGTTCAGAATACTGCATCCATTGGGTAATGAGAGGATGTACCAGGGAAGTGACAGAGATGGGTTGCAAAACTTTGGCTAGGCCGTTGCTACGGTATTGCAGATAATATGGGACCCACATCAAAAGTATCATATACTGGAGTTGGCAAGGGTGCAAAGGATGGCAGCTGGATTTGTCCGTTGAAATTACCGATGGATGTACCCAGTAAATGAAAAGAATTGAGTTTAAGGGTATGAGGAAAGAGAATTGTAGGCTTATACCAGACCTATACAGGTGATGAAGCTTGGATAAATATTGGTGGATGATTTAGAAACAGCACGTGGAAGGGAAGAAAGGACATTGACAATTTATGAATAGGTTTTAGCAATGAGGAAGTAGGAAAGTTTATTTATTTAGGTAGGGCATTGATGGACCACAAAAAATTACCTAACAAGTTAATTAACAATATACCTCATGCTGTGAAGAATTTTAAGGGGTAGTAGCTTCATAACTGTTAATAATAAAATAATGATGTAAAATAGTATGTGGCTAATTTTAATCTTGGCATTGCTCCCCTGCTTTTTCCTATTTTTGGATTTAGACAATAAATCTGTTACTCATTACAGCAATGATGGTGGTATTATCAATTTTAATTGTGGTGGAGCTAATGCGGGTTTTATCTAACAGGCAATACCGCTCGCTTCGCGCTGTTAACGTGTCGTCATAGTGACGTCACGTTCACGTACAGTCAATTTTTGTGTGTATTGTGCCCTCGCTACGCTCGGTCACAATAATTTAAAACTGTACAATATCAACATAAACTGATATCCCGAAGGTGGATCAGATGCAGGCGGCCGCTGGTAAGCGGCCGCAGATGTCCGATAACACAACCAGATGTCCAGTGTTTGATGTGTTATCGGACGTCTACGGCCGCTTACCAGCGGCCGAATAGTCACAAAAATTGACTGTACGTGAACGTGACGTCACTATGACGACACGTTAACAGCGCGAAGCGAGCGGTATTGCCTGTTAGATAATACCCGCTAATGCTCCAGGGGCAATCCCCCAACTAATGTAATTACCCCTTTTTGTATTTTTTAAATTTTCTTTTATAATTGGGGTGCTAAATTCCTCCCCCATTCACTTTTCCAATCTGCAAATTTTAATTTTAAATTCCTTAAGCACTTTTGGTAAATTATTCATCACTTCACCTGGTAATTTGTTCCAATCCCTGACACCATTACCAACAAAAGAAAATTTTGCCACTTCCTTATGCATGAAATTGAGTGTCAGCTTGTGGCCATGGTCGTCTTTCCCCTTCCATGCACTATTCCTAATTCTTTGACCAATATCCCTCCAAGCCCCATCACCAACATATGCCCTGTGCATTCCCAGCACTCTCTTCACCCTCCTCCTTTCCAGCATTCACTCCTGATCCAGCTCCTTTATCATATGTTACCGACTGGGTCCTATGATAATTTGCACAAACAACTCTAGCTGCTCCCCTTTCTACACCCTCCAACTCAGTAGCATAAGTATTTACAGCACTGTGATCTGAATTCTCAAGTTAGCATTAAAATTGTTCAAAGCATGATGTAATAGAATTACCTTAGTGTGAAGTACTTCACTTCAAAACAATTCTTCTCTCAAGTCTTGAATCATAATTAACAATAGATGTTTTGCATGGTGGCCTATTATACTAGGTCTTGCCTCGTTTGATTGATTCCCCCCCCCCCTTTTAACTAAAGGTACTTACCTTGGAAGTTTTATTATATTTTATGTTTTGAGACTAGGAGTACCTGAAGTTCTGTTATAAAAGGCTATTCTTAAAGGAGGAGTACATTTTGAATTTTTATTTCTCTTAAACTGTAAAAGATACTTAGATGTGCCACACATCCCTGGATAGAGGAAGGTTCAAAATTTTACTGTTATAAATTTCACACGAGCACGACAAACACCAAAGCAGTAGTCCGTTTCTTTCCGTACACAGATTAAGTCGTTCCTAGTTACCAGATTCACAGCCGAAACAGTCTGACTTTGCAGCTGTTGAGAAGTGGGCAAGGGTGGCACATACGTCTTATCTTTAACATACTCCCACAAATAAAAACCACAGCAACCACGGTGGCCACTAACAGTGAACGAGATTCTCTCGTCAACCTTTTTCACTCCGTTGTTCTGGAATTGTTTCATTCGGGTTGTCTCGTACCTCACAGTGAAAGGGTGCGGGAGTGCCTTCTTGCATATAAATTAAACCATTCCCATCTTCCTGGAGTTGGGGAAATGAGCAGTAGTGTAGCGTGTCCAGATAGGAAGAGGGCAGTGTCAGCTGTCCTGTGTCAGGTTGCCTGGCCGCAACTATTCGGAACTTAGACACGGATCGTAGAAACTTCTGGATAACAATAAAAATGCCTACAGTCTTAACTGTAGTGCCAACAAATACAGTTCGAATAGTACGAAGACATTCAAAACTTGTTGAAAATTAGTTACAATATGTAGACATTTTTTAATAAGATTAAAAAAAATACAGGCATTTAACATGTTGCCAAAATGGAACATTTTCTATCTGTCAAGCTCTCACTTTAAATGTAATAGCTGCTACAGTATTCCCATCTAGTGTGCCGGACACTTCCAGCAGCTAGTTGGTGCATTCACAGCGTTTTCACATAGCGTACACATCAAAACACTTCACAGCTGGGACATAAGTCCACACACGTGCAACCAACCATTCACACACAGGAATGGTAATCAGTGGGAACTGGGTCTTAGGGACTTTGTTATTTCAGAAGCCGCTTTATTATCTTTTAAATAATAATATTTGATCTATAAATGTTCAATTATAGTCACATTTTATATGCTGGTGGTGATCGCATTCCTGACTCGATATACTATGCACACTTCATTTATTGCTGTGCTCTATGAATGTGCTAGATTTGCCTACAGTTTGATTTTAAGAAATTTAATGTGCTCAGGCACACTTGATGTAAATACGAGTGGATGAGTGTAGCTGATGTGAGATGCTTAATTCTGCACTGGATAGTTGCAGAACAGCAGGGATTTTGGATCATTACAAGGTTACGCAACGTTTAGTCCTGGCTTTGCAAGGGTGGGGGTTGATATCTCCGTCTGGCCATCAGGTTTAAATTTTTCGTGGTTTACCAAAAGCACTCCAATTGATTGCCGAGATAGTAGTCTGAAGGCCATGACTCGGTTCCTTCCCATTAATTGGCACCACATATCTCTCCTGCAATTGATTATGCTGACAGGGCATAAAACCCTAACTAAAAAACGATATGCTCTGCTATTCTACTAAACTTAAGAAATTGTTGTTAATCATATTTCAGCATTTTTCAGTTTCTATCTACCTGTTGTTACCTTATTTCTCCCAGGTTTCATTAGCTGGATGCTAACTTAATGCAAATTGGTCACAGTTGTTTACCAAGTGGTAGTATTTCATGCACAATTGAAATGAAATACTTGTTTGTGGTCAAAAACTTTGAAGAAAGTTTGTTGTTGGGGTGTTGTAGGACATGTGCTACAGAAGTTGTTGAAACGCTTGCAGACATGTGTGGTTCTGAATAGCTTGGAACTGCCTTCTGTTCATGGGAAAGTTTAACGAAACCCTTTGGAAATAAAATCTTGCAGAGGCATCCTCCAGAATCTTTAGATTTTGTGAAATTTCCTGACTGAAAAATTTGCAAACTTTTCTTCTGAAGCTACAAAAATTATATTCACTACTTGTAATGAGTAGGCCTATCAAATGTTTCCCACAACCCAAAAGTTATTCACAAAATCAGTATTCCTGCTCCTCTTTTTCCAGAATTGCTTTGAGATAAGTATGTCTTTTCCTTTTACTAGAAAGAACCGCCCAAGAAGAAGAGCAAAGGTGCTAGCTCAACTTCAAAGTCTAAAGGCGGGGGCAGCAGCGGTGAAGAAGAACACAAGTGGCTTCTGGAAAATAAGAAGTTTGTAAATGTGCGCACATTCAAAGGGAAAGTGTACATCGACGTGAGAGATTACTACGAAAGCAACGGAGAGCTGCTTCCGACAAAGAAAGGTGAGACAAACAATTTCTTATTATCCAGTAGGTCGTATTGGAAGTATTACAACTGTAAATTGTACTTGTTGAAATTTTTAATTCCCGACGGGAATATTGTTTGTTAATTTCTTGATTAAAATTCCCATTTTGGTATGTGTTGCTTAATTCAGATCTCGGAGGTTACGCATTTGGGCATGTCGTGGGTCCTACCGCACAACTGGGTGCACCGTGAATGGGGTAGGCCAGGAGTGGGGAAGGTGGGGTTAAATAAAGGGAAGTAAATGATTAGTTACTGTCAGTGGCAGAGGAATAACATGCAGATAGATGCATATGTACAAAATTAATTTATTGTAATAAATGAACAAGGGTGGAATACACAAAAATATGGGAGCAATAATACAAATAGACAAAGAACAATAGAATAAAGAAGAATAGACAATAGACAAAGAATACGGTAACAGTTATTGCTTAGAGATTCAGAATGATACTAGTTTGGAGGGTGGCAGGCAATATGAGAGATTTATTTTTTACACTTTCTATCCTCATCCGGCCCACTAATTTACAACTACATCTAAACTTTGCCAGTTGTGATCCCTTCCACACTGTATGTTATTTTGGATATAGCCCTGCCATTTGTAACAGGCGCATCTGTTCTGGTAAATAATTCTATTCCAGAGTGATTGAAAAGCCTCCTAGAAGCACTCATTTCCCATTACTGCACTGCTGATCTTCCACAAAAACACACTTCTTGTGTGCAGCCACATATCTACTGTCGTCCTGCACTTCTGGAAACACACCATAGTTCATTCCTGGTCACCCAAATCTCTTGTGAACAGCCAGATCCTGCGACGTGACGTGACCAGCTGTGTTCCTTCCTCGAAACGCACACCTTCAGAACACTAGCCAGTCGCAACAACAGCTTGGCTAAAAGTAATCCTCTTTGGATTCCTCCGAACCACCGTACGGCTCGTTCTCGTCCGACGGACCTTGTGGAAAAATGTACAACATTTGTCTGGCTGACTCCAGTCCAACCAGAGGTGAAGCCTTTCCCATCGTCGGTTTACGCACAACATTGCATTTCATGCGCCAACTGCCTCCGCCGCTCTAGTTCTCGCACAGTGCGACCGATTGACCGACACCAGATCCTCCAACTCTAAGCCCGACAACTGCCTCCGCCGCTCTAGTTCTCGCACAGTGCGACCGATTGATCCTCCAACTCTAAGCCCAACACCTGTTTAAAGCTACCACTGCTTCTGAACTCCATACATGGGAACAAACTAGTCAACAATTCCTGGACTCCAGGAATCCATATGGCCGCAACCTACCAGTAAAACCATCACCTATTGTTTATTTATTTGATCTTTGTGTGTTTATTCCACGATCCCTCATGTTTTTAATAATTTTATATATTTGTGTGTTGACTCGGCTGATGAATATTTTTTTTCCCCGTGTTGCTGATAGTTTGCTTGACATTATTATTAATGTCGCGCCTTTGCACTCCCACCCTGTTCTCACGGCCTACCCGGTCGTCTGGTAGGATCCAGTGTGTGCACGCCTCTATGGCTGTGTGTTTGCACTAACAAGGTTTAAACTGAAATATTGTATTGTTCGGTTCATTTCTCGCTCTCTGTTTGTGTGCATTCGCATGCAAGACATCAGCAGCTGAATTAACGAGTGCAGAAATCTGAAATGTTTATGGGAATTTTTTAAGATGTTCCTGGACAGTTTCCAGCCTGTGACTGGGATCTGCCTGGAACACGGTCCTCTCTGTCATCTCCCTCCTGTCTTGCTCACTCTTTTCTATTTCCTTAATCGACCTATCCCAGGTCCATCCTCGAGGTATTTTCCATTTCGAAGGGTACATTGTCTTTGGCACTTACAGGGTCCTCTGTAACTGCTTGACTTGCGTGCTCAGGCTGCGGTTTGTTGCACCAATCGTACTTGAAAACACGTCTGTCCCGTGAATTGTATTAACACCCTCTTTTACCGTAATGCAAACTTCAGTACAGTGTGTCAGAAAGTGCGTACAGTGAGTCCTGTGAAAAATAACCCTTTTGCTTTTATTTTAATGGTAACACTAAAATAATGACTATTTTTCTTCTTCTAGGTATCAGTCTCACGCCATCAGCTTGGAACAAGTTGAAATCCCTGTCAGACGAGATTGACGACGCCATAAAGGAGCTGTGTTAATTGAAGCCATCTTGCCCTTTGAATGAAATACAAGTTTTGTAATTACAGTAATTCTTTTTACTTTCTAAAATAAACTATGTGAATAAATAGTGTTTTGTTAGTATGCATGTGTTTTTGGTTTGTTTCTTTTGTAGTGGTTGTGAATTTTAAACTGTGTGTTACCTAGAATTAAAGCTTCAATCTGCATAAAAATTGCTTTTATTGTTAAAGGAATACAGTGAATAAAGTGTTGTTTCTACTTTACATGAATCTCATACTTTTCATACTGTTGACCTTTTATTCTTTTTTAAAGAGTATTCTGTTACAACTAAATTAAAAGTTAATTTGTATTCAATTTTTAAAAAAATCTTCAATTCTGTTGCCAAACAGAACAGTAATGAAACACAGTATTAAGTCTGAGGCATTGATTCTTGTTATTAAAAGAGAGACAAAATGACAACTATATCTTATAGGAAGTATTTAAGCAGTTGATGGGAAAAGTCAGTTGATGATTACCTAATGTGAAAAAAGTCAATCTCAAGTGTCTTAATCACACAGCTTTCGTATTTTCATTGATAAACCCATTTTAATTTTTTTCCAGAATATGTAATCTATCATGTACTGAGAATTACTGACCTATAAAGTAGTAATAAAAAAAGAAACTGTGCGGTGAACATGTTTCACAGTGCAGAACTCGCATTTTTACTTTGTTCACTTGTGGTAATAAGTAATTAGAAATGTTAGTTTTGTGGTTTTATGAGATTCTTCACATTTTGGTGCACTATTGAACATTTATCTTCAAGTTGTACAACATTGGAAGTTAAATATTATTTGAGCAGTATATGTGAAAAGCAAATGCATTTTGCCGCACATGTTGCAGAGTTGTTGGAGGAAGACAAAAGTAATGTTTCAATTTTGCTGAAATTTGCTTTTAGGGAATATGAGGATAATATAATGTAGAACTATCCTGATTCGGGAATTGATGGCAACTCCTGGATATTTAGCTTATATGATTTTGCTGGAACAGCAGACTTAAAAGTTGCACACACTCTGAAAGGTTATGGAGGACTTGGTATTTTATTTTGCTACGGATGAGAGTGAACTGTCTGGGCAGGAGTACCAACCTCGGCTGACAGACGTGAACCTTGTGAAGCCACGTGCAGTAGTGAGGAATGGTCTCCCTTTTCCCACCTAGTCACATGGATCAGTGGTAACACACTGACACGGTACTAGGGAGGACGTGGGTTCAAACCCCCCGTCTGCTGTCCATATTTGGGTTTTTCAGTTTGCTGAAACTACTCCAGGTGCATGCCGGAATGTTTCCTGCTAAATTCCGTGGCAGATTTCCTTCCCTGTCCTCTCCCACTTGCGATGTCAATGAGACAATCAGCCCCAAGGGAAATGCCTGTTTTCTCTGCTGTGGACTGCCCATCTCTGCACATCACTGATCAGAAATCGTGTGGTGTACCTGGGTGTTGACGTGTGAACAGACACCAGTCCACAAAGTTGCTGTCAACTTGTAAGAGAATCTCATTGCTCGTATCTGAAACCAGATTTGTGTTAAATTTATCATTGGTAAACAAAAGTTCATATTTTTGCTGCAAAATTTTGTCTCCATTTATTGTGCTTATGTCTTAGTTCATCAGCACAGTGGTGTTGACGTATGGTAATTATTAGTAGGTACATAAATTTGTCCAAGAGACATTTGTCACAAAGACCAGGCGTTGACCTGATGGCAGGTGGGATTTCGCCAATTACGGTGCCGAGCGGGCATCGCCATCGACAGAATGTGAAACTCGCCGAGTACACGGGGGCGATGTGTGCGAGGATATTGTCGCCTCGCCGAGCAAGTCAAACGAGATTTCATTTTCATTGTAGGTGATCCTTGGACTCTGGGGATGAAAGCAAGAGCCTTGGGAAGCTAGCCTTACTGCCCTTTGCTTGCGGCGTCGGTCGGTAAGTGTTTCTTCCGGTCTGGACTGTGGCTTCCGGCATTTTTATGCCGTGTATCGCAGGAGTTCTGCGGTCAATAAACCTGGAGTAGGCCATCTACAGATTTATTAATTATTCAGTAGACAGAGTACCCCTCTCCTGGTTACTCGCCTGAGGGGGTGGTGTTGGAGCTAATAAGTATTTCTAGCAAGAAGGCTGACAGCGGTCTGGATCAGACGATCGTTACCATCTGCAGAGAAATAAGTCGCACCCCAACAGCACCAAAATCCTGCAAACCACCTGTGTCTCAAGACAACCCCAAAACAGGGCCACAACAGGGGGTAGGATACTCCAATGGTGCATACATTATCTGTTCAGCATGGTCTGTTAGCTCACTTTGACTGGAAGTCAGAATGGTCCACACAGAAAGGATTTACCAGACGACTAAACATAAAATCCGACAGGAGTAGCTTTCGATAAAGCACTCCGGCCATCCTGATCTGGGTTTTCCATGGTTTCCCCAGATCGCACCATGCAAATGCTGGGATGGTTCTTCACAATAGCCCCATGTCTCAAACGTTTATAATACTCTTGCTATCCAAAAATTTGTGAAACATTCGGAAAAAAAATGTTTTGGTGGATTTTAGAAAAAGAATATGCGGTACTACCAACAGAAACTAGTATCTAAAGAAAACGCTCACAAACAACAAAACATAATCCAAAGCGAGGATCGAACCTAAGAACTCTAACTTTACTGATACTCGCCTTAAACATCGTACTACATTATCTTAAAGAAATTATGGTGCGAATTATATTTACAGTAAATGATACGAGACTTAGTCGCAATGTCGTCTGGGATTCTATGAGTTAGTTGCAGTGACCTTTTTTTCCCCCTAAACCAAACGTTACTTACGTAGAGTGAGCACCTGCTGGCGTGTGACGTCACGAGTGTCTTTGGCCCGCGCCAGGCAGCACAGGAGCGTTTTCGCGGGATTTCAAATCCTCTAAATTTTAATGTTGAATTTTACGTAAAATAAGCACTTTTGTAAAAAAATAATTAGTACTCGGTAAATAACGTGTATCAATAAACTATTTAAAACCATTTTCAAAAAATAGTCAAATAGCCAATTGTAGCGTAAATATGTCTCCGATTGCCTACAGGACTAAATTGTTCACTGTGCTGCTTACTGAAGAACATCGGCTTTGAATAACCGTGTCCGTGGAATACCAGGCTTAAGCGCAGATTTCTTTAAGTTTATTGCCTACATTACTTATACGAGAATGCCCAAAGATGGCCGTATTTTTGTCTCCCTAGATTTTCATACCACGATTTCTCTCGAAATTTAAACCAGCCAATCGTTTGTGATGTTTTTGGATGCTTGCCATTGGCTGAGCAAGACTTGTAAAGAAGAGGGAACTATTTTCTGAGCTTACTTTTTCAAATTATTCTGCCCAGTTTGAAATCTTTTTATCTGCACAAAGGACCACGAAGTCGGGAATAATAATAGTGTCTGACGCACTGCCGCTCCTAACGGAATCTTTCACTAAGCGCGCTTCCGAAACTTCATTAAAACCTTTTGAACATTACTTTCCCGCTCCTTTTCATAATTAATTTACTCTTAATAAATACTAATTGGCCTTATTATTACTTCTAATTGTATAAATGTAATGCAGACCATTGCAATAGCTGTAATGGACTTCTGAGAGTCAAAATCTTTCTCTATTACCCAACAAGAGACTAAAGTATTACTTAAGTATTAGTACACGGAGGGTTAAATGTCTCTGCAACTCCCGTTCGAACTCCCCCTCCTTTTGGATTGGACGGCCTATTTGTGGGGCGTATACGTGCAGTGCATCCAGGCTTCTCCCTTTCACTGTTACCTTAATCTTCATGATTCCATCACTTCTCTCTTCCACTAGCAGTCAGATAAGACAAGGGGTACTTTTAGATTACAGATTATGTCATACTACTGTTCAACAATGCTTATATTAGATCAAGAATTTCAATTCCATTGTGACTTAAGTCAAATAACTGCTTTAATTCAGTCAATTGTACAATACTGCTTTGCAGTTTGCCAAATAATTTTAGCCAGGGCCTTGAAAAGTTTCAGGTATAAAATCTTACCAGATACACAGAATGACCTATAATTACTCGGCTTAATTATGTGCGAGTGTTTCATAACAGTTTGTAAACCACATCGTACAAAAATTTCTTCTGACAATTTAACATGGAATAAGAACCATGGGGCGTGCCACAAGAGAATATCAGTTTCGATTCTGAGTAAAAACTATGCCACTGGTATGCTTTGTGGTATTCCTATCAACTGTGATCTTACCTCAGGACTCACTGGTGCCAACTTCTCAGTTTGTCAATGTCACATTAGACCTCTAGGACCCAGTCTGCTACCCCACCAAACCACAACTGCAATGAATTATGTTCACCAGAAAATTGGTTACTAATATGTGGACTCTTTATGTTAAATTTCTTTGCTTTTCAACATCATACCAAAATGAAACATACCCTGTTTTACCCTTGTGACTGTGGGACATACAATATGGAAAAGGAAATCAAAATCTGACCTGCAGTTTTTCTGTGAATCTTGGTTGTCCAGACAAATACACACAACAAAAGTTATTTTTCTGCAGCTTAATTATAGTGCTATAAATACATTTTATAAATATCATCATAAATGTACAGACTTTCTCCCAGTTACAATTTTATTGTACTTTCAGATATATTAATTCTGATTTTCTAATCTGATTGCCACCAAACTTACACAGAAATTATGAGCAAATACGTTCTTGACTAGGTAAATTAGCTGCTTCCAATTTCAGTGGTGTCTGTTCACATACAGTAATAAATATACCGTGGTTTTGTAATATTTACAGTGAATGAAACACGCTTGAATACGGACTTTGGATTTAGTGTTCTGTTACGGGCACCGTGCCTACACGCAGTAGCCGGGGCCGTTGGGCGGCTGAGCGTTGATGCCGCGCCTGCTCAGGCGGCAGTAGTGCTCCTCCAGACGCCGCGCGGCGTCCTCAGTGTCTGTGGTGGTCCGGGGAGACCACAGCCTCTCCGCCGTGGCAGAGGCTCGCGGCCACACGCGGGACTCCACGTTGCTCTTGTCCACGACCTGAAAAAAGTTGCATCACATTACAGGCGACGGATAATGTGATACAATATAAGTTGTTCAGACTCCTGCAACAATGAAAAGTTTTGATTAGTTTTTATAAACCAAGTGTGACGGGTCTGCGGTTAACGCTCTGCCTCGCATTTGGGAGGACCATACGGGCATCCACATTTGAGTTTTCTGTGGTTTCCCCATATCACTCCAGGTGAATGCCTAAATGCTTCCTTCAAAAGGTCATGACCGAATTCGTTCCTGTTCCTCGTCCCCATTCCCATCCCATCCAGACATTGACGAGTCGTAAATTCATAAGTAAAAAAAAAAGTCTTTTTTAATATTATTGTACTTTGTGTGCAATTGAATTTTTCTACAGTGCTGAAGATAATTATTTGATGACAATGAGAGTAACTTTCTATGAAATTACACAAAAAATAAATGTTTTTGCATGGCAGTAAATCCACCTTGCTGCAATTTAAATTGCTAATTCAATGTGTTGCCATCCTGTTCCACCTCTAAAGATTACGTACGGCCAGAGGGTTTCCCTTAACACTCACCCGCTGGCAGTGTGGTAACCGCACTGATCTAGCCCTCGCTAACGTCCCGAGGCTAGAAGCTAGCCGGCTACAAGAACCGTGAGCAGTTGTAAGACAATAGGTGGATACTATGTAGTCTTCACGGGTGTACTGCCGCATTGTGTTGTGATGACTAGCTCTGCCATATTCTTCAGGTGTGGAGACATCTCCGCTTGTCGGCTTACACACAGACACTGAGATGGTTCGGGTGCCGCTCTTCCTTATATACATGTCCGCGTCCAGTGGCTGCGAGGCCTTGGCGATGGCTTACTATGAGCCAGGCCCGCAACCAATTGCCAGTGGCTATGGTTCTTGTTCCGGCCCGAGCTAATGTAGTGCCCTCTATGGCGGCAGCTGGACGGAAGTACAATGATCTCTGCAGATTTTTGCCAAGGCTGGTTTCCATGCTTCACTAAGACATAGACCACTGTCTCTGTTGAATGTGTTGGCCAGTCGAATTTCGATCACTTCTTTGATAGCAGATTCCCCAAAATGTGAAGTTCTAGACAATATCCTAACGTTATTGAACTCTACTTTGTGGCCATGGTTGTATACGTGATCGGCGATCGCTGATTTGCTATACTGTCCCAGGCGGAGGTGGCGTTAATGTTCTTCACACCCGTTTTCTATAGTGCGGATAGTTTGACAGATGTAGGTCTTTCCACACTCACACGGTATGCTATAAATCCCCGGAACTCTTAGGCCAAGATCATCCGTGACTGAATGGTGGAACCTATTTGCCGGAAACACCTTGGGGAAAATTGGCAGAAACGTCGCACGGCATGGAATAAAATGTTTCTACTGACCACCTGCCAAAATACGGGACTACATTGCAGTCATACGCTGGGAAAGTCTTCGTTCTTACAACAGGTGGATAGATCGCCTTGGTTTGCTTTAATATGGCTATCTGAGAGAGGTAGTACTAGTGAGGGGTCAGCGCTTCTATGGAGCTTTTGCTACAACTAGTAATGAGACAGGATTTGGCTTCTGGCAACCTGGCCGGCCTACATACATGGTTGAGGTCAGAGCTGATGAGATCTCTGGCGTTGAGTCCAGATGGGGAGTCAGGCAAATGAAGGCTTTGGCTGTTAGCAGTTACTGAGGTCACAGAAATTATTGGAGCTGACATTTGCAGCAACTGAATAGTGTGGTTGTGAGAGTAAAGTGTATCTGCAGTAGATAGCTGTCTCGTGGCGAGGCCAATGAATGAACTCTGAGAGTGGAGCCATGAAAGCTGGCATACGAGGAAGCTTGCTGTGTGTGACCAGTAACGGTAAATGTTTCTCCAGCAGTGGTTTTAGAATAGCTTGCTATAGCCGGACATATTTTTTGCAACAAAATCTATTGCAGGTAAAGAATCCACTAAAGGAGTCAGGGTTAACTATTTATGGGAAAAACAATTTTGAGGTTTGGTGTTAATCTAAAGGTGTAGAGTGCAGGATATTCTAGAGGATGCACTAAATTTATGGGAAGGATGATAAGAAGTCAAAGTTACAGCAAAGGATTATGTTCAGTGATTCAAGACCAGGAGAGAAGAGAATAGGACACTGGTTGATTTTAGTTGGAGCTACTTTTGTTTGTCAGGATGGACTATGTATGGCATGTAAAATCTGTTCACAGAGCAATTACAAGAGAAAGTTTCAGCACATTATGTAGGTAGTTGATCTGGCATAAACTGCCTCACAACTACCTAAACTTCAAACAAGATCCATATATCTGATTTGTTTAATGATTATCGAACAGTGATGTTAGCAGTTATTTGATCTTTTGAGAAATATATTGCTGATCATATTTATTTATCAGATTTAAGATTTTGAGGAATGTTTGCACTACAGACCTCAAATTCAGAATTTGATGTGTGGTGCAGAACTGCAATAGAAAATTAGTAATCTCTGTTTTTCCTTTCAAGATGTAGGATGGTTAGTATAATAAAACTGTGACATCAACAACGTTAAGCACAACATTTAGAAGATTTACTGATTTTTTTTTTTTTAACAAACTAAAAACATTTATCTTAAATATAGTACTACAACTAATATGGTCTGGACAGATGGTCATTTATTTTCCATATCAATTTTGCATGTGTACCCATTTATCTAGTTATTTTTTCTGGTCTCTTCTTACATGATTAATGAGTCATCTAAAAATCTCTCTCTTCCTATACTGCCCCCTTGTTTTCAAAAAAATTTTGTCAGTTTTGATGTAACTTTCTCCATCAAAGATACACATATTTACAATAGTTCCAGGTGAAACAATTGCAAACATATAATGAAGAAAAATGGAGTTATATTATGTTTTTTCTTTTCTTTTTGTAATTAAAATGCATACAAGTTGAATAAGCACAACAGATAAACTTTAATTTTGTCAAATACTGCAGTATTTCCCCCCTTTATTATTCTCACTACAGGTATGAAGGGAAGTAAGTGATTTCAACAGCTTACCATTTGGTAGTCCGATTCAACAGCAAATTGTGTGACATCATATTAATAACATACATTCATAACCAATACTTATAGTTTAGCCTAACCCACAGTATTCTTGGATCCTTGTGCATCACAGATGATATTTTTAGTACTTTCTCTTTTAATTGTGATACACAAAGAGATTGAAAATATGCTTACATATGTTTATATGACAGCTTTTCTCTAGCTTATACTTTTTTTTTTACAACAATGAGAAGATGAGGAATCCGTGTGCCCGGCAGTGCACCCGCCAAGTCGACTCAACGGCGGCGGCGTTGCCTAACCTTTTCTCAAACTGATTCAGGCCATTTTTGTACCTTAATTACTTCGGTCTTATTGATGTTGCTTGGTTCATATTTCTATTACACATAGACTTCAACACATTTTGTTTCATTCCTGTGCTTAGTTTGGGTGTTATTCATACACAAATTCTACCATTTTTGTCACTGTCTGACTGATTGAATGACTGATGATCATTAATGCTCTAAGATACTTCCCGTAGATGTAGAAAGCTGAAAGCTGGTTCCTCCAGGTTATAAGAAAATTTTAAAACCACAAAATTTCCAGATATCTACCCCTGAAGCGAAATTCCTATCACCGAGCATGGCGGTGTAACGGATAGTGTTCTCGCCTCGCATTCGGGAGGACGGCGGTTCGATCCCCGTCCGGGCATCCAGATTTGGGTTTTCCATGGTTTCCCAAATCACTCCAGGCAAATGCCGGGATGCTTCCTTCAAAAGGCCATGGCCGAATTCCTTCCCATTCCTTGCCCCTATCCTTGCCCCCCATCCTTTCCCGTCTCTAAAGACCTCGATGTTGAGAGACGTAAATACAATAAATTAAAAAAAAAAAAAAAAAAAAAAAAAAGAAATTCCTATCAAAGTGAAGCTGAGATCAAAGAAGGAAAGCAGGGTGATTCTTCAAGAAGTCAAGCACCTATAACCAGCAGGGTAACAGAAAAATCATTTCACCATTAAATAGAGAAGATGATTTTTTATACTGGACACAGAGCAGGAGAATACACAACAAGTGCTAAAGAACAGTGAACAAAACCATCACAGAGTAAATTTTGAAGAGAATAACAAAGGAAAAAATGTCAAATCAAGTAAAGGCAAATAGAGGGCACTGTTAAAGAGGTAAGTGGTCGAGCAAATGTACATACTGAAAAAGCAAATTCAAACTTTATAATTTATCATCAAAATGTGCAATCCCTTAAAAATAAAAAAAATGAAATTGAATTACTCCTTTCAACACAGCTTAAAGAGGTAACAGTCATATGCTTTACAGAACACTGGCTCAATACTTCCCAACTGAATGTTACTAACTTTCCTAACTTAACTTTAGCTACATATTTTTGCAGAAGTGAATCAAAACAAGGAGGGAATTGTATATTTATTAAAAACGGCATTAATTTTAAGGAAATTAGTACAATCCAAAAATATTCTATAGAAAAACACTTTGAGATACCTGGAATATACATCCCAAAAAATAAAATAATATTAATGTGTGTATACAGATCTCCAGGTGGGGACAGTAACATATTCCTTAACATGTTTGAGAAAGCACTAAAAACATTACCATTAGTAAATAGAAATGTAATTATATGCGGTGATTTTAACATAGATTTTTCTAAGGATTCAAAGTTGACAAATGATACTTTGAGTCTTGTATCCTCATTCAATCTTAAAAGTCTGATAGAAACACCTACACGCATTACAAAAAATTCTTCAACAACAATTGACCAAATTTTTCTAAATAATACTAATTACAGACATAATGTGATGAATTTTGACACAGGTTATTCTGACCATTTAGCACAAGTTTTAACATTAAAATTAGAATCTAACATTAACACACATACAAATATAAAATCACGTAGCTTTAAGGATCAACAGATCAACCAATTTAATAATCTCTTAAGAAATGAAACATGGGAAGAAGTGTATAATTGCACAGATACAAATGAGAAATATAACTTATTTATCAGAACATTTTTGTATTATTTTGAAATATGCTTCCCACTAAGAACACGAAAGCAAAATGTAGGCCTAATAAACAATGCAAAGGGCTGGATTACCTCTGGTATTTTAGTATCAATAAAAAAGAAACAGTTGTTACATACAACTTTTAAGACACAGAAAACAACTCCAGAATTTGATAAATATTTCAAAAAATACAAACAGGTTCTTAACAAGGTAATAAGACAAGCAAAGAAACTAGAAAATGATAGATATATTTCCTCAGCTACCAATAAAATGAAAGCCTTGTGGAAGGTAGTGAAGAATGAAGTAGGAGCAAGACAGGTAGATAACCGTAATATTCAGCTTGAAGAGAATAAAAAAATAATATCTGATCCTATAGAGATTTCTAACACCTTTAATACATATTTTTCAAACATTGCCGAAGATTTGATTACTAAAATTTTTGCAAGTCCAACATCAACACTCAAACTAATGCCAACCATGATAATAGCAAAACCCTTTTTATTCAGCCAACAAATGAAGAGGAAGTATTGAAAGTTATTGGGGAGTTGAAACCTAAATTTTCATCTGGAATTGATGATGTCCCAGATTTTCTATTAAAAAAATGTGCTGAGTTTATAGCTTGTCCTCTCTCTCATAGATGCAATAGCTCATTCTCTAGTGGAATATTTCCAGATAGGCTTAAAACAGCAAGAGTAAAACCCCTTTTTAAAAAAGGGGAAAAAGATAAGGTGTCGAACTACCGTCCAGTGTCAGTCCTCTCATGTTTCTCTAAAATATCAGAAAAACTATTTCACAAAAGACTAGTTAACTTCTTAGAAAATAATAATTTTCAGATTCTCAACATGGGTTCAGAAAGAATAAATCAACCGAAACTGCCCTTTTTTCATTTTACACAGAAATACTACAGACTCTTGATGCGAAAGGGCACATATCAGGAATATGCTTGGACTTGTCGAAGGCATTTGATGTAATTGATCATAATATCTTGCTTTCAAAGTTAGATCACCTGGGAGTTAGAGGAGTAGCTAACAATTGGATAAAGTCATACCTGCATGATAGAAAACAGATTGTTGAATGTAGCTTTAAGGCTGACAACAGTATAAACTATGTTCACTCAGATTGCAAAACCATAAATTATGGAGTACCACAAGGATCAATACTTGGTCCTGTCCTATTTTTAATATATATAAATGATCTGGAAACAACAAATAACTGCCAAAAATATATTAAATTTGCAGATGACACCACCATTTTAATGAAAGAATGTACCAAAGAACAATTATTAAAAAATATTGAATACACTTCTAAAAACATTGCAAACTGGTTTTCTCAAAATAAGCTAATAATAAATACAGAAAAAACAAATGCCATACACTTCAGGACAAAAAATAATTTAGATACACAGTTACCTACAGTAAAACTTAGTGGTAAACTACTTAAAAATGTAGAGAGTATAAGATTTCTAGGTATTCATATACAAGAGAATTTAAAATGGAACACACACATTGAACACCTTTGTAAAAAACTAAATACTATCTGCTACATGATGAGAATCTTAGTTGGTTGCATATCTAATGAAACCATTAGGCATATTTATTTTGCATATGTACACTCATTACTAAGGTATGGAATCATTTTCTGGGGGAACTCCCCACCTAGTATCAAATGCTTCAAAATCCAGAAAAAAATTATCAGAATTATTGAAGGAGTACGAAGTAGAACCTCATGTAGACATTTATTTAGAAAGTTACAAATTCTACCACTGCCCTGTTTATATATACTGGAAATTATAAAATTCATTAAAAAAAATATAGAAGCTTCTGGATATAAACTACAAACAAACAGTGACATACACTTGTATAATACTAGACAGACGCTAGACTTTCATATACAACAAACAAATACTACCTTCTGTCAGAAAGGGCCACTTCATATGGGAATCAGATTGCTTAATAAACTACCACAGAGGATCAAGTCTGTAAGACAAAATACTAAATTCATATCATTAGTAAAGGAGTACTTGCTCGACCACTGCTTCTACTGTATTGATGAGTATTTTCGAACCAAATGTTAGTTTTAAACATGGGTGATGTCATTAGTATCATTTAAATTTGTAAAGAATTAATTGTATATTTGAAACTAATTCTTTTTGTCTATATCATATCTGTATAGTATGTTATCTCATAGTATATAATAGAATGTTTGTTATATGTTTTTTTGTCTGTCTGTGTACAGACCAATTTTGACTTGCCCTATATCATTTGTACTTCATACTATGTATGATGCTAAGGGGCCAATAAATACAAATACATTATATTACATGCCTCAGATTTTCATTATAGACGGTGCTTACTAAGTTTGCTCACTCTGTTCAAATTTATTTTCTTCCTCCCCTTAATTTTGGAAATTAGTGAAAAAAAAATTTTACTACGACACATCGACATCAAAATTCTATCGTGTATCCTGCAGTCCTCAAAACAAGCAATTTTATACACATATATGATTTCATCCCCAAATCATAAGAAAAGTCTAATATTGGTGACTTTTAATGTATTCATTAAATGCCAACTCAAAATGTGAAAAATTTTGGTAAATATTTGAAAGTTAATTGCTTTGCTTTGAATGAGATTATATGCTTGGAATTCATTTTATGCACAGAGATCAGCAAGTTTAACTAAGATCTTAAATATCACTTTAATACTACCCTCAGTTTGGAAGATATTTACTTATGGTGGTAGTTAAATGTATGGCAATTGGTAGGCTCAATCCTAGCGCACACCCATTGTTTGAAGAGTAAGTGGGAATTGTTGGCAGCATTTATTGATGCCTTGAATTCTTGAATTTTCTTATCCATTGATTTTCAAATTTAACTGTTATGTTTGAACAATGACTCAGAATAAACTATCAACTTACAAAAAGAAATGAAATTCCACAAAACAATTCTTGTAAAATTAGGCCAAGTCTTGTGGCTATTTCATGACAAAAAGTTATGAGATCTTGTCCCAAGTGAAGTCTATGCTTTACAGCGTATATTCACTTCATTCTGTGTAACAGAACGGTTTTTCTCGGTGTTGTAGGTCATTCATTTAGAATGAAAAACACTCTGGTGACTTGGTCATTATGCATATCATAATTTTCATATGTGTGTATATATATTTATATATATATAGGTGATTGAAAATGATTGTTGGGGTTTCAAAAAATTCCTACACTTAGCATAATTGAGATACGAATTTGAATCTTATTTTGATGTGTAAAAAAACTCATCAAGTTTTTTCTTTTTTTTTACATCCATTACAAATGTTCGATATGTGCACCCTGTGTCACTCTGCACACATCTATGTGATAGTCCATTCATCCCACACGCAACGCAGCATGTCATCAGAAATGTTTAGAAAGGCAGCCCTGATCCATTCTCTCAGTTGTGGGATAGTCGCAGGTAGAGGAGGAAGATAAACTTGATCCTTGACGTAACCCCACAGAAAAAAATCACATGGGGTTAAATCTGGTGAACGAGATGGCCAAGCCATGAGCATTTAGTCACTGTCGGCTCCGTGTTCTATCCATCGCTGCGGCAATTGTTGGTTGAGAAATGTTCTGACCTCCCAATGGAAATGAGAGGGAGCACCATCTTTCGAAAGTGCCATTGAACAACAGTAACTGACTGACACACGTGAAAATCTAGAGTGCAAAAAGCCTTCTCTATAGTGTTAGCTGCCATATTGCAAACACTGACATCTGGCGGAACAAAACGTAACTACAATAATAGCGGCTGCTACAAAACAAAATTTTGAGAGTTTGTCTATTCATCCATGTAAAGATAATACTTGCATGTTTAGTACACAGCAGGTAAAAAATTCATGAAACCCCGACAATCATTTTGAATATATATATATATATCACTTACCACAGATGAAGGTGGCTGGGAATGATTAAATTAAATTAAATTGCAGTGGAGCGCATGCTCCGGTGGCAATTTCCCTAAACAGCCATCTTCCCCCTTTTCTGCATCCACCTATTTTTACCCTTTACAAATTTTAACTTGATGAACACAAAAAAGAACCAACACAAGAAACGTGCGATATTTCGGCATATAACCTTATCCTTGCAAAAGTGAGACACCAGGCGGAGCCAGACGTGCACAAGATGACGGCTGTCTGGTGAATGGCGTTGCCGGCAAAGATGATGGTGTAGGAAAAAGGGGGGGGGGGGGGGGGGACAAATACTAGATCGATCACCGATAATGTTGAAGGTATATTATCATCGAAAGTGGTACAGCAACATAATAACTGAGAGGCGCTATACATATAAATCATTTTTTGAAAAAATTTAAGTAAGAAAAATAAAATATAAGCAATATAAATAGTAGAGATAATAAGTGCTGGGTATGGTGGGAGGGATTTATTGGAGATTGAGGCCTGGAGGATGTCTGGTGTCCAGGATATTCTGATATTTAGTATATATATACATATATATATATACCTTAGAATTTGTGTATATGTATAGGTCTGTGAAAACATGACATTTATACTGATCAAGTCACCAGGGTGTTTTTTTATTCTTAATAAATTATCTACATCACCGAGAGAAACCATTCTGTTCCATGGAGTGAAGTGAATATACGCTGTAAACTATAGATTTGGCTCAGAACAAGGTCTTATAACTTTTTGTAACTAAACTGCCATGAGATTTGGCCTATTTTTACAAGAATTGTTTTTGTGAGATTATACAGGGTGATTCAAAATAACGTGGACCAAATGACACGGTAGATCAGTCATACAATAAGAATCAAAAATCGCATAGGAACAGAGGGTCGCAACTGCGATCCAGTGCCGCTACAGGGCGTCTAAAATAATACTGACACAAAGAGAAGAAACAAAACCATTACAGATTATTTTATTGATAATTACTCACTCACGTGCGACTAATATAAGCCAAATATTGAGCCTACAGCAGATGCTCAAAGTTTTTTCCATATGCATCGAGACAAGCCCGGTATCTCCGTTGCATGGAATGGCACATCTTCTCAAAGATATCAGGTGTATCTCGAACACATCCGGCTGCCGCAACGATTCTTCCTACCAAGTCTTCCGGCGTGTCAACAGGTGTTTCATACACAAGTCCTTTTAAAAATCCCCACAAGAAAAAATCCAAGGGAGACAGGTCTTGTGATCATGGTGGCCATGCCTCTCGTGGCTGTAGCGCCTTCTACAGGCATTTGCGAACCCCTGTTCCTATGCAAATTTTGATCCTTGTTGTATGACAGATCTACCATGTCATTTTGTCCACGTTTTTTTAATCACCCTGTATATTCTTGTAGAGAAACCAACGTAGAAGGGAATATCAATTAAAACTGTTAATTAAAAACTGAAGTTATGAGGAAAGGAAAAGTGCAAATACATTTCTTCCTCTCTGAGAGATATTTTTTTAATTCATAAAAATAAATTTAGGACTTCAGTGAAGAAAAATGAGGTGGAGTCAATTAGAAATAGAAGAGAGGGAAAAAGTCCTATTGTGAATGCTATGAAGAGAGGTGTGTACCAATAAAGTACCAAATGAACACATTTTGGAAATGATGGTGAAGGTCGGAAAAATTGGAAGAATATTGCAAAATGAAGGGGTCAAAATCTGAGAGGACGGGGGGTGGATTTATGGAGTGAAATAAAAGTTGTAGCATATGATGCAGATCTAAGCAGGTTCCAATGAATATGTGAAGATAAAGAGCAAAAATCAGAGATGGAAGATTGCATAAAAACTGTTAGAAGAACAATGACAATAATAAATGATTAAAATATAAACAAAATATTGTTTGTTTTCATCATTACGCACCACATTATTTATTATTTTACAAAAATCTATTTATCTCAATTTAGTTTATTGCCATCAGAACTTACTGCATGACTAATATGCCAGTTTCATCATTAAATTGTTTAATTAAAACTAAATTAACTTTGATTTGAATAATAATACCAGTAACTTCTGTTAAAAAAACTTTTATGAACGATAATTAAAGAATAAATCATTGGGAAGGTAATGGAAATTTTGATTTCTGTCCATCAGAATTGTTTATTAGCTTTTCATGCACAACAAATCAACATTACTAAACTTAACCAAATTTACTGCTAGTTTCTTTTTAATTTTTTATACAGGAGGATAGTTGGAGGGTCAGGGACTGATCAGAGACAAACTACAATAAACGTAATATTTTTGTGGAATATACCTCCGCCCACATTGCAGCTTCCCCTCCGAGCACTAAGTCGTACTGAGATGCATTAGCTGCTTCAAAATCTTGTGGCTCACACGTGTAGTACTTCTGCCAGTCCCCTCCAGTCTCCAGGTGGTCCAGGTACCAACACAATGACACTAGAGCGTAATGGCCTGCGGATGTCACCTACGAAATGGATATATCACAATGAATTCCAGTATATTTGGGTTGCTTTCCCTGTAATGAAAATTATTTTAAATTTAACAATCATTATGTAGACCATATATTCTGCACCTATAACATAATATAACTTTTCAGAGTGAAGATAATATCTAAACCGAATTATTATTGATTTAAATTACTGTTTCACTGCATAAACTGAATAGTTGGAGCACTCTTAAAGTATCTGAAATATGCTTCAAGACAAAATTTGAGTACAAATGTGATCAGAAGAGAAGGAAAAGTAATTTTGTTGGAGAGAGTGATGAGGGGATGTACGAGAGAAGTAAAGGATTTGAGTTACAAAATTTTGGTCGGACCATTGCTTGTATGTGGTAGTGTTAGGTCAACTTTCTTGGTATTTGGTTCTCTGCCCAATGTCACTTTATATTACTAAACACTACCTTTGGATTTTTGAACAAATTACTTTACAGTTATTTTTTTATGAATTTAGCTGTGCACTTGTTAAAATATAGACAGGAAGAAAATTCCTCGCTGACAACCAGAATGCTAACTGAATTATTCAGAGAAGATTTTAGTGAAGAACAGTGTGGGTCTTCAAATTTATCTGATGTTTCTAACATGTTTATGTTTGTAGGTATTACTATTTTGTATATGGCTATTACTATAAAGCTACTCATTTACAGAGAGCAGAGTACATTCACTTCAATGTATAATAAACAGTTCTTACACTATTTAGTTCACCAGCCATATCTCCAGTCCAGATGTGGACTATAGTTTCACTGCCAATGCTGACTCCATTATCGAATACTTCTTGCCAAACAATCGGTGTGGCTTGCAAGTTAAGCGTGATGTTAACGATCCTTTGGATATAGTAGCTTTCGAGACCAGCAAAATCATTTGTTAGATTATTTTGAGTCATGAATTCCAGTATATTTGGGTTGCTTTCCCTGTAATTAAAATTATTTTAAATTTAACAATCATTATGTAGAACATATATTCTGCACCTATAACATAATATAACTTTTGGATAATGGAAAGAAAGAAACTGCCAGTAGACACTGAAAATAGTATATGCAAAAATAACCCATCACATACCACGGATGAAGGCAGGAGTGCAAGATGAACACATAAAAACAATAAACACATACAAAATTCACAATTTTTTTGTTAATAACCTTAATCATGTATGAGGCGAGACATGGAGAGGGAAAAAGATGTGGTCACATCCTGTCCCACAACATAAATGAAACAAAGCTGGAACTTGCAGGAGGGTGGGTTGTGAATTGGTGGTGGAGGGAGAAAGTTGTCCAACGGTAAATGTAAAGCAGAATAATCTCTGAGAGGATCAGTTGAAATTTGTTTCAAAAATAATTTTAATCTGTTATAAGAGTAAGTAAATAAATAACACCATAAAGATAAAGATAAGTATGTATGCTGAATATATACATATATATATGTGAACTGACTTTAAAATTGAAAAATACTAAGTGACAGGTTGAGGCCAGGGTGTGTCTGTTGTCTAGGAAGTGTTGACAGGCAAGTTCCCGTCTATGGAGTTCTGATGACTCTGACAGCTCTAACTGCGAAACAGGAGCTGAGATAATTTTATAAATAACCATCTTAAAACAACTGTTTTGGTGAATTTTATTTTATTCCCTGGACGCGTTTTGCCCTTGTGGGTATATATATCTAAGATTTGTACTGTAGTTAGTTATTGTAAAAACACACATGTAAAAACATACATTTAGAGCCACTGATGATGCCCTATACGACAAGGGCGAAACACATCCGGGGAATAAAATAAAATAAAATTCACCAAACCAGTTGTTTTGAGACGGTTATTTATAAAATTATTGTTCAACAACTGCGGAAATATGGCCTCTCACCAGATTAATAAGGCATTGAGATTGGTGGAATCATGTGAGCTGATGTGAATTGCCACTGGATGGTCTGGGTTGGACTATAAACTGTTTGCCTGTGGCCATTCATCCTGTAGGATAGTTGTTGAGTGGTGAGACCATGGTATGAAGCAGTGCAGGTAAGATGGTAAGTAGCACAGGTGGTTTGTTCGATGATAGGAAAGGATTCTCCTGAGACGGGATTAGAGTATGTAATGGTGGTTGGGTGCAGGCGGTGTGTTTTACAGCAAGATTATTGCAGGAGAAAGACCACTGTGGAGGTCTAGGAGAGTCAGGAGGTAAGTACTGTTGCTTAGAGTAGGAGGTGCAGGGAACAGTGGGTAGGATGTTTGGAAGGAGGACACACATTTCAGGGAAGGAACGTAGAAACCGTGCCCACGACGGAGCATCTGGTTAGTGGATTCCAGGCCAGAAAACAATTGGATGACGAATATTGGTCTGCAGTCAGCTGTAGGAGGTGCAGAATGGTGGTTGTATATAATAGGATGAGAGATTTTCTTTTTCACAAGATCACAGTTATAGCAGCGGGAAATGGAGGGCTTGGGATAGTTTTTGGGAATACCTGGAAAGTGATTCACGATCACAACAGCTGCGTCTGCAAGGATGTACTGGAGGGGATGTTTGATGTGGAAGGGATGGCAACTGTTGAAGTGTAGGTACTGCTGTAAATTAGATTGACTGATGTGCACAGAGGTGTAAGAGGCACCCTGTCATAGGGTGATATTTAATTTAATTTAATTGCAATGGAGCACAGGCTCCGGTGGCAATATCCCTACACCCCCATCTTCCCCCTATCCTGCACCCACCTACATTTGCCCTCTACAAATTTTATCTTTAAATTCCTTCAAAGTTTTCGGTAAATTATTCATAATTTCTCTTGGTAACTCATTCCAATCCCTGACACCCTTACCTAAAAAAGAGAATCTTCCAACACCCTTGTGCCTGAAATCGAGTGCCAGCTTGTGGTCATGGTCATCTTTTCCCTTCCATGCACTACTTTTCATACCTATTGCAATATCTTTCCATGCCTCATCACCAGTATATGCCCTGTACACTCCCATGACCCTCCTCATCCTCCTCCTGTCTTGCAATGAATCCCATTCCAGCTCCTTTATTATATCCGTCACTGATTACATTCTGCGATAATTTCCAGAAACAAATCTAGCAGCCCTTCTTTGCACCCTCTCCAACTCCTGTATTTGATACGTAAAATGAGGGTCCCATACTACACTACCATATTCGAGCAATGGTCTGACCAAAGTTTTGTAACCCAATTCCTTGACTTCTCTCGTACATCCCCTCATAACTCTCTCCAACAAGTGAAGAACTTTGAAACCTTTTCCTACTACCTGTCCTATGTGTCCTGCCCAGTTAAGTTTGTTATCAAAAGTAATTCCAAGATATTTGCATTTCAAGTCTTCAGCAAGCAATTCTTTCCCCACCTTATATTCATAATTAACCTTTTGTTTTTTATTTGTGTATCTAATAATCTGACTCTTCTTTGCATTTATCTTCATTCCATGTTTACCAACCCAATTAGATATCCTGTCCAGATCATCCTGCAACTGTTTACAATCCTCTATCGTTTTGATTCTTTTATACAGCATTATGTCATCTGCAAACAATCTAATTTCAGATAGTAAACAATCAACATAATTATTCATTAGAATAATGAATAGCAATGGTCCCAATACGCTACCCTGTGGCACTCCCATTTTTACTTCCACTTCTTTTGATACTACATTTCCTACCCTAACTTTCTGTTTTCTACCTTTTAAAAATTCTTCTACCCAGCAAATGACTTTCTTATCCACTCCAATGGTTTTTACCTTATTTACTACCATTTTATGGCTTACTCTGTCAAACGCCTTAGACAGATCTAGTGCTACACTATCAATTTGACCTCCCTTGTCCATTTCATCTGAAATATCCCACCAACTGAGATTCCCATGAATATCCTTGCCTGAAACCATGTTGCCTTCTTCAAAACCAATTACGTTCCTCACATATATTTCTGATGTGGTTGCATATCAATCTTTCCATTAATTTACCTACCACTGATGTCAAACTGATTGGCCTGTAATTCTCAACTCTATTTCTCACCCCTCCCTTATGTATCGGTACTACTATTGCACTTTTCCAGTCCTGTGGTAAGCAGCAAGTGTCTAGACTCAATTTAAATAATATTTCAAGATAAGGTACAATGTCACATCCGGCTATCTTTAATATATCTGTAGTAATATTATCTTCAGCAGCCCCTTTATGTTTTTTCAGCTTTCTTATTTCCTTCATGATTTCCTCAGGATGTATATCAAATTTTTTACTATCGTCATTTCTAATTGTGTTGTTAAGGTCGTTCTCCGAATTAGACCCTCCTGTTTCTGATTCATTGTCCCTAATGCTTTCCAAGGAAGGTGACACAGGTGTGGGGATATGGCCAGGTGATGGAACGACTGTTGTTGAGGAAATCTGGGTAATAATGGTGGCAGCAAACCCATCATTTACCACAGCTGAAGGTGGAAAGGACGCAAAGGCTGTAAGGAAAAAAATTAGTGCACCAACACAAAAATCAAAACATTTTGAGTCATAACTTAGTTAAGCAAGAAGATTACGGTGTGCTTAGTTAGATCAACTTGTGCACCCAAGGTAAAATTAGTCATAATTTTTATTTGCAGTTGAACAGGTCAAACTGGGGCGATTATAGGTAAGAGATTTGTTAGAGAGGTTGATTAGGGGATTATTAAGTGAATTTAGAGGTCCACGAAACTTTGGTCAGGCCCTAGCTTGTACTCGTAGGAGTCAAGTAGAAGACATGAGCCAGATAAAGAATATAAGGAATAAAATGGAGCCATGACAGATATTGCATGAAAAATTAGAAATAGTGTGTATAAGGGAAGAGAGAAACATAATCTTGAATTAACATTTAATTCCAGGTTTAAGTGAGTCTGGAAATTTTCATTAATTGAATTTAAGTGTGGTGGAAAGTTCACCTTGGTAAAAAAAATGTCTACACAACAACCTTTTCATTAAAAAATAAATAATAAAAATAAATAATATTCAAAAATTCTTTGAGTGCAATTTTACCCCCACTTACTTATGCCCCTCATGTAATTAAATTTTGAATTCTTTCTGTGTTTTTGATGAATTGTTCATAATGTCCACTGGTAATTTGTTCCAGGCTCTGAATCCCCTAACGGTATCTAAAACTCGAGCGCCATCTTGCGGTCCTTCCATGGACGACTCTAATTCCTTAACCAATATCCATCCAAGCCTCGTCGCCAATATACGCCTTGTACACCCCTACTGCTTCCTGTCTTCCAACAAATACTATTCTGACTCCTTTATCGTATCAGTTACTGATGTACTCTGCAGTTATTTTCACAAATTAACCTAGCTGCCCTTGCGTGCACCCCTTCCAACTCCTCTATGTGATAGCCAAAATGTAGTTCCTACGCTACACCACCATATTCAAGGAATGATCTAACTATAGTTTTGTAACCCAATTCCCTCACTTCTTTGGTGCATCCTCTCATCACCCTCTCTCTACCACCAGCCCAGTGTGTCCTGAACAATCAACTGTTGTGACTAGATATTTAACTTCTTCAACAAGCAATTACTCTCCACCCTATAATCATAAAATCTCTTAATATTATTATTATTTATGTGTATACTTAAAAGCTGACTCCTCTTGACATTCATCTTCATTCCATGACAAGCTACACAATTCTTAAACGGGAGATATGTGTTAACATTTGGAGAACCTACGATTACATATTTGTAGAACTATTTTATGCACATATTTCACTTGAAATTACACTGAAGAAATTGTAATCTATTAAACAATATGCATAGGTAACAATGAAAGGAAATAAATGCCACGAGGCAATATTTACATGGAAAAGAAAGGGAAAAAAACACCCAACACTGACCAAAGTTGAAGGGAAGAGGGCAGCAGCAACACAAAACAACACACAAACAAACAAACAGAAACAACAACAATATTTCAGGTGAAAACCCCTATTTCATTTATTTATTTATATAATCGTCTACCACCATCCTAACATAACCTACACTTCTGGCCGTATTTTTTTTTTTTTTTTTTTTTTTTTTTTTTTTTTTTTTTTGTTTATCTTTGTTATTAGCATCAAAACTATTTTTGGCGTTTGCCATTTCCACTTCTTTGGCTCTGTGTTTGTTGTTTTATTGACAAAATCGATTTTTTTATTCAATCCAATACCTAGTTGTACATATTTCCATGCAGATTTACCGCCCTACTTTCGTATTTTATTTTATTTTGAAAAAGGGTTTTTTACCCAAAATATTGTATTTTGTTTGTTTGTGTGTTGTTTTGTGTTGCTGCTGCCCTCCTCCCTTCAACTTTGGTGAGTGTTGGGTGTTTTTTTCCCTTTCTTTTCCATGTAAATAATATACATAATTTACTTGCAATATGAAGAACTTCACAATGAAAAGTGCTGAGTTAAAATGTTAATATTGATCATCCCGACTTGAATCAGTAAGAAACATATATCTATGCTCGTTGAAACTTTGTTATAAAATAATTACATAACATTCAACAAAAGAACTACTAAGCTGAATCAGCTATTTGCAAGATGTTTGTTGAAACAATTAGGATATATATATATTAATGCTAAAGTTTCTGAAAATTACAACATCTACATTTTATACATAAATTTTAACTTGCCAGCATTCAAATCCTACTTCATCACCACCGAGATGCAAATATTGATCAGAGAAAGTGCCAACCACCTCTTCCAGCAACGTTTGCATGAACTCATATGTGAAGTTCTTAGTGGGATCCATTGGTCCGTATGTACCATCAGCTTCTCCGTCGGTGTAACACGGTGTCAACAGGTCAATGTAACCATTTCCCCAAGAACGCGTGTGACCTGCAAATAACAGTGTCAGCATTGACATATTGAACAGCTTTGCTTTGTAGGCAAGTATATGTGATTATGTTGATGTGTTAGATGGTGAAATAATAAATTGTGAGAGCTACTTTAGGTTTGGAAATTAACTGACAATGCTTAGATTAAAAAAAAAGGAAGGAATTTCCAAAAAATTTGATATTACACCCAAAAAAATGAACTTCATATTTCCCTTTCAATAAGAATTTAATACACCAGTCAGTTTACTGTTTTTGCAGATGGCCACAAAACAGTGAAACATTGAGTTTATTTACTTAGAAAGACTAGGAATTCAAGCCAATCAACAGAGTGAAAATAATTATAGAAATGATGTAGTAATTTTAAATGGAAGGATCTCTTAAACGTATTAAGTAACAAGTTCTAGGAACTTTCACTGGTGCAAGTGCAATTACCAAGTGATTAATGAAGCTAAGTTAAGCAAGTCCAAATTGCATAAGCATAGTTTAACTATGATAATAATAATAATAATTTTTTATTACCAATATGCTTGTGATACAAGTTTCTAGTAAAGTCAATACAAAAGGTACATTCATACATATATTTTTTACAATTGATCAAGTTTGTACAAGACCTTATTACATAGATAAGATTTTATTCCAATTTTGAATTCATTCCCAGTCAATATCTTTAGATGATCTGGAAGCTTATTATATAGCCTGGCTCCCATTTCATAGGCACTCTTACCTGCTGCCTTAGAGTTATGTCTTTTGATATGAAGGTCTGTCTTGGTACGAGTGTTATATTTATGAATTCCACTATTTGTGTGGTTAAAGTGAGGATTACCTTGAATCAATAGTAAAACCCTATATACATATAGTGAAAATACCGTAAGAATATTTTCCTGTCTAAATATTTCTCTGCATGATTCTTTTCTATCTAGCTTGTACATTATTCTAATACATCTTTTCTGCAGCAGTAACAATCGATGCTATTGATATGACAACAAGATCCCCAGACTTCAATACCATACATCATATGTGGAAAGATTATTCCATAGTATGCAGTTTTTAGAATATTGCTGTCCAAGACTTTTGATAACTGGTTGATTAGAAAAATGCCTTTACTCACTTTTTTGCATACAAAATCAACATGTGGCTTCCATGTTAGGAACTTGTCGACATATATTCCTAGGAACTTGTATTCATATGTTTCATAGATGCTTCCTTCACTAGTTATTAATCTTAATTTATTGTCTATATAATGATTTCTTAATTCAAACTTTATTAAACATGTTTTTTTCTTATTACAAATTAATCCATTTACATCAAAGTATTCTGATAACTCATTTGAGGTCTTAGTAGCAGTTGTCTCTAATGTGGAATCATTGCTATCCCAGCAAATTGCTGTAGTCATTTGCATATGTTATAATTCTACTTTTATTTGGTATATCCATATCATTTATATATAAAACAAATAGTAAAGGACCAAGTACAGATCCCTGAGGGACACCACATCTAACTACACCCATTTTTGATTTTATCTTACTTACTGATTCGCCATTTTTAAAATAAATTTCTGTGTATTGAGGTCTATTTTGGATGTAGGATGACAGTAGTTTATTAGCTAGTCCTCTAATTCCATAATTTTCTAATGTGCGAAGTAGTAGGTGGTTATCAACACAATCAAATGCTTTTGAGAGGTCTAGGAATAATCCAGCAACTTTATGTTTTTTATCTAATTTTTCTAAAACCTCATGTAATAAACTGATTTACTGCAGAAGTAGTGGATAACCCCTTCTAAAACCATACTATAAGGGATTAATGATGCTATTTTGTAATATGAAGTTATTTAATCTCACTAGGATAATTTTTTCAAATAGTTTGCTCAGAACAGAGGTCAGAGTAATAGGTCTGTAGTTACCAATATCTTTCTTGTTGCCTTTCTTGAATACAGGCCTAACTATGCTGATTTTCAGACAATTTGGAAATTCCCCATTTGCTATGGATTCATTTATCAAAAATGTCAATAGGTTTTAGAAGGGCTTCCTTACACTGTTTCAATATAAAGGTAGTTATGCCTAGTCCCACCCACTAGAGTTCTTATTTCTTAATTTTTTTATAATACTACTTAACTCTTCTTCCGTTGTCTCATACAAAAATATTGATTTATTGATGGAGTAATTAATTCTATTATCTGCAATTACTCTATTGCTACTCATGGGTTCTCTTACATTGAGGAAGAAATCATTAAACATGTTGCTAATGTTACTGGGATCTTTTTCTATTTTTCCATTTGAATTTAATTCAATATTCTCCATCTCCTGCTTGTCCTTTCTTACATCATTTATTAGACCCCAGGTGGTTTTCCAAATGTTATTTGAATCAACAATTTTTTCCCCATAAATTCCCGCTTTCAAATTCTGTAGTTCACATCGAAACATTTTTTTAAATAAAATTTATACATATTTTTGTAGTATGTGAGACCTGATGACTGATATAAATGGTACATATATTTCATTTTTTCTTGTATTGCTATAATATTTGATGGTAGTTTAATTTTGGTTTTATGGTTTATCTGTGTTTTCATTGTTACAATTGGACATAAATGGTTAAATGATTTACTAAAAATTTTGTAGAAAGCATCCCATTTATTATCTACACTATCAGCAATAAATATATCCATCCAAGACTCTTTTACCAGGTGTTTGTTAAGTTCTTTGGTGTTTTCATGTGTTATTTTTCTGAATTCCCTTTTTTCATATATTTCACTTTTAGTTGTAAAATTTAACACATCAATGTATTGTGCCTGATGGTCAGCCAAATAACTGTTTATTACATCAGGCAGAATATGTTTATCATTCAGATTGGTAGCAATATGGTCGATAATTTTTGAACTATTTGCAGTAATTCTTGTTGGGGAGAAAATGGTGTCTCTAATATTGTAGATATTAAGGAGATCAGTAAGTTTTATGTAAGCTATGTCAGCTTCGTCTACATTTATATTGAAATCTCCTGCCAAAACAATATCTGTGCTACATCTAATAGTGTTCTGTAGTAGTAGATCCATCTGCTCAATAAAATCAATTACTTTAGAACCAGGTGATCTATGTATACCAATAACAGTTAGTTTACTGGAGAGGTTTGAGATAGTTATCCCTGCAACCTCAAATGATATTTCGCAGCAGCATTTCAATTTATTTACTTTCAATCCATTTTTTTGCATATATTACAACACCTCCACCCTTGTGATCTGTCCTATTGAAGAAGTCTATCAGTTTGTAATGTCTAATCTTGCAAAATTTGATGTTTTCATTATTTAAACCATGCTCAGTTATTATAGCAATATCTGCACTAATACTATTCATAAAGTTTTCAAGCAGTTCAAGTTTATTAGATATATATTGTATATTTAGATGTAGAATTCTAAGACCATGTTTATTTCTTACATTATCAGAACCTTGGTTTATTTGATTGACCTTTATGTTTTTACCATCAAAATTTGCTTCAAACTGTTTCAGATCAGATGAGTTTTCTTCTTCTTTGGGTGGGTTGTGAGAATATCTCACTAAGGATGTATTATTTTCTTCTGTGGCCACCAAAAATCCTCACTTCTTGACGGTGGATGTCTTTCTCTGGCAGGTTGTTTTCTTCTTATGGTGTCCATTTCACTTTTAGTAGCAGTCTGATGACTTTTGGTAAACAGATCTTCAGAGTCAGTCATTTCCTGTTTGGATTCTGTTGTTGCTTCGAACACTGTTGTAGTAGATGTTTCTGTAATGTCCAGAACAGAATTCTCATATTTATCATACAGGATTGGTGCCATTACTGTTTGATCTTTCATTTCGAATTTTGAGTAATTTTCATTTTTGGTTTTTATATGATGCAATATCATTTCAGCCAATACCACTCTCCCTTTATAGTTCCTGTGCATTCCATGTCTTGTGAATTCTTCTCTGGGACTGTCCACTCTTACATATTCGACATTTTGGAAAGCTTTACAAATCTTTTGAAACTTCCGATTTGTAGCGTCAATTTCTTTATTCACACATGACGATGGAATCAGATCATGTCTATGTGGAATACTCACTACATACACATTTATAGTGTTCATTTTCCTTAATATTTCAACTAAAGACCTTGTTGCTGATTTAGCCCCATTATTATAGACGTCATTATCGCCGCCTATAATCACACAACTGTCTCGGGTGTTAAACTCATACATTTTTTCGAAGTTTTTGACTATTTCACTCAATGGTGCACCAGGTTTAACAATGCCACTAGCACTGAAATTTTGTTCCTTTTTTGTAATAATCTCTGCTAGGCCTCTTCCCTGGCTGGAAGCAAGTAAATAAATACCAGTTTTCTTCTTCCGTTCACGGTCTATGCATTTCTGGGGCGTTAATGGCCTGGTATTAATAATAAGTCTTGGATGACTTATTTTTATCACAGTTTTTTCCTAAAACAGTCTCAGAGTCATCTTCGTTCTCAGAACCTGCAGATGACAGCACTGTAAATCTATTCCTTGTATCAACTTCACTGTACTTTTTAACATTCTAACACGCACAAACTTTTTAGGCGTAGTAAAGTTATTTTCTTCACTCGAACTTGCATTTTCAATTACCATTTTCAGATTTTCCATATGATGAATTAGTATACTTGCCTCGTAAATGTCCGTTCTTGACAACACTGACAGTTTAATTTCAGAGGATAATTCAAGCAACCGTCTTAATATGGATAGAGTCTAATACCACACCACCTGGATTTCTCACCTTACCAGTCTGATCTTTTATTTCTGTGGGAGGGAGATCCATCTCAATCAGCTGCTGCCATCCTCCAACTAAGCAGGAAGAACTATCTCATTATCTCTTACCAAAGTCCACAATAACTCTATTAATTTATTGCTTATCCCTCAGTGGCTATTGCTAACTAGATACTAGTTTTATGACACAGGACTGAACAGTAGAAACACCGCTAGATGTTTATCTACACCTGATAACTAAATTGTGGACAACTGTGTAGAAAGCATGCCTCCTACTTATTTCCAGTACTCACTTCTACAAGGCTTATCCTCCCAGGTTTTGGGAGTAAACAGTTTACTCCCAAAACCTGGACCTCCCTGTTGCTCACCATGCCAGTACTCACAACACCCGCGACCTTAATAACTGCTTCACAGTCAGAGCCATTAGAGTACTTCCAGACACTACCTCCCAATCTGAACTCCGCAGGTGGGAATTGGCATATCAACACATCCTTCAAACCAGACATCCCCCAGGCCTTAATTTCTGTTAATATCTTCCATCCTCACCCTATAAACCCATAACTGGCCAGCACTATAGATTCGTATATTTTTCTAAAATTTTCAATTATATTTTTATTTATTTATTTATATTTTTTATTACTATTATTTTTTCAACGATTTTAATCTTTCTTATACTTGCGGTTATATTATCGTTGCTCCCTCCACCACATCCGACGGTCTGTTGCGTTCTATGAGTGGCTGCGTTGAATGCAAGTCTTGTGCAAGCCCAGCCACCTACCTCTGTTAACTTGAAAAACGGATTTTCATCCGAAATAATTTTCTTTGTTTTTGTGTTGTTTTGTGTTGCTGCTGCACTCCTCCCTTCAACTTTGGCGAGTGTTGGGTGTATTTTACCTGTCCTTTCAATGTAAATATTGCCTTGCGGCATTTCTTTCCTTTCATTGTTACCTATGTTAAATGTAGTATTAGTTATTATCAAGTTTTAAACCTGGGGAGGACGAAATTGAAAGTATGATGAAATTAAATTTCAGTTAGGAGAATAAGGAAAAAGAGGAAAATATTAAACAATTTTATATGACAAGTATGGAATGAATAATGCAATCATGCAAGAAATTGCAGTTTGGTGTTTTTACACAAAAATGTTGTCAATGATGTTGGGGTCAATTTCTCAGGTAATATAAAAGGTTGAGAATGTTAGGCGTGTGAATCACCTGTGTTACATCACACAGAAAGCACTGTGTGTGCTGCAAAAAAGAAGTAATAAGTTTGAGGCAATTCTGAACAGACAGGAAAATTATCAAAGAGCCACAATATCCAATTGTAGGAGTCACTAGCCATGTTATTCCTTTAGTACTGTCATCAACCTCCGCCCTGTGACTGATGAAGGGCCATAAAACAAAATATGTGTGTATGCGTCTGTCAATGTTTAGATGCTGTCCTGACATTAACTGTGGTGAGCGGGGGTTATCCTCCAATCATGATACGTGTCTTTCATGTGGCTGTATTGACCAGCTCCATCACATGTTTTTAATTTATTGATAGAAGCCATATCGTGAACTGCTGTGTTTTTTGTATTTGTGGAGTGTTTTTTGTCGCTGCTGACCTACTCGCTTCAATTTTTATTAGTGGTGGATATCTTTCCAAAGAGTACTAAGTAGTGAAATTACCTCAGATTCATGTAAGACACCTGAACTCAAGAGACACTGAAATTTTTGGATGTAAGCCCTTCATCATAAGCAGAACATTACAGATGTTACGTGCCGTAGGAAGCTTCCTTTCCTCAGTCAAGTGACTGTTGAACAAGGCACAAGGTGGGGGAAATTCAAACTGAGAAAGGAGAGAGGAGGTAGTGATTTGAAGGGAAATGCAAGCAATGCAAAATAACAAATCTAATCATGGGTGGGGAAAAAGAGCAGATCTCAAATTAATATAAAAGACATAAATATTAACAAAAAATAGAAATAAATAAACATGAACATTAAAACAAAAATATGAAGTTAAACATGACCACTAGTTAGAAGTGGTTCAGTTGGGTACTGAGGGCAGAGAGACGGCGAACTGATGGGTGGTATCATGTCTAGTTGAGACCGGGCGGTTGCCCGGTGCCCAGTCAGAACCAGTAGGCAAGCTCCCACCTCCTGAGAAACCACTGCTGTTTTGGAGGATTCTGATGCAGCAGCCTTGTGTTAATTACTACTCTCTTTACCTGCCTTCTGTTTTCCAAAAGTAGGTGGGTGAGAAATTGCACTCACAGAATTTAAGATAAAAAACAAAAAATATATGTATAGGGAAATTGATACAGGAGCATATGCCACATTGCAATGGAATTAAATTAAATTAAACATTCTGTAACTTTCTCCAAGATAAGCGTCATCTTTGTTTCACTTTTACATGTAGTTGTTTGTCATTTTCCTTGATAAATACAACTTGACTAGCAAACACATTATTCTCTTTGACAGAAAGTTTATTAATGTACAAAACTTTATTTGGCCCCTGACTTCATATTCTGCAGCAGACTGACTTTGACATATTACATCTATTTTATGAGCTTCCATAGAAGACCAAAGTATGTTTATAGAATGTATAAACTAGGAAACACTCTGTTAAAGTTTATCAATTTCCCAAAACTTAATTTCTCAGCTAAAAAGTCTCAGTAATTTAAATTGCTCAGATTGATTGAGGTTTTCATTGTTCACTAAAATATTGGTCAGTATTGTCATAAGTATGGTTTTAGTTATGACAGGTGGCAACAGAATTGCTCCGTGTCCAGTGACGTAGCTAGGTCGACAAGGGTCCCGGGCCAAAAAAAATATTTTGGGCCCTCAGGCCAAATGGGCGACCCTTTTTTGTTTTGTTTTGTATTGCTGGTAGGGGCCCCCTGAGCTGAGGCTGGGGGCCCCTGAGTTGTGTTTGGGGGCCACCTGAACAGTGGCGGTGGGTCCCTCTGAGCAGTGAGGGCTCCCTGTGTCTACACCACCTAGACCTGTAGCTATGCCCTTGTCTCTATACTCAACACATTATTGCTCAGCTACAAACAGAACAACAGAGAAACAATGCAATATATTCATCTACATCACTGACACTTCATCCCAGTAAAAAAAAAAATCTAATTTGTTTTATAACCGAAAACCATATTGCTAAGAAGGCACACTAAATTTAATCAAAAAATGTTTTGATTTGGTATTTTGATAATACATCCAAATCCCAGAAAGGGTATGATGGAAAATTCTGAATTGTAAATATTTTATTTTTATAATAATCATATTTTTAGCAAAGATACCTGGTGTGTCAAATTCAGGAATAACCCTGATGCCTCGGAGGCGTGCATATTCAATAACGTCGGCCACATCTGTAGCGTTGTAAATTTGGACCCCAGGAACATAGGCACCTCTTGCACTGTGGATAGAGGAGATGGTTGCCATCATATACATCATTAATTTAATCTCTGGTCATGAATTACAACAATAATTCTTAAAAACTCAGTTGCTCTGCATTGATTAGCCGCAATATGATTTATGAATGGAAAATTGCCAAACATCCCTGATAAAGACTAAAAAAACTAAGCACCAAAACTATATTTGCTTAGTGTTTTTTTTTATTTAACATGAATGATACTAATATTATGTTATATATTTTTCACATATGTTAAAACTCTAATCTAAACTATCTCGGCAACTCAACTAGTTTAATTAATTATAATGGACAGAAATAAACTGTAAAAAGGATAAGAAGTGCTTTGTAGCTTAATGTATTTCCTACTTTTGAATACTGATAATATAAGGAGGCGAGTGCTAATGCTGATTTAGATAATGCAGAGGTAAAGAGTGGGAAAATAAACTGGAAGAGCTTCTTTCGCTGCTGATACATTTGTTTGGAGAGTGCAGTGCTTCCATTTTGATGTGCCATTGTTTCTGTCCCTCTCCTCTGCTAAACACTTTGTGGATACTTTCACCCTCCAGGTGTGACTAAGACGTTTACTGCATTTAATCAACTGAAATGAATCACATTATCTACTTGATGCTATTAAAACAATTAAGGAAAGGGAAAATAAATCTGTCAATTCTAAAACTGACGGCAGATGGGATGCTGTAGCATAAAGAGTTTCATAGATAAAATATAAAATAGACCACAGGTTATTCTGAGAAGAGTTCCTTGTCACGGGAACAACAGAGTAGATAAAATCCGAGCGAGCGATGTATAACATTAGTATATGTCTCAGTCGATGCTAGTCAGCCAATTATTACTAACAAAGGATCTTATATCTTGTGGATACCTGACTTTTGGATTCAGCTCGAATAAATGACAAAGAATGATATGAATGTTTGTTATTATTCATTATCGGTAACAATGAAAGGAAACAACTGCCAAGAGGCAATATTTATATGGAAAGGACAGATAAAATACACCCAACACTCACCAAAGTTGAAGGGAGGAGGGCAGCAGCAACACGAAACAACACACAAACACAGAAAATACAATATTTTGGGTTAAACCATTTGTCAAGTTAAGAGAAGTAAGTGGCTGAGCTCGCGCAAGCCTTGTGTTCGACGCAGTCACTTATATAATTGGCTGATATTGTATTTTCTGTGTTTGTCTGTTGTTTTGTGTTGCTGCTACACTCCTCCCTTCAACTTTAGTGAGTGTTGGGTGTATATTATTTATTATTATTCAAATATAAAAGATTAAGTTAACAAATTTGGAGATTAAAGTTCTAAACAAATTAAAACGGGACTTGTATCACTGGCAACCGAAAACATAAAGCTATAAAGAAATACAAAGTCTGACAATAATAAAATACATCAATGTGACAATATAAATACGAGGCAAACTAAATTAAAAATACTTGGGATAATTCCTTATTGTTATAGAAGAGGAATGTGTGTACATGTTGAGTAGTGCCACGCGGGGGCCCCGTATGGCAGGAGTCACTACAAGCACAACCATCACCCTGACCACATCCCATTTATGATTCAGTAATGTCTAACAGATGTATTGATACTGTGAGATAAATATATTACAGCAGGAAAGTCAGAGATATACCATATGGAAAGACAGTTTGCAATTTAGTTAGTAATGTATTCTTTTCACCATCCATTTTTGTAAGGAATGCCACGTGCTGTGTGTAACAGAACAATGAACGGCCTGGGGCCTGGTGGATCGGTGGCTAAGATGTGCTGACTGGAGATCGAAAGGTCCCAGGTTCAAATCCCAGGAATTTTCATAGCCATTAACCCAACGTGTGGCACAGCTTGCTGTGTAATGTGAAATACGTCAGAACGCTTTCGTGGTTCAAATTCCACATTAAACTGTAGGTTCCCTGTACCCGATAGCTATACAGTGTTAGGTTAAGGCAGTTACAACAAGGGCAGAATGCACAGCCAATGGAAACCCTATCACCAGGTCACTGGAATTATTATTATTATTATTATAGAGCAATATTACTGTGGCAGATATACAGAATTTTCACAAATGTATCTATTAGCTATAACTGACCTGAGGAGAGGGAAGGCGGCGCTGACGTACGGGAAGCTCTGGTCGTCAACGATGTGCCAGTGGAAGACGTTCATCTTGTTGTAGGCCAAAGCGTCCAGTATCCTGTGGATGTAGCTGACTGGGATGTAGTGGCGTGACGTATCCAGGAGGAGACCTCGGTGTGGGAACCGCGGAGCGTCCACTATGGCCAAATTGTCCACTATCAGCTGTTAGGAGGAACAAGAAGCTAGTGTTGTTACTGGTCGAAACACTGTAGAAACACTGGGCAGGTGTTAACATTAAAGTTCATGTAAGTCTGCATAAATGAAGAGTATTTTAGACTAGATTATAGGTTATATACAGTGGAAAGGATATTTGTTTCTGTAATGATATTATAGCTACAAAAAAGCCAGAATTTATTATAACAGTTGGGCTGATGAGGTAAAACCAAACAAACAAAAAAATATATGGAAAAAAATTATACAATTTTTTGGGTCGAAGCTCTTAAGAGAGTTTTTACTTGACAGCTTCACTGGTTGGTTAAATGTGCAGGAATGAGGGCGGAGAACCTATGTCAGAGAAAACTCAATTCAAACAGGTAGCAATTTATACATTTATGTGCCCTGACTTGTATGGGAACACTCAATATGGGAGCTGCATATAGAATTATCCCTATCTGTACGGTTGACGGTGACCTGTAATCTTTGTGGACTCTGGATTCGTTCCTAATATAATAGCTGTGTGTATCAACATAGCATAGCATATTTGGGACTTTCTGCTACAAGAGACAGTAAGGATCATATGTATTGTGAGTATATTTAAAGTTGTTAACAGACATCTGCACAGTGTATGGCTGGTTACAGGACTGCTGCGAATGAGTTTCACAGAGATCAGTGAGGTCATAGTAGGAAACAGTATAGGTTTTATTAGTGGAGACTTTCCCAGTATATTGCTGGAATATAATCTCCAAGGGGTGCAGCCAAATACACTACTAACTAAGAATATATGATAGCATGTACTAAGACGGTCATGCCTTCTGGAGCCTCTTCCTTCTGTGATACTTTCATAACTGAGGCACTGAAAATTTGGCTTACTAATAACTATTTCGACAGGGATGGCGGGTCATAAGTGAGTGGTACCTGGAAAGCAGTTACAGCCAATTACCATCACGATCATTGCAGATCGTTACGCCAGGACATCGAGAGAGCGAATGACACAGCACACTTTGCAGTGAGCCTGGATTGAGCACAGTGCTAGTAACGACACCAGAGAGGGCTGCGTATTCACAGGGAGGAACTGATGCAAATCATTCGTCACCGTGATCAGTCGCACTGTGAGGCAGGTTAGCCTGGAAGCAGAGGCATTACTTGGGTTCTGAGATGGAGGTTGTAACAATCTATCTCACTGACACTAGCCAGCACTAAACAGAGCTGTTGTTCATATTGGTTAGTAATCACTGCTGCAGTCTGCTGGATTTCACACTAGCCTGACATGAGTTACTGGGGGTGGAGTGCCAGGGAAATGCAAAAGAAAAGAATCCTGGCAGCTAACTGTAGTGGAGTAGTGAATGAATATGGTGAGGCCCTCAGGAAGAAATTAAACGCATGTTCAAAGAGTAGCGTAGCTGTAATAAGTGTGGATTTAAATACACCACGAAGTGGGGTCAATGATTAATCAATTTAATTTAATTCCGATGGAACACACACTCCAGTGCTAATTTCCCTGCATACCATTTTTCCCTTTTCTGTATGTGCCTACTTTTACTCTCTATATATTTCAACAATGAAATGTACATAATATTGAGACCATATCAAAGAATGTGGCATAGTAATACAGTTTCCTAAAGGATGAAATAAAAATATGGTTTATGATTACCTCAGTGGCAGGCTAGTTGAAAGAGAATTTGATATCAAGCCATAACAGGATTGTCTACGAGAAACAAAAAAGTGTTTTCGAAATCAGCAACATTGGTTTAGAAGAGGTTATTTGGTTGAATCTGAGAGGGCTAACTCCAAGTTATTACTGATGAAAGTGATAGTTAGCACTGGGTATGTCAAAGCCAACTGACAGAGTAAGCTGTAGAATATTATAAAAGTGTTTGGGGTCATGTGTCTTGCTAGACATTGGTAGAAGCAGTGATATGATGTGGAAGTGGCACACGATAATGTAATGTGACCATTGAAATTTGTTGTTGTGTTCTTGATCTACAGTCAGAATAATATAACACTAAATAACAGGATTAAAACCTACTGAAGCATACTGACAAAATATCTAATTGGGAAGGTCAAGATGGAATGAAGATAAATTCAAAAAATAAAACATTTAGTGAAGAATAAATGTTTTGTGTGACTATTCCATCAAGGTGGAATGCTTGAAGGCACAAACTGTTAATACCTCATGGGGTCATCTGATAATGAAATTAAGTGGGTAAGATACCTTTGGGAGGTGTAGCCTTTACTACAGTGGATGGTGAGGGGATACACCACGGAAGTAAGGGAACAGGGATGCCAAACCTGGGTCAGACCCTGGCGGTATGCGACCAAATTATGAGAAAGAAATACAGGATCTGGAGGGGAAAAAAGGAGGGCAGCTCGGTCTCTCTGTATAAGTTCCTACAGAACTCAGTTGGCGACTGATATGTTAAAGGAACTGGGCTGAGAGACCTGGAAGACAGAGGGAGAATGATAGGAGGTACAGTGCATATAGGGGGGATGACGTCCAAGTAGAGAGATGACAACAGCCATAAATTAAGCATGAGAGAATCTGAAGATAGTGATTCGAAAATCTTTAAGGATTTTGCAGAACAATTTAATTCAGACAGTGAAAGAAATTAGAATATAAATTTCATATTGGGAGAAAGTAGACGAGTATCGAAATTACAGCTGAAGAACAATCTCCATCCCGCCTAAGTGTGGTGAGTGACAGGTTTAATTCCCTAGTCTTCCTTGTTTTGATTTCACAATAGAATTTTATAAAAATAATTGTTTAAAAAAAACATAAAAACCGCCTTAAAAAAAAGCGCTAAAAATTTTAAAATAACTTTATACCTTGCTTAGGAAAAAGTAAATCTAAGTGGACAATATTTTACATTACTGTCATTGAAATTTTTACATTAATTAGTTATTTTTGGAGTCGGTGCCATCGCGAAGATCGAATTACTGAACTTGATTTGGTGTTAGAGGCGAAATGGGGAGTACGAACAAAAATTCCCAATATTTTACAGCATGTTGTGAGGCAGACAGTGTTATTGGGGGAGATAGCTTAGGGAAACAAATTAACAGTATTTTAATATGTGACTCGGCCTTATTGGTCATCCAGGCATATCTCTGGCGCTACAGTGTCAGTTGGTAGGTTGCATCATGCAGTAAACGATTTACAGTTAGTATAATATCGGCGTATCATCTGTATGTTTCAGTTTTGTTGAAACATATTTCTAGCATTATTTGAAGGTAAGCAGTAACATGATTTTTTATGTATTATTTTTATTTCTTATTGTTATTATCTTTTTGTTTTTCTTGCTTTGGCTGGCACCGACTCCAAAAATAACTAATTAATGTAAAAATCTCAATGACAGTAATGTAAAATATTGTCCATTCAGATTTAATTTTTCCTAAGCAAGGTATAGATTTTTTAAAATTTTTAGCTCTTTTTTTTTTTTTTTGAAGGCGGTTTTTATGTTTTTTTAAACAATTATTTTATTTTTAAATTTTTAGTGGTATTATAGTTTGTTTTGTATTTTAAATATGCCGAAGCAGTTCCCATTTTGCGAACTTCCTGGTAGCTCAGGGATTGAAGCGCTTGCTTTCTAAGAAGAATTCTGTCTTTATATACCACAACAACTTCCAGAACGGGGTGAATTGGGTGTTGTGTTAAGAAATGTCAGTTTACATTTTGATCTAGGCTATGTTTCGATCTTATCATAACATCTGTTAAAGCTGCTGGTCGACAACCGAAACATGTAACATCTGGTCATTAATACATACCACATACAGAAATCTGTCTCTGGAATATATCTGTTTGCTCCGGCATCACACAGAAAATATAGATTTTTAATTGGTTTTCACTACGTGAAGGTTTGGGATCTAAGTTGAAATCTGAAGCACATGTTGAGACATTATGAAACATTTATTTTAAAAATATTATGCCATGACTTAAAAATAGCTTAACTGATTTTGACGTGATTTAAAACTGTGGATATTTGTAAAGAACATTGGAAATTAAAAGGGGTGAGGGTAAAGGGGAAGAGGAATTGTGCTTTTGTATACAAAATGTGGACTGCCTTTTCTGATTGATTTAAAGTATATGTATGTAAATTTCTATTGATATCAGATAAAAATGTAGGTATGTATAAAAAACAATTAAGGGGTGTGGAGACGAAGAGTAGTTTGGTTTTTGTAAAGCTAGTGTGTGCAGTATTTTTCTGTTCGTTTTAAAGTATACATGTGCAAAGTTCCATCGAAACCAGATAAAAACTGTAGCTTTGTGTAAAGAACTTTTGCAAAAACTAAATGGGGTAAGGGAGTGAGAGGTAGGGTTTTGTAAACAGAATGTAAGACATTATGTTTCTCTTCGTTTTTAAGTATACATGTGCAGTGTTCCATGGAAATCTGATAAAACTGTGGGTATCTATAAAGAACATTGGAAATTAGGAGGGGTGGGGGTAAAAGGGAAGAGGGGTTGGGCTTCTGCAACCTAATTTCAACACAATTGTTCCGTATGTTTTAAAGTATACGTGTGCAAATTTCCTTCAGAATTGGATAGGAAAGAGTGGTATTTGGACTCTCGAAACCAAATGTAGACAGCATTTTTCTGTTTGTTTTGCAGTATACATGTGCATACTTCCTTCAAAATCATAAAGAACAGTAGCATTGTACACTTCTGGAAATTGAAATAAGAACACATTGACGCCGGTGTGTAAGACCCACCATACTTGCTCCAGACACTACGAGAGGGCTGTACTAGCAATGATCAAACGCACGGCACAGCGGACACACCAGGAACAGCAGTGTTGGCCGTCGAAGGCCGCTAGCTGCGCAGCGGTTGGGCACCGCCACAGTCAGTGTCAGCCAGTTTGCCGTGGCATACGGAGCTCCATCTCAGTCTTTAACACTGGTAGCATGCCGCGACAGCGTGTACATGAACCGTATGTGCAGTTGACGGACTTTGAGCGAGGGCGTATAGTGGGCATGCGGGAGGCCGGGTGGACGTACCGCCGAATTGCTCAACATGTGGGGCGCGAGGTCTCCACAGTACATCGATGTTGTCGCCAGTGGTCGGCGGAAGGTGCACGTGCCCGTCGACCTGGGTCCGGACAGCAGCGACGCATGGACGCACGCCAAGACCGTCGCATCCTACGCAGTGCCGTAGGGGACCGCACCGCCACTTCCCGGCAAATTAGGGACACTGTTGCTCCTGGAGTATCAGAGAGGACCATTCGCAACTGTCTCCATGAAGCTGGGCTACGGTCCCGCGCACCGTTAGGTCGTCTTCCGCTCACGCCCCAACATCGTGCAGCCCGCCTCCAGTGGTGTCGCGACAGGCGTGTATGGAGGGACGAATAGAGACGTGTCATCTTCAGTGATGAGAGTCGCTTCAGCCTTGGTGCCAATGATGGTCGTATGCATGTTTGGCGCCGTGCAGGTGAGCGCCACAATCAGGACTGCATACGACCGAGGCACACAGGGCCAACACCCGGCATCATGGTGTGGGGAGCGATCTCCTACACTGGCCGTACACCTCTGGTGATCGTCGAGGGGACACTGAACAGTGCACGGTACATTCAAACCGTCATTGAACCCATCGTTCTACCATTCCTAGACCGGCAAGGGAACATGCTGTTCCAACAGGATAATGCACGTCCACATGTATTCGTGCCACCCAACATGCTCTAGAAGGTATAAGTCAACTACCCTGGCCAGCGAGATCTCCGGATCTGTCTCCCATTGAGCATGTTTGGGACTGGATGAAACGTCGTCTCACGCGGTCTGCACGTCCAGCACGAACACTGGTCCAGCTGAGGCGCCAGGTGGAAATGGCTTGGCACGCCGTTCCACAGGACTACATCCAGCACCTCTACGATCGTCTCCATGGGAGAATTGCAGCCTGCATTGCTGCGAAAGGAGGATATACACGGTACTAGTGCCGACATTGTGAATGCTCTGTTGCCTGTGTCTATGTGCCTATGGTTCTGTCTGTGTGATCATGTGTTGTATCTGACCCCAGGAATGTGTATATAAAGTTTCCCATTCCTGGGGCAATGAATTCATGGTGTTCTTATTTCAATTTCCAGGAGTGTATAAAGAACATTGACAGTAATTAACGGGGTAGAAAGGGGATAGGGTTTGCGTTTTTGTGAAAGTTAAGTGGACAGTATTTTTCTTCTTCAATTCTTTTAAAAGTATACTAATGCGAAGTTCCACCGAATCGAATTAAAATCTGGATTTTGTATTAATATTAAGGGAAGGGGAGCTAGGGTAGTTTGATTTTTTGGTCAGAAACCTTATCCAAAAAAAAAAAAAAAAATAAAAAAAAATAAAAAAAATACATATATATGTGCCAACTTTCATAAAGATCGGTCAAATGATGTCGACTGCAGCTTTCTAAAAAGAAATTGACAAAAATCTAGGGGGTGGAAACAGGGAGAAGGGTTCAGTTTTTGCAAACCAAGAGTTAGCATTATTTTTCTCTTTGTTTTATAGTAAAAATTTGCTAAGTTCTGTCTAAACCGGATAAAAAACTGTGGTTGTGTATAAAAACTAAGCGTTTTAAAGGTGAGAGGGGGTGGTTTTTAGATCTTTTGGTCAGACACCTTCTTCGTGAAAAAATACATATAAGCACCAACTTTCATGGTAATCGGTCAAACGATCACGACTATAGGTTTTTATAAAGAACATTGACAAAAGATAATGAAGTTGAAGGAGGGAAAGGGGTTGAGCTTTGGCAAACCAAATGTTTACAGGATTTTTCTCTTTGTTTTAAAGTATACATGGGCAAAGTTCAATAAAAATCAGATAAGAAATATAGATTTCTATAAAATTAAGGGGTGTAAAGGGAGATATGGGGTGGTTTGTTTATTCAGTTAATTTTTTTTTGGTCAGAAACCTTCTCCATGAAAAATTACATGTATATGCCAACTTTAATGGATACCAGTTAAATGATGTCGACTGTAGCTTTGTATAAAGAACATTGGTAAAAATTTAGGGGGTGGATAGGGGGAGAAGGCTTCAGCTTTTTCAAACCAAAAATTGACAGTATTTTTGACTATACATGTCCAAAGTTTCATCAAAATCGGATAAAAAATGTGGGTTTGTATAAAAATTAAGGGGTGTAGAGGGGAGAGGGGTGGTTTTTTATTTATTTATTTTTTGGTCAGATTCTCCATGAAAAATTACATGTATATGCCAACTTTGATGATAATCGGTCAAGCGGTGTCGATTGTAGCTTTTTATGAAGGACATTGACAATAATTAAAGGGGTGGGAGGAGGGAGGGGGTTGAGCTTTGGCAGACCAAATGTTGACAGGATTTTTCTCTTTATTTTAAAGTATACATGGGCAAAGTTCAATAAAAATCAGATAAGAAATGTAGGTTTCTATAAAATTAAGGGGTGTTAAGGGGTGTTAAGGGGAGAGGGGTCGTTTTTTATTTTTATTTTTTTGGTCAGAAACCTTCTCCATGAAAAACTACATGTAACTGCCAACTTTAATGGAGATCAGTTAAATAGTGTCGACTGTAGCTTTGAATAAAGAAAATTGGCAAAAATTAAGGGGGTGGATAGGGCGAGAGGGGTTCAGTTTTCTTAAACCAAAAGTTGACAGTAATTTTCTATTTATTTTTGGCTACATATGTCCAAAGTTTCATCGAGATCAAATAAAAAATGTGGATTTGTATAAAAATTATGGTGCGGAAGGGGGTAGAAGGGGTGGTTTCTCAATGAAATTCATGTGGGACCACTTTGGAGGTATACCCTATACACAAAAAAAATTTCATTTAAATTGGTTCAAAATTGGCGAAGATATCGCTGAACATACAAAAAAAAAAAAAAAAAGAGAAATTGAGAACCTTCTCCTTTTTTTGAAGTCGGTTAAAAAAATTGTTATTGTTTATAAGGTTTGTTTGATAGTAATTAATATTTAATTTAAAATTAATCTGTCTCTTACATAATTTTTTGTTCTTTTATTGAAGTAATATTTTTTTAAGAAACTGAAAAGTTATTCTTCAACATATAACAGGTACAACAAACATAATAAAGTTAATAAACATAATAAAGTTGACTTAAAGGGAATGGTAACGCAAAAAGCAAATCCAGAGAGCCTCTCTTAAGACGGAGTGTACTCACGGCCCCTCGCTCCTGCACTCTGGTGGCGACCTGGGAGAAGGTCTCCAGTCCACGCAGGAGGCCCCAGCTGGACGGAGCCGTCAGCAGCGCGGAGCCTTCCAGGTCGGGGCTGTTGATGCGCAGTTCGTCTGCGATAAAAACCGATCAAATTAATCTTTGTTAGCTTACCTCGTACCCAAAATACATTTTTTTCTGGTGATAAAAAATAAAAAATTTGAGCAATTGAGTGAGGGATGCTTTGTTTATCAGTTGCATACATTATTAAAATTTTACATCTTAAATGATGATAGATTAGCAAAAACAGTATTCTTTTTAGGCACCAAAAATTATTCTGTTTGTTCTTTGCTAATTAAACAACTGTTAACATGACAACAAATAGGGATGTTTTTAGTTCCAGAAAACCATAAAAATCCATAGAAATCAATAGACTGATTTAACCACATCCTGCCAATGCTAGTCCAACATTTCACCAAATATGTTACCACACTTGTATTTAGTTCTTCACTATCACAAATATAATTAGCTATTTAGTACCCTATTCAGGATGTACTTTATTTTCTCACATAATGAATTTATTTATTTATCGTATGGCAATTTAGACACAGAAATTGGTTTGGTGGTGATCTTTTTTTTTTATTTCTGCTTGGAAAATTCTTAGATCCATCACTGGCTACATCTCACAATCTCCATTGTTGGATATAATAATAATGAAAATAAAGTTCCCAATCTACGGTACTTTTAGCTGTGTTTTCTTTCAAAAAGATAACATTGCTTTTGATGTTTAGACACATTTAAACAATGCTCTGTAAGACTTAACAAAATTGCCACAAATGTTCTACTGTTTTGAAACAGCACAACTGGCAGGGTACAATGTTCTATAACTATATCCTCTTACCTTTCTGCTTCCTTCATACTATCCATTTCAAAAACATTTGGCTTCTCTGAATCAGCTTTTCTCACTCTTGAATATTGTTTGAGATCCTGAATTGGTTCATCCCTGAGTTAATCTTCATTCCGACTGCAGTCAAGGAGCCCGACTCGGTTGTCTAGTATCTGTAGTGGCGTGTACTCACAGGTCTCGTCCATGTCCCGGGCTGGAGTGAGCTGGCAGTCTCCAGTGAGCTGGACCTGGAGCGCCTCCAGAGTCCCGGAGGCGTCGCTGGCGTTACGGGGGCCGCCCCCGTCTGCCGCCTCCGCCCGCAGCAGCTCCCGGTAACGGCTCACGGCCGCCTCCACCACGGGGCAAGAAGTGCCGCTCACCTGCGCGACACGATACACGGGGCTGTCAAACAAATGAAGGCTTTCTCAGGGCTGCTCTGGCTGTCACAGTGGTAGCACCAGACATCAAGATGGCGGCAGAGCTAACTGCCGAAAGGTTATCCTCCTATAACACCGTCCGACAGAGAATCTGTGGAGATTACATTTCTTTAGGATATTAGTGAGCACGGTCAAATACAAAGGGTTTCCAGAGCGAACTGGGGGAGGTGAGATCAGGGAGATTGCAACAGACTCAGCCTTAGAAGCAGGAAGGAAACACGGAGGGACAGTGGGGAGCGTGAAAAGTACAGTAACACGTCGTACAGGTAACAGGTTAGACCAGATGAGGATGCCTGATGCTTTTGAAATGGTGTGGAGAAATAAGGTTGACCTGTTACAGAGTCAAGAGGGCAAGAGCTTTATGTAGAACTAGGAGTAGATAAGATGCAGAAGACATTAGGAAAAAAAGGAGAAAGAAGTGGATCTGCCAAGGATCTGAAATAGCATAGAAAGAAATGTTATTTATAGCAAGGTGAGGATGAGGCACAGCATACCAGGGTGGAAATCACAGGGGTTGATTTGTCACGACCGGCCGCAGCTGAACCACGCTGCAATGCAGGTAAACGTGGAGAAGGAGGTGCCGCTTGGGAGAGGCACTAGCACTGTCTTGGGGGTTGTGCCTGTGGTAGTGGGGTTTCACTAGGCATGAGGTGAAGGGGTACTGTCTGAGTTGTTAGTGAAGGCTGTGAACGAGCCCACTTCCAGTGATGGTGGGGTCAGCACAGAAAGTTTTTAAGATTGTAGCCTGCTGGTGAGGGGACGAAAATACATGAGCAAAGGGGTAGTGAATGCAGGTGCATGATGGGAAAAACTTAAATAATAAAGAAATAGAAGAATCTGATGACATAATAAAGGATGAACTCAGAAAGTTAAAGTGTAATGCTGGAAATGCCACAAAGTTATAAGACTGTAACTAGTGAACTGTAGGAGTGTAATGAACTAAGTAACAGAGTTTGCCAACTTAACAGAGATACACAAACTGTAAGTAAATATAGGAGTACAGTATTAGATAAAGAAAAGAGCGCTAATAATCCTGGTGGTTATAGAGTGTATTGCAGAGCGTACTGCTGTTGAGTTGTCAGGGTTAGTCTTCTGCGGTGATAAAAGAGAAAACACCAGGCTGTGGCTGCTTAGTGTAGTGGAAGAAGAAATGATGAAGATGAGGCTCTTTGGAAGAAATTAAATTCGTATTCAGAGTTTAGAGGTGAGTGTAGAATGGTCATTATTGGTGGGGATTTAAGTTTAGCAGGTGTCAACTGCACATGAAACACAAGGCAACAGAGATTTTCAAATTCCTTAATAAGGGAAGGAGGTCTCTCACAGGCAGAGGAGTATAACACAAATGGGGCAAACGTATTGGATATCTTCGAAATGAAGTGTGGTTATAATTTTGTGGTGTCTCCGGTTATGGAAGGAATAAGTGATCATGAATCAGTATCAGGGGCGGATCCCGGAAGGGGGGGGCTAGGGGGCTCAAGCCCCCCAAAAAATATCGAGGTCCACCTCCGACATTGTAATTTTGGAGACCTTTTTTTTTTTTAGGTCTATGCATCTGATGCCCAAGGAGACTATAAATCTATAAATACTACTCTTTGCCTGACTCAAGCCCCTCCCCACCCAAAGCCAAAGTCCACTGAAGGCAAGCCCCCCCCCCAACCAAGATCCACTCAAGCCAAGCCCCCCACACCAAACCAAAGTTCGCTCAAGCCCACCAAACCAAAATCCATAGAGGTAAAAAAAAAAAATACTGTTTAGCAAGTCGACACTATGACTATTTTCCGTCTTGGTGGTAATAGATGTTCATCTTCCACGGTCTCTTGTCTAGAAAAGCTTCTCTGTCTGTGATATATTCCCAATTCCAGCCTCTTCTCTCTATGTCCTCCTTCAGTTGGTCTGTCCATCTTCTTCTTGGTCTTCCCACTGGTCTTTTGACCACTATCCTTTTTTACAAATAAGCTTTTGGTAGTCTTGTACTCTTTATTCTTTTAACATGCCCAAACCATTTAAGTCTAGATGACCTAAGGCTCTCTTCCATGCATTCCCTTAACTCTAGGTTTGCTCTATACCATAATTCTTTATATGATCAACTTTCGTTTTCTGGTGGGAATCTTAATTTGACATGCTTATATGTTGCTAATGTTATGAGATATGATTTTTAAGGGGCTATTTCTGTTCTTCCAGGAATCTTCACGTCCCACAGTAAGCCCCGCATGATACTGTGGAAGTTGGTTCCTTCTGTTACTCTATTGATTATTTCTAACTCACCTGTTCCGTCACTAGTCACTATGATCCCCAGATAACTGAACTGTTCAACAACTTCAACCTGCTGGTCTTGTAATTTCGTGTGCAAGTCTTTCGGCTTATTTTCAGTGCTACAGTTTTTGTTGGGTTCAATTTCATTCCATATTCTTCAAATTTATTATTCCATATGTTCAGTTTGTTTTGTATTCCTTCTTCGGTTTCGTCCCATACTGCCACATCATCCACAAACACGAACGCCTTTAGATCTCTATTGATTGCTCTCTTTAGTTCTTTTAAGATGATATCCATCACCTCTATGAATAGGAGAGGTGAAAGGGCACTTGCTCGTTCTACTCCTCTTACTATATGCAAGGTATTCCAGATGAATTGGACAAGAGGGACAAGCTGATAATGTAGCACTAAATGCTTCTAAGGCACCTGGCACAGGGCCATATAAGTGAAGGTAGATAAGGCAAAAAAAAAACTGTTGGAGTGGATGAAAGAGTGACATGATGGGTGGAAGAATTCTACGAAGATAGAAAGAAAGAATAAGGGTGGAAAATGGGACTGCCACAGGGTAGTGTATTGAATCCATCGCCGTTCATTGTTCTAATTATTATTTTTGAGTCACAGACATCAAATACACAGCTGGGCATTGTACACAGAGGTGGTGAGTAGGGCCATCGCCCAGGGCCTCGCTCTTGCAGGGGCCTCGAGCAACAACCCGACTAGATAAAAGTTAAAACTTTTTATTTTATCCTTAGCTATTGGTTACAACAATAGAAAAGTTGATTAGTTCATAGTAATAAGTGCTTAAATAGAATTTCTCATCTAGCTTGATTCAGTAACACATTAATATAAAAGTAAGATTAACGATATCAAAATTAATTAATTTACCAGTAAATAATATTTTTTTGTAATTTTGCTGTGAAACATCATTGAAAAATTCATTACTATTTGAATTTCTCGCCTCGCGCATCAGAACGCTCGGTTTTGTTACTTCAAACGTGTTTTCGATTTACGCTCGGGAAATTCCCGAGTTTCATTTTGTTGTTCAACTCTTGTCACCTTAAGATTATTTTGCTAGCAGCTGTTAGTTCGAGCCTCACTTGACTCAAGCAGTCGGCTCGCCCCTCTCGTGTTCACACTTGCCTGTAGGTCGTCCGTGTAACGGACATGTCTTCCTTAACGATTTCACGTGGTTGTTCCACAGAATAAATGTTCAAAAATTTCTTTAAAAGTGACTTGCGTAAGCGTACTTTATAATTTACAAAAGTAATAAAGAACGTTAAAATACTTTCTTTACCTGACTCACGTTATCACGTCACTGATATTCAAATGCAGTCTTCATAAATCATTATTGAAAGTCTTTCGCGCACTTGATTGAAAGAATCTCGCGTTTCTGAACGCAATCACAATTAAATGTCAAACAATAATTTCGTACTTGAGATATTTCTTCTGTTCATGGCGTGTTTAATTTAGATATTTTTTTCTACTAAAGAAAGAGAGTATTGTATATTTTAATTTAAATATAGACTGTAAAGATGCTGAATAATAATTTCGTGTAGTCTCAAAGACTTAATCGCAGTTTCTTACCTGCTGTGTAATGGACCTCACCTAGCTTACCCAGTTACCCTGGTAATCCTACTAGGAAAATGAAACCAACACTTTAATGTGAAATTACAACCACGGAGTGTCCTTGCATTTCGTATTAACAGAACAATGCATTGCCATACGTAAAATTCAATTTTAAGGCATATAAAAGTTGCAACCGAGATCGGAATTTTAACCCGGGATCTTCCGTACCTCAATCGCACGCCATCTAAGACATTAGGCCAAATTTATAAGTAAAATATGCCTTCAAACATAATAAATGTACTCTTGTTCTATACAATGTACTTTGCTTCAGCTATCCCAAAACATAAAAAAATGGGGCGCTTCCTTTGTTACGGTATCTGATTAATGACGAAATAAAATTTACGAATGATTTAGAAGAGTGTTTCTCAAAGTGGGGTACCCGACGTTATTGCGGCTGACTGGGTATCTCGAGAGTGCAACACGCAACATGGTGACTTGAGATTTAAAATGAGCAAATTGCTCCTAAAGTCGACTCAACTTGCGGCAAGAAATAAACCCACCCATCAAATTAATTAATAAGATATTGCTCTTTGTAACTGTATTACTTCTTTTAGACAAAAAATCCTTATTTAAAAAATAAAAATCCTTACGAAAAACCGCAAACATAATTTTTAAATCCCTGAGTCTATCTTTAAAGGCATTTATATACCTTAGTTTATCATCTTTAATAATTTGTCGTCTTCATATTTTGTTAACTTTTAGGAATCTTCTAATATAATATTTTAAAATTCAAAATTTACTTATTTATAATTTTTGCATTTCTCGTCAATCATAAGAAATACCTACTTTTGGTTCATATTCTTTGCAGAAATGACAAGGACCTCGCGAAAATCTGTTGCCCGGGGCCTCGCAATGGTTAAGGCCGCCGCTGATTGTACTAGTTATCATCTTATCATAAATGATTGTGTTGATGGTTTGCTATCACAATTCAAGCTGTTTGCAGATGATATAATGTTATATAATAGGATTAAAACTGGAGAAGACTGAACAGAAACATGAGGATCTGGTTGGGATAAGTACGTGGGAAGTCAGACATAGAATGAAAGTAATTGCCAAGACTAGTGAGATTACTAGGTACACATATAAAAAAAAAAGGGTAAGCGTTTTCTATTACTATGAGGTAGAGAAGGGACTGCTTCTTGAAAAACTTAAATGTAAATATCTCGGCATAACATTTGATAACAAACTTAAGTGGGCAGGTGGTAGAAAAAGGTTACAAAATCCTTCATTTACTGCAGAGTTGATTGTGGGACGTACCAGAAATATGATGGTGTTGGGTTACGAAGCCTTTCTTGGTTAGTCAGGCTACTGCTAGGACATGGTCGAGTGGTGTAGCACTGACATGTTGTGTATCAATTCAGGAGCTGGGTCGCACTGAGACGCAGAGGGAAGGTGAAGAGAGTGTCTGGACTGTACAAGGCGCACAGTCGCGATGACGCTTGGCGGGATATTGCGAGAATGATTAGGTTACGTCCATTAATTACGTGGGGTGAAATAGGGGTGGGGACAGGAATCTCACGTTATCTTTTAAATGCCTTAAAGAACAATAGAGATAAAAAAGGGTCTGCAAAAGATGCCAATCACAACATTAGGAGGGGGGGGGGGGGGAGAGCTAAGGCCCGGTGCACACGAGCGTCATTTCACGTCGCGTGCACGCCGAGATGCCGCGCTAGCGGCTAGGAGTGCACACGCACCAGCGGTCGTGTTTCCCTGTTCTCGCCCACCACGCCGGCGCCGCAGGGTTGCCGCGCACGCTAGTGCGGTCTCCTAGTAAAGGGTGTTTTTTTAAGCCCGATAGAACTTTAAATTGTAAAAAATAACACACAAAATTAAATTGTAATCAAAATTTTTTTTTATTCAAAAGATCAATACGTGACATTAACATTTGAAAATGATTTCGGGCATATGGGCACCGCGGCTGTTCTTGACGAAGTGCATTCTGGACGTCCAATTTTGGGCCACTTTTTCGAGCACTGCTGGCCGTATGTCACGAATAACACGAACAATGCTGGCCTCCAAGGCGTCAATTGTTGCTGGTTTATCAGCATAAACCAGTGACTTCACGTAGCCCCACAGGAAATAATCGAGAGGTGTCAAATCGCACGACCTTGGAGGCCAATTGACAGGTCCATTTCTCGAAATCAACTTATCGCCAAATTTTGATTTCAATAAGTCGATGGTTGCGTTCGCCGTATGGCACGTAGCGCCATCCTGTTGAAACCACATCTCCTCCGGATCAATGTCATCCATATTTTCAAACAAAAAATCATTGATCATGGTGCGGTAACGATCTCCATTGACCGTAACGCGAGCTCCGGCCTCATTTTTGAAGAAATAAGGTCCGATGATGCCACCAGCGTGAAAACCGCACCATACGGTGCATTTTTCTGGATGTAATGGAGTCTGTAGGGTCTGTTGTGGATTGGTCTCACTCCATATGCGGCAATTTTGCTTATTAACAAACCCGTTAAGCCAAAAATGCGCCTCATCGCTGAACACAATTTTGCGATAAAACAACGGGTCAGTTTCCAACTGCTCTAGAGCCCAATCGGCGAAAGAACGACGCATATAATGGTCTCGTGGCTTCAATTCCTGCACCAGCTGGATCTTATACGGGTGTAGGCCGAGATCTTTGCGCAAAATTTTCAACGTAGTGGATGGACAGAGCCCCAATTCCTGCGACCGACGACGAATCGATAAATTTGGATCTTCTTCCACACTTTCGTTTACAGCGGCGATATTGTCTTCAGTACGCACATTCCTTCGACGTGCTGGTGTTCTTGCATCCTCTAGAGAGTATGTGGTACGAAATCTATCCACAGTTCGACGAATGGCTTGTTCAGATGGACGATTATGTACGCCATACAAATGACGAAGTCGTCTATAAGTTGCGCGAATCGACGACTGATTTTCAAAGTAAATTTGGATAATTTCGTAGCGTTGTTCCAGCGTGAGTCTATTCATGATGATTTGTCAGAGTATACTGAAACAAATAAAACAAACAGTTTCGTCAAAATTTAATTTTTTGTGTTATTTTTTACAATTTAAAGTTCTATCTAGCTTAAAAAAACACATGGTACATTGTGTCCAATGGAGCGGTGCACACGGGCGGCAGAACACGCTAGCGCGGCAAGCATGGCAGACGAGTTACAAGTTTTAGAAAATATTGACATCGAACATTTTATTGGTGTAATTAAGACTTATCCAGAAATTTGGGACATCCGTCAAAAAATTATCATGATCGAATCGAGAGGAGAGCTTGGACCAGTATATGTCGGATATTCATTGAGGGATTCGAGGAGAAGGAGGACAAGGGCGAAAATGAAATATTTAAGCAAAATATTTCGTGTTTATTATAATTCCAGGTTTACGTATTTACAATCTAGATTTTATGTATCATAGCTATAAAATTTATAGTAAATTGCTGTTGCAAACACAAAAGTTCTTAAATAAAATTCCTTTACCGGGGTAAATGTTGTACCCATCTCTCGTTCTTAAAAAATTGTGAAGTGAACAACACGTCTTTATTAATAAGATCGATAAATCAAAATTTACATTGTTTTATGAAAACTTTTCCATTTATTGTACAGAATGCCAAATGTACTTTCTACTTTTCTCCTGGCGCGCGACAATCTGTAGCTGAAAATCCTTGTTTTTTTTCTGATAAAACTTTACCACTGTAAGGCCTCATATATTTGGTGAAAGGGGAAAATGCTTCATCACCAACAAAATAGAAGGGCATTTTTGGACCTGCAGTGCCGGCATAGGTTGTCCTCTCGGAATGTTTATTTAATTGTTTTCTTATAAAAATAAGTTCTTTGGAATAGTCCTATACTACCAGTAACGTCTATCCTGTGTCCTTAATAAATGATTTTTAAAGATAAAGTACGCAAAAATTACCCGCTTCTTATTATACACGTCCATCGTTGTCAGTGGGACGCCTACTGCCGCCTGCTACGTGTGCATCGGATGTCGCGTGCACGCGGCGTGAAATGACGCTCGTGTGCACCGGGCCTAAAACGAAGTCTTGAAACCCTACGAGGTCGTCGGTAGGGGAGGGGAGTCCCTCAGGATCTCACCTCACTATAGAGGAGGGAGGGGGGAGGGGGGCGGTTCCGACCAGATCTCACCACAGAGGGGTTGGGGGGGTCCGGATTTCTGGAAAAAAAAATTCACGTAATTATTGGACACTCCCTACGTGGAGGGGAGAAGTGACCGTAACCATAACCGTAAGCTGGCCGTTGGTTTCAAGTGGAAGGGGGTGGGAAAATTTTAGGAGAGTTGAGTACTGGAATGAATTAACAGGCGAAATAATGAACAATTTATCAAAAACATTGAAGGAGTTAAAGTTGGAATTCATAAAGGGCAAAAGCATATGGGTAGTGAAAAGTCATTTCATGAGAAGTTGGGAGTATGGGGGCATTACCACTAGAGCAAGTATGCTCCATCGCAATTCAGATTAAATTAAATTTGTATTTTGCACGTTACAATCCAAATGGTCGTGAGTAAAGAAAGCATTCATACAGGTAGCAGCGTGGGACGTATTATCTATGACGCCGCTGTGTGGCCTATTCTAGTGGGAGCTGTTCGAGTTACTCAATACATTCATGCCGTCGTGTAGCAGAGCATCCCATGGAGGAAGGAATGTATGGAGACGACGCAAGGGACCTTCACCACGCACTGGAGTGAAGCCGAGTAGAGAGGAGTGGGGTGGGGAGGCCGCCATATTGGTCGGCCGTAGAAACACGGGGAATAGGCACAAACACCTCATACAACAACCGTGGCATCGCAATTTGATGATGGATTATTATGTAACTCGGACCGAGCGTGGTGGTGTAACGGCTAGCGTTGTGGCCTCGCATTCAGGAGGACAGCGGTTCGAATCCCCGTCCGGGCATCCAGATTTGGGTTTTCCATGGTTTCCCAAATCACTCCAGGCAAATGCCGGGATGCTTCCTTCAAAAGGCCATGGCCGAATTCCTTACCATTCCTTTCCCCCCCCCCATCCTTTCCTGTCTCTAAAGACCTCGCTGTTAGAGAGACGTTAAGCACATAAAAAAATGTAATTCGACGAGACAGACCAAAAATGAAGAATACATTTTTTTGACATCCTGCTTAGTTCTCGAGATATACTGTCTCAAATGTGAGGAGTTTTGGATTGAAATACGGATGAAACATTTCCCCAAGGCCAAATTTGATAGTAGATTCTTATGGAACACGGGGAGACAAATCGAAAATAAAATATATTTTTTTTCGAAATCTCGCTTAGTTTTCGAGATATACTGTCTCAAAAACCAGAAGCTTAAATGGGAGTAGTATACATTGCGATACGCGATACACGTTGTGTCACTAATATGAAATTACTAACAACTAATAATAAATTGTTTGTCCCTTCTGGTGCAGGCTGCATTCAACCTGCCCACATTTCAATTAATATTGTCGCTACAAAATCAAACTATCAAGACACACTTAAACACATGAAACGCATCGCGAACTAAATTTCGGGTAACAACAACGTTTGCTTCATCACGTTTCATAGTTCGCACAGCACAAATTATCACAATTAATTTCATCGTACACTTTCAGTGTAAACTGAACTGGACTAAAGCATGCAGAATACCATATTCGTTGTATCGCGATGTAAACTTGACCCGCTTTAATTAGACTTCCAACACTTGTTTACAATAAGGCTAGCCTTTTATGAGCAAAGTAGTAACATATGCTGATTGTGTACACTACACCAACAAATATTTGAGAACGACATTATCCTATTGAGAGCAATGAATAAATTTATAGCGATAAGGCCTACTCTTGCATTTACCTATCAAACACATTATGAACAATAATTACAATGTGACTTAATTATGAAACGTTATTCCAGGTTGTTTCCTATCTTGTCTGTTTGTGCAATCGTATGCAACACAACTTGGCATTATAGAAAACGTTAGAATACTAGAAAATGAAATATTCTCAGCAGCAGACACAGTGCAAACAGCCCAATGTTTTGGGGTTATTCCTATGGCCGCCGCGCATGCGCAGTAGGAGACGAGTTTTTAATGAGGCTTCGCAGATTTAGCGTTTTTTCGTCTCCATATATTCCTTCCTCCATGCCACCATAGCGCACAAAGGGAGACCCATGCTAAGATCAAAGAGAAACACCAATGGTCTACGCTATGTAGTTGAGGCAGCAAAGTATAGGGACACACAAGTCTATGGTCGAAATATGAAATTGCCCTACATCGACCACCTTCAAACGCCTTATCTGCCACACTCCCACTGATAACGGCATTCGGCCAATGTTTGGACGATAGGAAACTCCATGCCACTACCACATACAAGCACCCTGTGCTAGGTAGTTGTGGCTGAAAAGTGAAATATAGGGAAACACACGTCTATATATATATATATAATATTTAGTTTACAGATAGGTTACAATTATTCAAAAGTCGACCTATGAATCGCAGTCTAGATTTAGCTTTTCATGTTGCTTGGTTCTGTTACACCAAACATTCGTTTTCCCAAGACGCAAACAGCTTACTTTGTACTCACGGGCAAGTGGTGTATTATGCGCAATACTCAGAACTTACTGGAATTTATTTAAAACTGCCATTAATCGAAACATGCCGAGATCACGTAGCTGCGTCATCAGCAAACAGATTGAACGGATATAAACATAGCCTCCAAGATTGTTTCTAAATAGCAGACACAGAAGCGGTGCTATTAGGCTTCCTAGGTAAGCAAACGCTTCTCTCGCTACCTCGACATTTTGGGACTGTCCAGTTGAAAAATCTCGCATCCATTGAAAGATAATTGGGATACAAAAGTTTGATCAGACCATTGCTCGAATATGGCAGTGTAGTATGGAACCCACATTTTGAGTTTCAAATACAGGAGTTGGAGAAGGTGCAAAAAACGACTGCCAGATTTGTTTATGAAAATTACTGCAGAACGCAATCAATAATAGATATGATAAAAGAGCTGGAATGGGACTCATTGGAAGACAGGAGGAGGGTGAAGAGGGTCATGGGAATGTACAAGGGGTATATGGCTGATGAGGCGTGGAAACATACTGGTGAAAGAATTAAAAGTAATGCATGGAAGGGAAAAGATGATCATTACCACAAGCTGACACTCGATTTCAGGCACAAGGGTGTAGGAAGATTCTCTTTATTAGGTGAAGGGGTCAGGGATTGGAATAAGCTACCAAGAGAAATGATGAATAATTTACCAAAACGTTGAAAAAATTTGAAGTTGAAATTTTTAGAGGGTAAATGTAGTTGGGTGCAGGAAACAGGGAAGATGGGCGAGTAGGGAAATTGCCACCGGAGCATGTGCTCCATTGCAATTAAAACCTGTTGCGACAGTTCGTACGCTCATTTCTTCGCTAATAGCAGGCTGTGGGATACCGTGTCGAAGGTTATTTGGAAATCGTGTTGTAATCCATCGATCATCTTACCAACGTGTTAAGCTTTAACTCACAATTTCAATTCAGATTCTGACAAAAGGAGTAAATACCGCACGAACCGCGGCTAGACGATTCAGATCGCCGCCTTTTGAAACATGATCCCGCCTCGCGAATTTGATCGCTCCTGCAAACACGATTTCGCCGACATCAGATGATCAATCAGCAAATCTCGAGAATTGACTATACTATCAATGTCGGAAAAATCGACAACCGAAAGAATTTCTATCTCAAGGAATTTACCTTATATGTATATGTCATCATTGTACTGAGAAAGCAGGAGACTGAAAAATTACAGCACGTAAAACACTAGTTTCGTATTACTTTTTGAATATATTATGATTTAAATTTGAAATTGTTTAAAAAAAGACGGAGGTGCAAGCTGCAAAAGAATGAATAATCGAGTAAACGAGAGGCTTTCGATACGTGATCAAGCAAAGGGCTGAGTATAGGCTGTTACAAAAGCTATGCGAGATCTTAATTTTAAATAAAACTCTGTTTTCTCATACAAAGTATTGAGGTATTAATCGATTTATTATATAAAGATTTGGAAATTATGTATCAAACAACACATCCGGTAAATGGCCGTCTCGGCTTTGGTGACATATCAGGTGTACTTTTCTCGAAAAATTATCAGTAACGGTTTTGCGTAAATGTTGTAGGTATCTCGTTGATAGAGCGTTCAATTTCGGCTTTCAAGCCTTCGTTGGTCGTGAGCTTCTTGGCGTAAACCTGAAACTTCAGAAAACACCACAAATAAAAATCCACAAGAGTTAAATCGCAAGATCATGGCGGCCAATTCTGGTCACCAAAATCAGAGATGACACAACCAGCAAAAACTCGTGTAAGTAATATCTCTTCCAATAGAGGAACAAAGAACTGTGTTACTTTTAATGCATAATACCTGCCTCGTTTTCAAGAAACATCGATACTTAGCGATTTATTTGTTTCTTACGAATCATTCGTGAAGTTTCTGAGCCCCAAATGCAGCTTTCTTTCTTTCTTTCTTTTGCCTACTAACGAAACCATCCGTGTGAAAATGGGACTCGTCGCTGATGATGATTCTGTGAACAAAATCAACATTCACTTTTTGTATATCGATTCAGTTGGTGAACTATCTTCGCTGTGCAATGTCTATTGACTACGTTGACAAGTGGCTGTTGAAATGTCGAGTTGTTGTGCACGATGACGAATCGAGGTCCCTGGACTCTCGCGAACTGCCGCCATGTTTTCTTCTGAACGACCAATTCCAGCTGATGTGTCGTGCCAGCAACTGAACCAGTACTTGCTTATTTTTCGATTACTCTTTTCGCAGCTGATGAATTCGGAACATTATTTGTACCGAAAATTGAACTCACTTTACGAATCTTAGCAACCAAACTTTCAGTGTTTTAATAGTACAGTTTAGTGGTAAGGACGCGTTGTCATACTGTATGGCTCTATTTTCACTAAGGGGGCATCCATAAATTACGTGATATTCTGGTGATATTTCGTGAGATTGTTTTGTTTTTTTTTTTTTTTTTTTTTTATGTCTCAGCCTTCAAAATCCGATCAAACCCCCACTTTTCGACGAAATACCCCCCGTCCCCTAAAATCGACTTTCGCGCAATTTGTAGACTTTTTTTTTTTTTAGCTCTACAGTCTAAATTTTTTTCACAAAACCTCACGTGAGATTTCGCCGGTCCCCCCCCCCCCCCCCCCCCCCCGTCTATTTCACCTCACGTAATTTATGGATGCCCCCTAACTGCTATCTGTCTCCTATCGACCTGTAATCGCAGCCAAATGTTGCGCAATTCAAATCTTGCTCTCTGATTGAAACGCCCTTTATACGTATAAGAGCTGTCGTCAAAATGCGGAAGGTTCAACGAATAAACGCGAGTGTACTGTAGGCACTACAACGAGGTCTGAAAAGTTATCGCCAAAGATCGCTGATGCGATCGTTGTATGCCGTGCTAATAAAAGTGCAGAATGTCTTGAGAAACAGTAACGAGTTGTAGTCATATGGTTTTGATGTTGGTCGATAATATCGAGGATGGTTTTGATGTTGGTCGATAACATTGAGGATGAAAACTTCTGGCACAACCCTGGATACGAGACCCTGCTGTCTGTCTCCTGGAAGAGATATACTGAACGCAGAAAATTGTTCTTAATACTTGTTCTAATTTCTGCCACGGGGGTCCAAAAAGCTGTCTGAACATCCATATTAACTAAATCATTCCACAGATAAAAAGTAAAATTCGTGTGGCCTTACAACCTGATGACAGAGCTCCGATTTGACGCCTTTTCTGCTTGGGACCTACAATCTACGTGGAATCGAACCACGGAACGTGTTAAAGTATTGAAATAAAAACATGTAAAAACATGTAGTAATTCTTGGTCCTACAGAGACTCGAGCCCACTATTTCGAATATTCATAGAGGTGCAGTACGTATTCCAGTCAAACCAGATGACGCAGTCATGAGCTGTGGTGCCTAGACTCTGTACATGCGAAATCCTGTCCTTAAGCATTCTAACGCCCTTCAAACGCAACTTAAATTCTTCAAATTTTGCAAAGCGAACCCTTAGGGTGAAAACACGGGCCTAGTTCTTCTTTTAGCCACATCAGGTCAACCTGTCATCTTTGACCCTAAAAACTTTAGAGCAGTGACTACATCCAAAAGACAATGACGGTCTGACACCCAGTTGAAATATATAAAAGACAAGGTGTATATTTTGTTCAAGGATCGATCCCTAGTGTCTGGGACGATTTCTTTGAACTTGTTACACATGATTCTCACTGGCCTACTAAAAATATCGCAGCGGAAAATCAACCACGAACGGAACAGGCAACGCCGGTTCCATTTTGTCACACATATTATTTCATTATTACTAAGAGAGATTTTCCTCACCACAGAGTTTTTACTCCATTATAACAATAAAAATTCGGAACACAGAACTTTATCTTCTCAAAACTTTTCTTCAGATACTTGGGACTTGTGTTGTTCTATGTAAGCTGGTATCCCATTGGGCACTCCCCCCCCCCCCCCCCCCCCCAGGTGGCGGATAGGGATTGCCAAAAGATACGGTGGGTGGTAGGGAATCAAATACCGAGGGTGGAACAAACGTTGAGGAAAAATTACCTGGTCCTCGATGTTGGGGATTTTGCGGATAGTCAACTCCCAGTCAAATAAAAACACGAAATCATACAAAAAACCAACGATATGACTCGTCCTTATAGCCTGCTGTTTATCGATTCTCCAGTCTTCCATCCGCAGTCAGGTCTCCAGCTAAATATTTAAACGCGTGTAAAATATTCAGTAATATCCTATATTTTTGCCAGTGACAAGGCCTCATCTTAACCATCTTTTCCACTAGTCTAAAGATCCTTTAACCTTTTGCCATTCTCTTCCTCGTGTCGCCTGTCGATGATAGATGCGAGTGAAAAGATTTCGAGTAGTTTGAGTGCTTTATGACAGTGGGGTGACGAGTATCACTAATGCACCGTGGATGTATAAGTCAACAGAACACTTGGCGAGCCAGATGAGATAACCGGCAAAGCGATTAGAATCCGGAGCAGCTGACCCACCAGTAACAGAGGAGGACTTGATTTAATTGCGGTTGAGCACGTGCTTCGCTGACAATATCCCTACGCAACCATTTTTCCCGTTTCCTTTACCCGCATATTTTTGCCCTCTAAAAAATCTCAACGTTATATTTTTCCAGCGTTTTTGATAAAATATTTATCGTTTCACTTGGTAACCTATTCGAATCCCTTACCTACGAAAGAAAATCTTCCCAGATCCTTGTACTTGAAATTGAGCGCCAGCGTGTGGTCATGGTCATTTTTTCCCTTGCTCTCCTAATTCTTCCACGCCTCGTCATCAGTTTACTAAGCCTTGTGCACTCCCATGATTCTGTTCACCTTTCCACCGTTCTCCAGTGAATCTTATTCCACGTCTTTTATCGTATCGCTTACTGGCTGTGTTCTGCTGTAATTTTCAGAGACAATTCTAGCAGCCCTCCTTTATTTGATACCCAAAATATGGCTCCCATACTACACTACCATATTCGAGCAATGGTCTGACCAAAGTTTTGTAACCCAATCCTTTGGTTCTCTCGTAGATTCCCTCATCACTCTCTACAAGTGAAAAATTTGGAAACCTTTTGCTACCATCTATCCAACCTGCTTTGCCCAGCTGAATTTGTTTTCAAATGTTATGCTGAGGTATTTACATTTCAAGTCTTCAACAAGTAATTCCTTCCCCACGTTATAATAATAATCAACCTTCAATTGTTTTATGTGTGTAACTAATAAGCTGACCCTTTTTTGAATTTATCTCCATCCCAGGTTTACCAACCCAACTAGATATCCTGTACAGATCACCCTGCAGCTGTTTACCGTCCTCAACCATTTTGATCATTTATATAGCATTAAGTCAGTTGCAAACAATTTAATTTCTGATAGTAAACCATAAACGCAATTATTCATTAGAATAATGAATAGCAATGGTTCCAATACGCTACCCTGTGGCACTCCCATTTTTACTTCTTTTGATATTGCATTTCCTACTCCAACTTTTTCCTTTCTACTGTTTAAGAATTCATCTACCGAAGAAATCACTTTTTACCCACTTCAATAGTTTTCACCTTATTTAGCACCAAATTATGGATCCTTCTGTCAGATTTAATGTCATACTATCAGTTTTGTCTCCCTTGTCCATTTCATCCGAAATGTCTTGCATATATCCTGCTAACTGAGACTGATATGAATATCCTTGCCTAAAGCCATGTTGCCTATTTGAAAACCACTTACGCTCCTCACAGACTTTCTGACGTCGTTGCATATCAATCTCTCCATTAATTTACCTGCCACTGATGTCAAATTGATTGGCCTGAATTTTCGATCCTAATTCTCACCCCTCCTTTATGGACTGGTACCACTATTGCACTTTCCGTTCCTCTGGGAAGCAGCAAGTATCCAGACGCAATTTAAACAGCGCTTCAAGAGGAGATACAGTGTCGCATCCTGCTGCGTTTAAGACACCTCTACGCGCACGACCTGTCTCTGACGTCCTCATATCAGGGTGTCCACTAACGGAACGAATCTGGATAGACACATTGTTTAGTCAGGGCGTTACCGCTCTATGGGTGGAGCGGAGTCCTTGTCAAGCACTGATTTCTGTACCAAGCGACATGTATCATACATCTATCAAGGTGATTAGGTAACTGCAGAGGCTCGACCCGCATTAACCCTGTTTTATTCTTCTTCTTGGAGCTCTTCGTTGTCGCACCAGTTGAGCTGCGTCATTCAACAGGTTTCATGAACCTCAGCTCTTGTTGCTGATCCACATTCGACTTTAGTATTTTAATTATTGTCGAACCGTAATTAACTTGCAACCAAAAGAGTAGTGAATACTGTATAATCACACACCTTAAAAAATTGACACTCAGACAATGGGTCAGATACTTTATTTTCCTTGATAGTATGGTTCGATGTATACTGCACTTGTTATCTTTTTTTATGTTTCTCACTCTTTACGCAAGGAGTGTAATTCTAGCTGTCATCTCGACTCATGATGAAGTAGATAATTTTATTTATTTATTTCGTATATGGCAAAACAATACCTCAGAATACAATGTGTCATTCTAAAACAGTCAACAAGGCACTTGAAACAAAACTTTAAAGTTGTAAGTCCACGTTTTCAAATCACTCTGTAGCATTGCTAGGTGCTTTAGCAAACACATTAGACAGGTAGTAGATAAAAGTTCTACATTCTACATTTGTTGGAGACAGTGATGAGGGGATGTACGAGAGAAGTAAAGGAACTGAGTTACAAAACTTTGGTCAGACCATTACCTGAATATTGTGGTGTAGTATGGGACCCACATTTTCGGTATCAAATACAGGAGTTGGAGAGGGTGCAAAAAAGAGCTGCTAGATTTGTTCCTGGAAATTATCGCAGAATGCAATCACTAACAGATATGATATTGGGCATCCATAAATTACGTGACGTAAATCGACTTTCACGCAATTTGTAGACCTATTTTTTTTAGCTCTACAGTCCAACAATTTTTTCCAAAACCTCACTTGAGATTTCCGTAGACAACCCCCCTCCCCTCCCCCCTTGGTGAGATTTGGTTTGATTTCGTCGGACCCCCCCCCCTCCTATTTCACCTCACGTAATTTATGGACGCCCCCTAAAAGAGCTGGAATGCGATTCACTGGAAGACAGGAGGAGAGTTAAGAGGGCCATGGGAGTGTACAAGGGGTATATGGCTGATGAGGCGTGGAAAGATACTGGTGAAATATTTACTAAAAGTAATGCATGGAAGGGAAAAGATGACCATGACCACAAGCTGGCACTCGATTTCAGGCACAAGGGTGTGGGAAGATTCTCTTTTTTAGGTTAGGTGATCAGGGACTGTAATAAGTTACCAAGAGAAATGATGAATAACTTACCAAAAACAATGAAAGTATTGTAGAGGGAAAATGTAGGTGGGTGTAGGAAAGGTTGGAAATGGGTGTGTCGGGAAATTGCACTGGAGCGTGCGCTACATTGCAATTAAAATAAAATTAAAAAAGTCTTCCAGTGAGCCGGCGTACGCCCTCTTATCACATTCCATGACAATATGGCGGATCGTCTGTTGTGTTGCACCACAGGGTGGTACACTAATGAGCCACACCGTTCGTCCCCTGTTGAGGGCAGCTCACCACCGCTGGTGGATGTCGAGCACTAAATAGTGAATAGTGACTGCCCTCCGTGGGAACTACATTCTTCTATTCCTGTCGTTATTCTGCTGTAGCAGTAAACCCCCTGTTAATCAGGTCGTTTGCTTTTCGAACGGATGGAGAACGCGATTTCACATGCCAGAATGTACGAAGCATGTCTTCATAGAAGGAAAGAGGAGCAGATTGATTCACGGAAAATAAATATTGACATGACTATTAGAGTTACCCAGTGCTCAAACATGGTAGCGATAAGGCAGACCTCAACATGGACACCGTATCGGCGCTTAAACTGTTTCCTTCCAAACACTGGCACAGTAGCGTTCTGACAACACACAGCGATTTCTTAACGAGAAATCGGTGCTCGTGTTATGTGCTCTTAATGTGTTTTCTGTCATAAGATTCCACAGGCAAATAAATGCCTGTTACACATATCTGCTTGGAATGAGCAACTGGGTGCAAATGCTGATGCTTAGGGGAGAGCAATGTTGTCATGCGACGATATTCAGAAAACTCCTACACGGTTATTTTTAATCGAACTTCAGTTTTTCTGTTTCTAAAGGCTATATATACATATATATTATGATTTAATATTCTGTATATTTTTTTAACCGCGTTCATAGTGTTCAGCTGGATAAATCCTGTTCTACTCTACGTCTCAATAGCGTCGACATAGTTGGCGTTGTAATTCACAGCAGAATTCTGTCCGAGTACACTACTTCAAGTGATGTACTGGATGAACACTCGTGAAAACTATGTAGAACGTATCTTGGAAACGCGTGCAAAAAATTGTCCATAGTGATTTTAAGTATGCAATAAAATTTATATGATGATTGCATCTATAACGGCTTCAACAGCGCATCATACCTTAATGTAAATCTTATCTTTCCGATAACCCGACGAAAATAACCTCAGGATGAAGGATTGTGCAATCACAGGGGCCATTTCACATGACGACTATTTTAAATGCGATGCCCTGTAAAATGTTGTATCAATAAGACATCTGTTCTTTTGAGTGGTTATAGTCGACGTAATTAAGTGACAAATTCCGCGACCTGATATACGTGCAATGGAAAGGCTGGCCTAAGCAGTCTGTCCAACTGTAGAGATACCTTCCCGGATCCTAATTATTATCATTGTTGTTATGAAGCGAATGGCATTGATACAAATCACAATTCGGCATACAATGCGCCATAAAATAGTTGTAAAAGAACAAACTATAGTGAATGCAGGAGGCTTATATTTACACTACAAAACATTCAAAAAATCATTTAATTGTCTGTGATACGCTCTTAAGGGACTTTAAGTGCTGTGGATCGTTTGTTTGTGCTCAGCAGTGACATTCCACTAGCATAGCGAGTCCATGGTGGGTCCTAATCCTGTATATGCTGGTCCATGTTCTCGGTAGCTCGCACCCAGGCGGCCTCTCTGAGGTAACTCGATATATGTCGAGTGTGCTGGTGGTGATTCCTCCTTTTCCCTTCTCCACCACTGAGTGACATCAAACTGATGGTCAATCACAATAGGAGGCGCTTTGGACCGAAATCGATTTTCCATGGTTTCCCAAATCACTCCAGGCAAATGCCGGGATGCTTCCTTCAAAAGGCCATGGCCGAATTCCTTCCCATTCCTAAAGTCCATGCTTCTCTAGCATAAAGAGTTATGTTCCACATGTAGGAATTTTTTTCTTTCTGAGTCCTAAGTCAGTATTTGAAACTAAAATATTTTCTCATGAAGTCTATTTTCGCTAGTGGCTATTCTGCTTTTAATATCATTCTCACTTTCGACCATCACTTGTAATTTTACTTCGTAAGTTAACAGAATTCACGTAGTTTGCCTATTGCATCCGATCCTATTTTATATTTAAATTACCATTATTGCTATCATTTCTGGTCCATTTTGTCTTACTTTGTTTTAAATTTAGTTCAAAGTCTTCCTTAAGTATTTTATTAATGAAATTCAGTAACTTCTCAACATTCTACTAATAAGACAATGACATCAGCAAACCGTAGCACACTGATTTTTTTCTCTAGTGTTGCTGATTGTTTCGGTTTTTGTATATATTCGCTGATGAGCGCATGTTAAAGAGCTGGCAACCAGAGATAGCGTCTCACAGTGACTGAATGCCATTAGCATTAAAATTCGAGATGTTCCATTTGTCTTGGTTAGAAGCTCTAAAAACAACTTGCACGCGTCTGCAAGAATGCTTGAGGAAAACGCCCGCCATTTAGATTGTCTCATTTTTCAAACATAAATTCTGCTCAGGAAGATGAACGCTGAATGTTGGTCGAAACGTTGGAACCACAATCACGACGCGAAGTCACCCGGACAGCTGAGAGACAACTTCCGGTCAATCACATAAATCACATTATTAATGCCTTCTTACAGATTATAAAACGGCATTATACAGAAGTGTTTACAAAATAACACTTCGATTAAAAATTACAGCGTACGAGTTTTCTGAAAATCGTCCTAGCTCTGTCGGATCATTTAGTCGAATGTTTCTCACCAACCTGTGGGCACAGGCCCACAAGAAGAATTTAAAAATTTTATTCTAAATTAATTACATAAATCATCGCAAAAAGTAAATTATTAAAGATTTGGTCACATAAAATGGATACCGCACTCGTACTATATAATGCTAGAAGTAAGTATAAGCTATAAACCAAACTTACTAAAAGCCATGAATATTTCAACGACAAGCGAACATCTGGTATTTCCAGGATATGACTGACTGCATTGTTGCCATAATAGTGTATTCACTAAACACTTTTGCAGAGAGCGATATTGATTTGAGGACCATTTTATGAGTGCCTTACTGACAATATAGGTCAATTGGTGGGGTTGGTTAATAATACAGAACCTGCGAGTTACTGGTCGGTTGAAAAAGGTTGACGATCACTGATTTAGCAGATGGATAACTCAGAACTGTCTCGTCTCATTGAAGTATCATGGATCTTTGTGGATACCTGAGCGAGGACTCACAGGCCCCCCGTAGCGACCATCCGGATTGCGGTTTTTAACCGGTTTCCCGTACTCCCCTACGCGAAATGCTGGGACGGTCCCAATGCTCCGTCCAGTAGGTTACACATTTCGCAAAAAATATTCACTTATAGTACAGAACACATGGCGACATGTTGAGATCTTCAACCATCATAGTGCTCAGGGCATAGGTGAAAGAAGCGAGAACATTCGTGTGCCCGACAGGATTGATAAGTATCAAAGTATAACTGATTAGAAGAAAAAAGCAGAGGCTTGTTAAAAGCGTCAGGCGAGATTGAATGGTCGGTGTGCCGCGGAGTACTGAGCGATATTCAAACCAAGCTGAACGAACAGTTTATCCACTATGCTTCCATACTACCACTATGATAGCGCAGACAATAACATAGATTAAACTGGGTATAAATATTTAAACACAAATTTGTCGACAAACGGGATTACAGGTCCATTTAAAGAAAATGGAATAATAATAATAATAATAAAATCGTGTTCGCACCTCTTGATATACGGTAACGAAAGAGTAGATATACACAATATATAACGTACAAAAACAAAAATTAAGGAACCAGTAGTGAAAAATTCGGCGTCTCCTGACAGGAAGCTAATGACTGGAAACAAACTACAGTATTTTTTTTTACTAATCCCATCTCAGGCCTTAAGCACCGTCCTAGCGTGAAGATTTGAGACAATTAATAGTTTTTTAATCATTGGAATCTTTTTATGTAGCTGTTGTTTGTTGCTTATTGTGTTATTTTATCGTGCCGGGTACTTTGCTCCTTTAATTTGCTTTAACAATATATTAAAGATGTCTTTCTCTTTTACTCAGTGTACGAGTTGTTAAGCGAGTACAGTAATCAAACTGAAACAAACTGCGATTTTCAATCTGTCCACCCACAGTATCTGAATAAACCGAACAAATATTTACTGTTTAATATCTGTAAAACTGAAACGCAAAAACTATGTTAAGTACGACATGATTATTTTTGGGAATACTGAGGAAATTAACATTAATAACAGATATTACATTTAGAGTCTGATGAGTTGCAGACAGCTTTCTCTAGTATTACCTGAAACGTGAAGTTATCGGGTGTGATTAACAGAGATCCTCCGTACCGCTCTTCGGATAACGGTTTTGGCCATACTGCTCCCTGCGTCGCTCTAGTTGCGGGTCCAGGTTCGGTGATGTACCTGAGCGAAGCATTCGTAGTAGCCAACAACACCACTGCCACACAGACCGCTAACGTCAACGATAACGCGGCCATTATTCTCCACCGGTATCTCATTCACCACTGCCAGAGCCCGCAAACTTCGCGTTAAACACTATTAACGTCACCCGCCCACTACAGCGCTCCAGTGGCAGCGGGGAGAATTACAGCCTAGGCTCCACGCGCAATGTACGAACACTGAACACTTCACAGATCGTCTTTGCTTTTTAGTTATCCTTCATTTAATCAGTTTTGCTGTAAGTGTAAGGACAGGTAAGAGGTCGTGATAACATTATCAGTATTCCGGTGAAGCTCCGGGCAGTTCTATCATTACCGTGGCGCCAAAATCTGATGATGATTTCTTGTAGAACTCGACGAAACAAATCGAAAATAAAGAATAAATTTTTTTGATATCTCGCTTGGTTTTTGAGACATAACATGTTAAAAATCAGTCATAGGTATAGTTCCTTCTGCTTTTGGTTATTTTCTTCTGGTCCAGGCCGTATTTCAACCTAGCAACAATCACTAGGAAGAAAATAAAACACCTATAGTGCATTTCCACCGTGTGGATATGGTGGTTTTGGTGAAAAAAAATTTCTGGTCCAGGCCGGATCTCACCCTAACCTCCTCACTTTTGAGTTACAATATCTCGAGAACTAAGGGAGATATCAAAAAACTTTATTCTTTATTTTCCATTTCTCTCGTCGAGTTACATACGAATTAATCTTCAAATTTGGCTCTACAGAAATTTTTCTTCTGGTCCAGGCCGTATTTCAACCTAATTACGTCAATTTTGAGATACGATATATCGGGAACTAAGCGAGATATCAAAAAACTTTATTCTTTACTTTCAATTTGTCTCGTCGAGTTCTATAATAATCAATCAATGATCAGAATCCGCATGTTCCGGATCCCGGAGAAATCGTGGTAAATTATGTGGCATAATTATTTTTTCCACTTTTGAATGAAGGAAGTGCAATTCAATAAGTAATTTAAGAACAACTCCCGCTATCTTAATGTTTTCACGTTTACCGAACGTGTCTGAAGCGCCCGTAAGATAATCATTTATTTCATTCTCTAATAAGTAGATCAATGAAGAATATTTAAATATGTGCAGTCGTAGCTTTTTTCGGAGTATCAAATGTTTTAATAATTCGGGCCTCATTTATATCGCGGTACAGATAATATATTAATGAGTGAATGTATGAAGCTTTGTTTTTGTGGCGGCAATATATGCGGAGTTTAGGATAAGGTTTAAATGTATCCTGGAACAGAATAACAAATGAAACTTCTTTCACTGCATATTGTATAGCACGAACAATTTAGTTTTAATTAGTATTTTCAGCGGGAGTTGTTTATATCGCGATACATGACGTCATTAACATGGGACCCAGGAAAGATGCTTAAATTGCTGTAACGAGAACTTTTCACTCGAATTCTGTCGAATGTTTTATTGCTGTCATCAGTCTCTCGACTGGTTTGATACAATCCTCCATCCCTTCCTATCTTGTGCTAACCTCTTCATCTCAACATCCAACGTCCTCAATTATCTACTTCGTATATTCTGTCTTTCTACAGCTCTTAGCTTCGACTGTACCCTCCACTAGCAACTTAACCAATCCTACATGTCTCAAAATAGACCCTGTCTCTTCTTTCTGTAAGACTCTCCCACAATTTTCTTTATTCACCCGTCATTTCCAAAATCATTCATTTCGTACTTTATCTGTTCACTTAATTTTTAGCGTACTTCTATGGCACCACATTTCAAATGCTTCAATTTTTCCTTCTTTCTGGTATTCCTAAAGTCCATGCTTCGATAGCATAAAGTGTTGTTCTCCACACATACAGTTTTAAAAAGTTCCTTAAGTCCTAGATCAGGGGTCCCAAACTTTTTGTCCCTTCGACCCCCTCCTAGAATATTCACCTTCTTATCGACTCCCACATCAAGTATTTAATAAAAACATGAATTCATTTTTGGCATTTCTGATTCTAAGCGATAAGGAGATCAGCATAACAATCCAACGATTTATAATTCCCATATTTTATAAAATCTACCCAATAAAGACAAAGAAGAAGAAAAATAAAATATTCTCCACTATTATTATAATCTTAAAAAATAATAAAAAAATATGGCTAGATGAAATTTTTCTTAAACAGCATGTGTCATAAAACACCAAATACAAATTTTTCTTTGAAAATTTAATACAAATTATATTGGATCAAAGAAACCTCTAACTGCCATTTTGGGACTACTCTTGAATACCTTAAGATAAATTTTCACTAAAACAGTGAAATGAATGTGTCTGAAGGGCAGCAGGAAGATTATTGATATTCGGCTGAAAATTGGTAATTTTTGGTTGCAAATCACCATGGTTTTCAAGGTTCAATCTGTTTTGTCAAAATTGTGTTCGCGTGGCTAAAACCGGCTTCAACCAATGTGAATGCAAATAAGAAAGGTTCGGCTTCTGTTCTGAGCTTGGTGTGTTTTTTAGCAATATTGTTATTGCTCCAGAATTCACTGAGGTTTTTATTTTTAAACAACTCTTTAGCTTCGTGATATACACATATTTGAATCAGTTCATCTTCTAAGCCAGGTTCACTATCTTCATTATCTATTTTTACATCAAATGGAGTAGCAAACCAAGTCTTCGAAATGTGCTTTAAAGCTTTCTCTTAATTTATCAAGATATTTATTATAGATCTCGAAATCACGGTCGGAAATCTTTTACATTTTCTTGTAGTACTTGCAAGTTTGAAAAATATTTAAAATAGTTACGTCCTAGTGAAGATTTAAATAGCTCCATTTTTACTTGAAAGGCCATTATCATTGTTTGAGCTTGAATAATTGTAATGGTTTTTCCTTGCAAACACCTCTGTTCTTCATTAAATTTCTATTAAATGTCTAGCAAAGGGAACAGATGGTTCTTTGACTGTTTTAACTCGTTACATAGCGATAGATCCACCTTCCTAAGAAACTCTTCATACGAGCCTCTGCAAACTATCACCTCTTGACAACCATCTTACCTCAGTATGCAAAAGTAATTGGCTGAAAGCTTCATCATTTACTTCAAATAACTTCACAAAATGTCGGGAATTGAGAGGAAGAGCTTTAATTTTATTTGTTAACCTGGTGCACACTTTCAGAGTATCATAAAGTCAGGTTTTTTTTTTTTTTTTTTTTTAACGGAATGCTGCCTATGTTGGACACAGTGGACAGCTACTATAGCAGGTGCACCGTCAGTAGCTGCTGCAATAATATTCCAGAAAGGAACGTCGTGTTCGTTCAAATAATCTTGCAGACATAAAAACATCTCACTTTGTGAATCTATTTGAAAATATGTAGCTAATAGAAATTCATTAACAGCGTCATTCAAGGATGGGTTGTGAAACCTAACATAAGCCACGAGAAAATTGATTCGTCAAGTTGAATAGCAAACTCACAATGCTGGATCTCAGAGGTCAAAGTTAATTCCACGTCATCGGCCATTTCCTCAATATGTCATTGCACAGTATTTACTTAATGTATGCATTTTAAAACTAGTTGAGAGTCTTCCTTCATAACATTTTCAATTACATCTTTTATAGCTTGTCTTATAAACTCTTCACCAACAGCGTACAGTTTGAATTTCTTTGCTATATTAAGAGAGATACTATAGGATGCGTTTAGTCCTATTTCAAGATCTGCACTAGCAGATGACATTGTATCCAGATTTGGCCGAACTCTCAATTTCTCTTTTAGTATTTTGGAATACTCAAAATCTTTGTTTTTCTTATCAGGATGGATCCTTTCCAAGTAGTCTTTCATTTTCGCCGGCTTCATAGCGTCACTGCTGAATGTTTTTTCACGTACGAGCATATTGGAATAGTTTCATTAACAAACGATAGCGGAAACCCGTATTTCAAATACTCCTGTGAATATTGTCCGCATTTCTTCTTAGCAATGGTAGCTTACATTGTGGATATTAAAACAGGATTTTTGATATGAAAAACACAATACGTCTGCAGCACAGCAAAACAGCAGACACAACTTACTGCATACTCTTTCCTAACGTTAGATGTTTAGAATTGGAAGGAATAATAATCTTATACATATATAAAAACAGACGAGTATTTTCATATATTTCACTTTTCAGCCACTACTACGAAGCACAGATCACTGGTCTTTGTGTGTGGAAGTAGCATGGAGTTTCCTGTCATGCACAACGTTGGCCGAATGTCGATAGCTGTGGGGATGTGGGAGATATGATGATTAAAGTTGGCTAATGCAATGCGTTTTCATATTTCGACCAAAAATTTGTGTCTTCTTATACTTCTCTTTCCTGCCACAACTACATAGCATAGACCATTGGTGTTTGTGTGTGGTAGTAGAATCGTATCTTCTGTCGAGCACTATGGTTGTTAGATGTCGGTAGCTATGGGGGTGTGGGAGATATGGGGGTTGAAAGTGGTCGACCTGCGGCAATTTCATATTTGTGCCAAAGACGCATGTGTCATGGTGTATAACTTTTCAGCTAAAACTATCTATCGCAGATCACTGGCGTTTGTGTGTGGTAGTAACACAGAGTCACCTTTCGATAACAACATCGGCCGAATTTCAGTAACTGTGGTAGTGTGGGTAGTGGTGGTTGAAAGTGGTAGATCAAGGATACTTTGGTATTTCATCCAAAGACATGTGTGCCGTAAATTTTACTTTGCTGCCTGAACTTCATAGCGCAGATGACTGGCGTTTGTGTGTGGTACTAGCATCGCGTCTCCCATCGTGCACTATTGTTGTTAGATGTCGGTAGCTGTCAATACAAATTCTTTACAAACACGAACGAGGTCGTGGCTACCAGCTAGTTATATCTAAAATTTATCTATTTAGTCCTATTAGATAGGTAAAAAATAATAAAGAAGCATCTAAATTTAATGATTTTTGATACATTACAATATTTTCTCTGTAAAGGACAAAATATCTACTTTTCGATATGAAATACTTGGAGTGCAACCTAAATAGAGTGCAACGTATGTCTGTGTATAGTCAACTACCAGCATTCATAACATGTTTGCAACATTAGCAGAGCTGCCAGTTGTGTGAAAACAGAGTAATACATGTGTAAAGTGGAACAGGCTAAGGCAACACGCAAGTTATAAGTAGGGTGATCACATCCGTACTTCGATTTTTTATTGGAATTTTCCCAGTTTTTTCCCTAGTCAGTTTAACTGATCATCTTTAGTATTCAACAATATTTACCGTCAATCGTGCGGTCATCACAGCTTGGTATGAGAAACATGATGATGGTCGCATGATTTACCGCCGAAACATTGTTGAGTATCAAATAGATCACCCGGCAGAATTCCGGAGAACTATTTAAAAAAAAAGTAAAAATGTTTAAAGGAGTTTTAGAACTGAATAAATTGGTGGTAAAAGTCACACTTCACTCACAATTGAAGAGTATGTGTTGTTTAGGTTTAATTTGAGAGGATTTGTTTGAGAAGTTCTCAGCCGTGGATCATTCCGTTACTTATACTCCGCTGAAGTAATGACGTTGGCAAACCGGCTCTGATGAAAGTAAAGTAAATTAAAATTAAATAGACATTGAAATCTTCTTACTTATAGTTTTAACTCGGAACGTCAGTTACAATTTTGGTCCAGATGGTGGAGATCTTCATTCGCATTAAATAATGTCACAAATATGGTGCTTATGAAAACAACGTAAATAAAAAATCACTGTCATCGATTTCAAGGATTAATCTTCTTCAGTTAATCGTCTCAAGTGTTGTAGAACGTTGTTAATATATTTTTATTCTGTGTTTTCTTGTTTACGGTTTGGCATTATGATATTGTAGTCATGAAATGCGTTCATTAGGATCCTTATGCATAATAGTCTTCGCCCCATGTCACTTTACGCAAATAATATTAGTACAGAAGAATTAAGACTGGAAAAGAGCGATGGTAGTAACGGTTCATAAAGGAGGGGTTACAAATAGAGATGTAAATTACAAGTCGATCAGTTGGAGAGAATAATATGCAGCTATATCAGAAATATCTACTAGGAAAGTAAGGATCTGTAAATCGACAACATGGCGTTAGGCAAGCATATTCATGTCTCTTGGCTGTCCAAGTGAGGATGATAAAGTGACTTGCCGGGTAGGTTGAAACAGAAAAGTTGAAAAATGGGTATTTAGGGAAATTGCCACCGGAGCAAGCGTTTCATCATATTTTAATTAATTTCTTAAATGGCAGAAAGAAAGTAGGAAATACATTATCAGAAGAGGTGGGAGTGAACATGGGAGTTGCACAATTGCTGTTCATTATACTAATGAATGATTGTGTTGATGGTTTGATATCAGAAGTTAGGTTGCTTGCAGCTGACATAATGCTATATAATAAGATCAAATCGGTAGAGGACTGTGGATAACTGCAGGGTGATCTGAACAGACCGAGCGTGGTGACGCTCTGGCCTCGCATTCGGGAGGACGGCGGTTCGAATCCCCGTCCGGACATCCAGATTTGGGTTTTGCATCGTTTTCCCAAATCATTCCAGGGGAATGCCGGGATGCTTCCTTCAAAATACCATGGCCGAATTCCTTACCGTTCCTTGTCCCCAGTCCCATCCCGCCTCTAATGACCTCGACGTCGACGAGGCGTAAAGCCATAAGTAAAAAAACAAAAACAGAAATTTGGCACAGGATAGCTAGCTGATTATATCACCTGTAAAAAGAAAAGGTTTTTTTATGATAATAGGGTGGGGACACAATTGATTGTTGAAGGGTTGAAGTGTAAATATCTTGGCATAACATTTGATAATAAAATCAACTGGGCAGAACACATTGGGCGGGTGGTAGGAAGAGGATTCAAAATTCTTCATTTACTGGAGAGACAGGGGCGTAGCTATCGGAGGGCTAGGCGGTGCCGTGCACCAGGGCCCCCAGGCGAAGGGGCCCCCAAGCTAAGGGGGCCCCCAAGCGCAGCTCAGAGGCACCAAGCGCAGCTCCGGGAGCCTCTGCCAGCAAACCTCACAACACCTGGTAGAGCTGAAAAAAAGGTCCCCCATCTGTCCTGAGGGCCCAAAATATTTTTTTGCACCGGGGCCCTTGTTAACCTAGCTATGCCACTGATGAAGGGGTGTGCACAAGATGTAGGCTACCATTCGTCATGTTGGTGGCTGTGACGTCTTTTAATCTGTCAGCGATATTGTTCAAATGTCTTTAGCCGTTGACAAATGGATGCGAGATGACTGGTTAACAGCTACTCCTCAGCGCGCGAGTAGATGCAAGCTCTCGACCGTGGCCTGTTTTAGTTCGTGAGGTAGCGGATAACCAATTATGACAGTGCAGTAAACAGGTTCTGAAAATCATTCAACTGGCACCAGCCCGTACAGTATGCAGTTTATTCAGCCCGGTACCAGACGCGTGTCAGAGTGCAGTGGACTCCGATCCGAAGTTTGCCCGCAGGTTGATAATTAGAAACAGCTCTAGTTTGTTACAACACGCATCCGCGGCTACTGTCGATCATCTGATGACTCCCTGGTCCCGATTCATGACTCGCACAGTAATTACTCTCGAACACAAACAAGGTTCCAGCACGACATGGCGGCTACTACTGTCACTATTACCACACACTGTGGAGTCCATACTTCGTAGCGACAACATACTGGAGAAAATGAAACACTGGAAAAGTCATGATAATGACATTGAGCTGGCTTTATGGCCTATGTGGCCGAATTCCAATAATATATATATATATATCCGACAAAGGGCCGTCTTAAGGAATTTCGGGACCCACTGCGAAGTTTGATTTCGGGGCCCCCTACTACTTTTCTAGATGTACTTTTGCCTACAATTTTTGATATTTTTCTTGACTTTATACACACACACACATATGTGTGTGTGTGTGTGTAGAGCTCAAACAACGATTAAAGAGACGGACTGAGGTTTCTCTAAATCTGTGTATAAACTGGCCAGCAGTTTATTGAGTATTAGCTGGACGGGACCAACTTCGCCGAGTCTTTGGTGTTTTATCAATGCATCTCATATGGATCTCCCAACAACTGTCACTTTAATTTCTGCCTAAGCCCTGCTGCCCATTGTGTCAAATGAAATTGTTTTGTATTCAATCTTATAGCTATTATACTGTATTTATAAAACACTTTTTGTATACGACATTTCTTTTCTTGCCTTTCTTTGCTAGTACATATATATTTTTGGGGCTGGAGACACGTGAGCAGGCATACACATTTTAATTCAATAACTTTTTATATGTCACGTCAAAAGATGAATGAGTTTATTCGAACGAAATTACACAAATTTCTGAAACAGCTTCAGAGCAATACAGTACACACCTTTAAATATATAGGCCTATTGTAATTACACCAGATACGACTTTCTCAAAACTGAATCTGATGAAGGACTTCTCGTGGAACTCCACGCCTCGGAAACGTCTATTGTGAACGCAGGTTGTTCACATTTTAAATTTGTAGATTACTTATTTTAGCATGAAAATTGTTCGTTAAGTAAGGACAAATTTTGAAGGGGATCGTTGCGGGGCCCGCTCAAGCTTGGGGCCCCCCGCGACTGCGGTTCTTGCGGTAGCCTTAAACCGGCCCTGATCCCAATTGAATACTAACTAGGGATACACTAAATATCGCTGCATCGTATCCATTCGATGTTTACCGTATGATGCATTGCTCTGATTCGATGTTTTGACAAAGAATTTTTGTATTCGAGGCATCGATTTGTTTTAATAAAAATATCGAATCATTAAAAAAACTAACTCTAGCTAATAATGACAAAATTAATAGAAATAAATTTTAAGATTACTAAATTTATTCAAGACTAGCATTTACCCGTTGCTTCGCACACGCGGGTCTTGGCGTGTGTAGAAATACTCTGAGCTTTTTGAGTTTAGTACCAAATATTAACTTGGAGAAGCAAAAAGTATAGATTTCATTTAAAGATTTTCCTTCCTTTTAGTTACTACCTGAGATTCAGTTTTCATTACTATAGTTCGAAATTTTTTATTATACTTATATTTCAACACAATATAATATATGAAAAATAAGAAATTAAAGCTACATAAAACATTATGGCTAACGGTCCAATAAGAAATTTGAGACACATTTTCCGGGAGGATAGAAACTGCCTATTAATGCAAAAACAAATGTACCTTAGACATAAAGGCGACACGAAAGATACCGTCTGTGATAGTTTTGACAGTACATTCAATGGCCATTTATAAAAACTAGAGATCGCCCAGTGGTCGAAATTCGACCATAATTCATTAAGTTAATTAGTATTTTTTTTTAACAGAGTAATAATTATTGCAAATAGTTTCTTGAATTTGTTCTATTGCGTTTGAAAAATTGTCATATCGGTATCAAGTTTAGTACATACATTCCAACGTAAGCTTCGAATGCGTGGAAATGAGGAAAAATCACTTCAAATGTGAGTAGATGCACACATGTTATTAAGCAAGAAATACACGTTATTACATGTCAATATTATTTCTGTGTGTTTCTTACTCTTAATTTTTGGTCCAGGCTGCATTTCAATCTAACCACAACTGCTATGTTACGGTAGACGCCATGCAATATATCTTAGCACTGAAAAACAATATGTCAACCCTCACAGAGAAATCGTAACTGTTACATGATTTTCTATTTGCACGTGGAAAGCAGTTTTTATTCAATACTGTAGACTTAAAAAACACGTGGAATAAATGTCAACAGTTATGAACGTGTATTTCTTGCGTAATAACATGTATGCATCTACCCACATTTTTCCTTATTTCAACATATTCGAAGCTTACGATATACACTTTAAATCAAATATTATCGCCTAAGGAATGTGTGTACCAAATTTCAGACCGACAGGACAATATTTGTAGGTTCCGACGTAATGCTAAACTCAGTACCTATATAAAGACTTTGCTGCCATTCATGTAATCACTTTTTTTTTATCTACCAGTTCAAATGGTGACTCACCATCATATTACAGCTACATCAATTTGAACTGCATCATTGTAACATCGTATACCTAAATCACGATTTAATTAATTCCGAATATACTCCGTTTCGAAATGTTGCTTCTATGTAAATTCATGGAGGAAGGAATAATTCCTTCCTCCATGTGTAAATTCAGAGATTAAGCTCGACTCTTTGGTTTCACCAAAGACCACAGTACACGTCACATAGTTGGCTCCGATCCGATTTCACTCACACACACGTTCCCGAATTTATTTTTCATTTAATAATGTATCTGTAACATGTTTTAACTATGATTATAATTTTTTTTTACTGTTGACCAAAGATCACAGTCATCGCTAAGTGTCGTTGCTCTTAAAAGCAATTGAATGTCTACAACGAATGATTTATTTTATTTAATTTAATGTATTTTTAACACATATTATATGTACATTTTGGCTTTATGCACTTCTTCCCCCTATAATCTTTAACTATGCCAAATCTCACATTTCTCCGTGCGCGCAATATTCTGAAAAATGTTTCCAAAGTTTTCGCTTAGCGTATTAATGTATAGATATCTTTGCCACCAACGATAGCATTTACAACGAATCTAAAATTGCTGGCCAGTTTTCGTATGCCATATATGTATAGTACATTCTCATGCCGTAGGTAATAAAATGTATTTTTTGCTTATAACTTCTACGCATCCACCCGAACTTCTAGCCATTTTTCATCATCGTATCTCAAAATCGAAATGGTTACATTGAAATACGGCCTGGATCAGAAAAAAATATGTCGCCATTGCCACATGGAAATATACTGTAGACATGGACATGAACAACGGTTGGTTTGTTTTCGTGATTACACTTCATCACTAACATTGCAATCATTAAAGTCGCTTATTAATTATTAACAATAATTGAATGCCTCATGTCTGTTGTTGTTCCTAGAACATTCTTGTTCAGGTTGCATTTTGACCTAACCACAATTATACTGATATTCCCGCTTCAAAATCAAGCGATGTGGATACACTTAGACGCATTAAATGCATCGCTAAATACATTTTTTGTAATGACAGGATTTCAGGATTCAAAGTACGCCCAGCATAAATTATAAGAATTAATTTCAAAATACAACTTCAGTTTGAACTGCGAGAGTATCACCATGTAGAGTTTATTCTTGTGGTTAGGTTGAAATGCGGACTGGAGCAGATTAAAAACGTCACCAAAGGCACAAGGAACTGTTTGACTTACGATATCTCGAGAACTACCGCTAAACGATATAATTGTTTATCACTATCAAATTGCGGCGATACGGTATAGTGAAAATCCTGTACTATCTATATAAAACACAAAATTACTTACCATAAATATGAAACTTCTGTTACTCGTATTGAAGAGTTAATATATTGTGTAGTGATTTGAGTAACGATTTCCTTTTAATTATACTTATCAAAATACATGAAACCGGCAATATGTGGGATGTGGCCAAAGACAAATAAAATATAAACAATCCAGAGATCAGTATCGTCTGTGGTCAAACATTTGAAATGCATTTTTACATTAGCTAAAAAAATTCGGATGCGGAGAATTTCACGATAACCGTTGTGCCGTAAATTTACTTATATATATATATATAGCAGTTTTCTTTGTTAATAATAATAACAGCATCTTTTTTTCTGATTGGATATTGATTTTATTTTGACGATATGTTGATTCGATCAATTATTTCTGTTTTAAAATAGCACGTACTAAAACTAATCTTACGCATTACGAATTATTTTTAATTTCCTTTGTTTTCAGTGACACCAAATTACTAATATCGTTATTTCACCGGTATGTAAGTAATTCCAAAGTTTCAAGAATCGATCACGATACAGCTAATGAATCAATGCGGATGTGACAGAAACTATGATATACGAACGTAATCATTAGTCAAATTAGTGGTTAGGTTGAAATGCAGCCTGGACCAGAATGTCAATTGACTCGCTTTGTTAGAGCATAACGCATGATGGATTTAGTTTTATTGTTATTTACGCGGTGTGGCATAACTTTTTAAGATGTTTAATTGATTTTTAGTTTCACAGGTTCCATGTTGCTTTCGTCACTAACCGAAAGCAAGTAAGGCGATAAATATTGCAGAATCTGGTTTATGAGACTTATTTAATAGAAATTACAGTTTATTTTACTGGTCGTGGTTTGAACAGCAGCCAAAATTTGTACACACGTTCCCTTGGGCGATATTACTGACGAATATTTGCACTTTATAGCACAAAATATATATTAATCGAGTAACATAGTAGAAATATGGAAAGTTCCACACAAGTCATTGTGGGGAAAATGTATTGTTATCTGCTGATATTTAAGGTAGCTGTTTTTCATACATCTTTCTTCGAGAAAAGAACTGATTTTCTTAACCATAATGATATGTAAAAAAGAAATATTGGCTTATTAATGTACAAAGTTTAGCGACTATTGTTCCAGAGAGAAACTGTTAACTGTCTACCAGCGATAATATATGTCTAATACCATATAGTAATTAATCTAACGCATTTCGCATATTAACTTACCTGTTGCGGTACAAGTCAATGCTTATTACGTTATATCGCGTATTCCATTTATTTTAAGCACTGCGGTCAAGAAAACTGAGTAGCAAAAGTAAAAAAAAAAAAAAAAAAATACTGAATCCAAAGTTTTGGGATATTATTGCAAAACGAGTGCGCGTCTGAAGTGCACTATTATCGGCAGCCCACAATTTTCCAAATATAAAGGTTTTTAATTATTTGCTCCTTCCCATGGTGTCATTAGCTATTTTCCCAGATTTTGACTGGCACCATTACCTCTAAAAACGTGAAAACCACAACCAAATTGCTGCGGTACTTATTGCGCGATACCCGTTACAGTAAAGAGACACACGTAGCTTGCTTACAGATATATAATAGTATAGATATAATGATATAGATTAAATTACTCAATTTGAAGTAACTGTCATTAACAGGTGGTGACACCTGTGAGCAACTAGTGGAACATAACAAAGGTGATCATTAATTTTTCTTGCCGTGGGATAGCCTGTTCGTATGATGAATGAATAAAATCAATTTCTTAGGTTCAATCCTACTGTTTGCCGGTGTTTTAATTCCAATGGAGCGCACGCTCCGGTGGAAATTTTAACACATCCTTCTTCCCCCTTTCCTGAACCCACCTACATTTGCCCTCTACAAATTTCAACTTTAAATACTTTCAACGTGTTTGGTAAATTATTCATCGTTTCTCTTGGTAACTTATTCCAATCCCTGGCACCCTTACCTTAAAACGAGAATCATCCTACATCTTTGTGCCTGTAAACGAGTGCCAGCTTGTGGTCACGATCATCTATTCTCTTCCATACATTTTTAAAAATTCTTACACCCATATTGCTGTGAATCGAAATAAGATATTATTGTTCTAGACTTTTACCGACGAACATTATTGGTTTGTATTTGTTGTGCTAAGAAAAACATATAAGTATCCGATGTTGAAAAAGCATCGATGTTTTTAAGCAATGAATCGAAAAACTTCGATGTAGGGTTCCGATGTTTTACTTCGAATGAAAACATCGACGTACTTCCTAAGTGGACACCTCTAATACTGACTAAGTCAAATACGGCCACTTCTCCTTCTGATCCATATCAGCCAATCATAAACGTCCTTTGGCCTCACGTGTCTTTTTCTGGCCTATCATGAACTTCCACTCAGATTCATATGGCAAAGATCCTTTCTTACACCAGTCTCTCCGCTCTTATACCATACCAGTCTGCGCTGTCACTACCCGGACCAAAACAGTTTATCACTCCTCGCTTACTCATCTGGAGTCTCAACACTCGCGTTTTTTTTTTTAATTTTATTTATTTGGCCTTCAGCCGTGCAGGCCATTTAGCCATTATCCATTTACATGATTAGATACATTCCTGTCCTCCGTTACATAATTCCTTAAGTATTTAGGATGAAAATTGCCTACTACTTTATATACATTTAAATATCAGGTCTACAAGGTACAAAATTTTTATACATTAAGGTTTTTATAAGGCGTAATGGTGGGATTAGTCTGTTGCAGTTATCAACACCGCTGTTTTGTAAGTCCATATTTGGGCCGTGCCGGCCACTTAGTCCTTACCCATGAACATGATTGAATACATTACAGTGGTCAGTTACATGGTTCCTTATATACTTAGAATGACAAATTGCCTACTACTTTATATACATTTCAATGACGGGTTTACAGAGTAGAATATATACATTACAATTTTAATACAATATAAGACACGTTAATAGGATAAGTCTGTTACAGTTATCAACATTGCTGTTTTTATAAGTCCAGATTTCGGCTGTGCAGGCCACTTAGCCATTACCCATTTGCATGATTAAATACATTACAGTGGTCAATTACATAATTCCTTATATACTTAAAGTGACAAATTGCCTACTACATTATGTACATTTAAATTACCGTTTTACAGGGTACAATATATACATTACAATTTTAACAAAACATAAAACATAGTAATGGGGAAGTCCGTTATAGTTATCAGCACCGCTGTTTTATAAGTCCAGATTTCAGCCATGCATGCCATTTAGCCATTATCCATTTACATGATTAGATACCTTACTGTGATGAGTTACATAGTTTCTTATATACTTACAGTGACAAATTGCCTCCTGCATTGTGTACATTTTGATAGCAGCTTTAAAGGATATGGTTTTATTATAGAACATAGCGGTAGGGTTAGATTGTTACAATTATTCACAACGCTGTTTTTATAATTCCCTCTTGATTTTTTGTAGGAAAGAGTACATGACATAGAAAATTTTGTATTTGTTAGTGGCTAACAGCGTTGAAACATTTGTTGGTAGTTGCTGTTCCAGCTGTACCAGTTTCATGATAAGGTTGTCGGATATATTTTTTCGTAGTGGGCATCCAAAGAATATGTGGTTAACGTCTTCTTCCTGACCACACTCACAGTTTGCATCGTCAACCACGCCGATCCTATATAGATGCTTCTTGAAGCGTGCATGCCCAAATTTTAATCGAGATATAGTAATGTATAGTTTTCTGGGACTTCGAACATTTTGGAACCATGTTCTTTTCACAATTCCCGGGTGTAGGCTTGCATAGTATTTCCCCTTCATGGTAGATGTATGTTTCCATTCTGTGTCCCAGTCTTTGTACAGTTTGTCTTTTAATGTCACCATTAAATCCGACATGGGTATCGTTGTATGGGTAGTATTCCCAGTGACGGTTGCTTCCTTTGCCAGTTGGTCAGCTAATTCGTTGCCTCTACACCCATCATGTCCTTTCACCCAGGATAGCACTATTAGTTTATTTCTGTTTTCTAGGTCTATGATTACTTTTATGATTTCATTTATAACTGGGTTATTACTTTGGTTTAAATGCTGGTTCTTTAAGGCCGTTAGCGCAGAGAGCGAGTCAGATAACACAATAATGTTATTATCCTGTAAATTGATGGCATATTTAAGGGCTTCTAGGATTGCAATTAATTCTGCTGTCATGATAGAGGTTTCCTTTGGCAATTTGAACGAGCCCTGTTCCATACTTTCAGGATTGATGAATGCACTTCCTGCGCAATTGTTGTTTCTGGACCCGTCTGTATATATCACCTGGCCGGAAGCCATTTATTCAGATTTTCCAAAATTACCTGTTTATTACAATTTTCTTTGTTTACTTGAGTATTTACTGTTACTTCTTTGATTGTGTGCCATAGTGGTGATTCATAGCAATATAATTGTTTGCTTTTGCAGGCTTTGACGCTTAGTGCTTTGGTGTCAAGGTAAGCCGAGACCAAAGGTGGTAGTCGTTTGTGGCTCCAGTATTTTTCCGTTAGACAGTCTATTGCTAGTTTATGGATAGCGTTAGCTAGTTTATTACCCGACAGCTGTTCCTGTTTCAGTACGAATTTAGCGGATAAGTAAGATCTGCGTAGATGTAGTGGTGGTTCACTTGCTTCTGCACATAATGCATTCGTGGGTGTTGATTGCATCGCCCCCAAGCAGGTGCGTAGTACTCTATATTGCAGAACGTCTAACCTGGCTAATGTACGCTCTGCAGCCGATCCATAACAGATGCACCCATAATCAAAATGTGGCCTAACTAAGGATTTGTACAGCATCAGTGCAATTGGTGGGCTAGCTCCCCACTTTAATCCTGTTACCGCTCGAATCAGGTTATTGGCTGAACAAACTTTCTTCTCTATTTGTGTAACGTGTTGACCCCATTTAAGTTTATTGTCTATTATTAGTCCAAGATATTTCACGCTATTCTTTACTGGAAGATTGTAAGGTCCAAGTGTCATGCTGGTTATTTGAGGTATTCTATGGCGAGTAAATATACATACTGAACTTTTGTTGATTGCTATTTCTTGTCCATTTGCAAACAACCACTGTATCAGTCTTAGCATCGCTTCATTTAATATTTTCTGACAACTTTCAATGCTTGTGCCCACTGTATAAATGCAAATGTCATCGGCGTATTGTAGGATTATGACCGACTGTGGCATTATCTTGTGTAGGTCAGCTGTATAGATATTAAAAAGCAATGGAGACAAGACTGATCCCTGGGGTACACCTTGACTACATTTTCTTGGTCCCAAGCTGATGGTTTTCCACTGGGCTACTAGCCATCTATTCGTAATCATAGATACCAGCCTGGCTGTGAAGGGACCAGGCACACCGTTCTCCATTAATTTTTTGCCCAGGATCGGCGGTAAAACTTTATCGTAGGCGGATTTGAGGTCTGTAAACATTGCAACCATGTAGTTGTTGTTGGTAAGGCACGACTGTATGTCGGTAATAAGATGCGCGAGTATGTCGTTAGTGCCTTTACCTCTCCGAAAGCCATACTGGGTGGATGGCAGTAGCGTGTTATGTTCAAACCACCATTCAAGTCTATGTTTGACCATTCTTTCAAGCACTTTGTGCATACAAGACAACAGAGATATTGGTCTGTATGCTGAGGCACAGTCAGCTGTCTTTCCAGGTTTTCTTATGATGATTATTCTAGCTGTCCTCATAGGAGTAATCACGTACTGCTCGGTCCAAATACGATTCATTAGTGCAAGCAAGTGTGCTCTCCCATTGGCGGGTAGTGCACGGAGCATGGGGTAATGTATATTATCCGGCCCCGGAGCTGTGGATGTTCCAGAGGCTAGTGCTCTATTTAGCTCTTCGCTCTTGAACGGATGACAGAGGATATGTTGTACATTACCATGTATGTTTAGTGGTTGATGATCAACATAGGGGGGTGTTAAGCTTTCTAGCATGTCGGTCAGGACGTTCAGTGGAGGTGTGCGTTCTGTGGCCCTCATCTCGGTTACGTTTCTCAATCTGCGAACTTTATCCCACACTTCTTTGACCGGTGTGTTGAGGCTAAGTCTGGAGCAATAATCTTCCCAATTTTTCTTTTTCTTCTTCCTTAGAAGTTTTTTTGTCTTCGCACTTGTTCTTTTACATTCTATATAGTTAGACGTTGTAGGATGCTTTTTGTAGGTTTTGACGGCCTCCTTTCTTTCTTTTATAGCCTCCTCGCACTCCTGGTCCCACCACTCCACTGCGGATGTTTTTATCACATTAGTTTGTTTTTGTTTAGGTATACTGGAATCAGCCGCTTTCTCGATGCAGTTTATGAAGGCACTATAGTCGTTGTTTATATCTTCAGTGGGTTTGTAGTGTTTGAAGGCAATTTCAGCTTCCTGTGCGTATTTGTTCCAGTTGGCTCGCTTGATGTTCCATTTATAGTACGAGAAGATAGTTCGCTCTCTCCTTTCAGTATTAGAGAGTTTCATGAGAATTGGAAAGTGATCCGAGCCGAGGGTGTCATCAATGACTTCCCATGTTATATGTGGAGCAATTGATGGAGATGCAAAAGATACGTCAACAGCTGATTGTAGTTGTGTAGGTCTGTTTATGCGGGTTGCGGAGCCGTCGTTCAGTACGACTAGTTCCTCCATAACGTCCGTGATTAGTCGGCCATCGCGGTTGTCATATGCACTTCCCCAAAGTGAGTGGTGGGCGTTAAGGTCACCGAGGATTAGTACCGGTTCATCTAGGTGGCGCATTAGTAGTTGTAGCTCGGATTTTTTAAGCGGTGGTTGATTTGGTGATCTGTAGATGGATACTACCGTTATGTGATTATTTCTAAACAGCAGTCTTGCCGCACAGACCTCGAAGGAAAAGTTAGATGATTTAATGTTTATCAGCTGGTACGGTATTGACTTGTGTATTAATAGCGCTGTGCCGCCGTAACCGTCGGGCCTATCTGCCCGCACAACGTTATAATTTCTAAATAGGAATGTCTCTCTAGGGTTTAGCCATGTTTCTGCGATGGCGCTTATGGAGATATTGTGGGCCATCATGTATTGCATAAGGCTTAGCTTATTAGCCTTAATAGATCTGGCGTTCCATTGTAATATCCCAGTTACACCGTTGGACAAATTGTCACTTGTTTGTATATTCCCCTGTGATATTCTATTAGTTGCTTGATCCATAGTTGTGGGGGCTTTGATTAACGAGGTGGGGTATCGTACTCCTCTCTATCAGTTGTCTAATGTCATTTGCTCCCAGTTGTTCCCCTACTTTTGTCCTCTCTACTATCCTGTTAATTAGCTCCACTAGTTGTTCTATAATATTGTTGCCTGGTTCATCTGAATCTACTGGCAGTATCGGTCGATATGGATTAATACCTATCGGTGTTCCTGGTGGCCCTCTTGGATCGTTGACGTGCTGATACATCCCCGAATATGCTGATAGATTCTTCCTCAGTGTAGCCCTATGTCCAGTTTGTTTGCGTTCTACCCGCAGCATTGGTGTTGTGGTGTGGCTAGTCATCTCCTGTCCTATTGTTTGTTTCTGCAGCGGTAGCTGATCTAGCACTGGCCGATCCAGATGTGGCTTATACAGTCCGGATGTGTTGTTCGATTCTACTAAAGGCGGAAATTCGCTATGGTTAGTGATATCTGGTGTTTTGTACAGGTACTGTCGTCCGTCTGGAGTGTTTATTGCGTATCGCTGCTGCCAATGAACTGCCTGAGCATATGGTCTATTTTTAAAGTAGTTTTCCGCTTCTCTAATAGACACGTTGTTTCTAGCTGCTAATTCATGTGCTTGCTTGCGTATTGAGTACATCGGACAGGCCCTGTCTGTCGCGTTATGTGGTCCGCTACAATTGGCGCAGCGTACCACATCAGATGTGCAGTCAGCTGTACGGTGTGCCTCACCACACATATCACAACGGGGCTTGCCCCGACATTGCTTCCCTATATGACCATAACGCAAACAATTATAGCAAATGCGTACGGCGAGTGTGTAGGGTGTTACCTCACACCGCGTCCCGTGTATATAAACAAACTGTGGTAATGACTGACTATCGAAGGTTAACACACATGTTTCTAGCTTCACTTCCGTTCTGATGTTGTTTATGATTCTAGATTTAGTTAACCTTCTTGCTGCTATAACTTTAACTGGTGTCACGATTTCCTCTAGCATTTCCTGCATTTCCAACTCAGTATCCACTCCGCGTATTACGCCTTGTTTACAGACTAAGTGGGCCGGGATATAAGCCTCTAAGTCCCTTGCCGCTAGCGATCTGCACATCACAATACTGTTAGCCGCTCTTGGTGAAAGTGTTTCTACTTTTAATCTGTTTATTCCTGTGGTTACTATATTAATGATTTGTCCACGAATCTCAGGTATAGTTTGGTGTAGCAATTTACCAAGCGACATGGGGTGCAGCCGTCCCACATTTCCGCTCTTCCCTTCAATGAAAACTACATATGGGCCCGTGTCTGACATTCTATACATAACTGAGGTTTTATTCCTACTATTAGCGGATATACTCTGCTGTTTATCTTGGTTTGTCTGCTCGGGCGATTCTGATCTACCTGACTGTCTGTTATCATTAACTGGTACTGCAGCTTTCACTGTGCCACTATCTTGTTTGGGGGTATCTAACACTAATGCTACCCGTTTGTCCACTCCAAAGTTCGCATCTAAATCACCAGGGCGTTTCCTACGGTTAGCAATTGCCTCTGCTTCCATTTCTACGTCCACTTCGCCTGCCAGCGCATAGTTGTTAACAGTACTCACTGCTTCCGTAATGCTTCCGCCCACGGCTGCCAGTGATGTTCCAAGGCGATGTCCGGTGGTGCTGGTGGTGGCGGCGGTGGTCCGCCCCCCTCGCCGTATTGGCCACCATACATCTGGATACGCACTATTAAAGCTTCACGTAATGGTCACTATTTAAACAAGTCACGATTCACACTAGTATTAGTCGAAGACGGTAAGATCCACACGCGAACGCGGAAGTTTACTGTCACGCGACTGCTCTCTGGAACAAGGAAGTTGACTCTTCGAGCGCTCCAGCTAGACTGAACACTCGCGTTACGAAGAGCAGTGGTGTATGGGCCCCGTATTAATTACAGGAGTTGGAGGAGAAGCAAAGAAGGGCTGCTAGATTTGTCTCTGGAAATTACTGCAGAAACTAATCAGTGACTGACACGATGAAGCACCTGGAATGGGGTTCATAAGATGGTAGGAGGTGGGTAAAGGAAGTTCTTGGAGTGTACAAGGCGTATATTGGCGATAAGGCCTGGAAAGATACCAGCGGAATAATTAATAGTAACGCATGGAAGGGCATGACCACAAGCAGGCACTGTATTGAAGCTCTAAAAGAGTGTGAACATTTTCATTTGTTGATAAGGGATTCGAATTATCTAACAAAATGATGAACTTGTAACAATTGAAAAGTTGAAAATTCGTAAAGGATAAAAGCAGTAAAATCTATCTCGAAGAATGTGAGATACAAAGGAAATCATTAAATGAGAAAATAGGTGTACAGGGAAATCGAGATCACGGCATATACTTCCTTCAAATTAAAGCGAAAGTATGGTGGGAAAACTTTCGACAGTAAACACAACTGGACAGGACACATTGGTAGGGCACGTCGTGGGAAGAAATTTCAAAATCCTTCGTTTATTGGAATAAAAAGTGTCATGGATTCATGGCACTTTATTTTTCTCCGTTGACAGGTGTGAAACACTTAAGTGGAAGACAAAGCTTTGTGATGTCTCAGTGTTGGAAAGTAAACGTTACGTCGGGAAACTTCAAATGAAGTTGTTTGTTCACTTATCTACGAGGGATTCGCGCAACATTTGGACGACGTTAAGATTGACGTTGTCCACCACGAGACTCTGGGAATAAACAGATTACCATCAGTGAAGGGCAAAGGCGATTTGATTTTCAAATCTGTTTGTTTGGCAGGAAATTTTTTGGCTTAGGTTGATCGATGTCGAGATAATTAGAGGCGCAAGAGGATGGATTCAAAGAAACGGGAAAGAATTTGGCCGAAGAACCGTCCTTGCACTCGCGTGGGTAAAGATATCGAAGAATGTGAGATACAAAGGAAATCATTAAATGAGAAAATAGGTGTACAGGGAAACCGAGAACACGGCATATAACTCTGGATGGCTGGAGAGGCGTTTGACCTGGCATTCCCCCAAATCCCAGCCCGCTCGACATCGGTCTTGTGGGACAAAGAATATGTCTATAGACGAGGAATCGAAATGTTGACCAGCGTAGATAAGGCAGGAACATTTGTTAGCGGCTGCTTTATTTTCTCTCTTCGCAGGTAGAAAGTACTTTCTGCCATCGAGCCAACGCGATGCCCTTAACAGGCACTTCTCAAACACATTTAACTTGTTTTGTGCTAACTTCAATTATAATTCTATTATACCTCTCGCTACAATTAACAAACAAAAGGAAAACAAAAATAGCAAAAACAATAAAAGCCCCCCCCTCCCCCAAGCGACGATCAGACATTTTAAAGAAAGATATAAAAAAATGATTGTAGTACACTGGATTCAAACATTCGTGGGCAAATGTTGTCAGATATTGAAGCCTACAAAAGGATTCAAAGATCTTGTCGAGAATTAACAGCTATCCGCACATCGGGAATTAGGTGGAGCCAATTATTTATTTTCTCAACGGATGCCTACAATATTGTGCCGCTTTACCGAAAATGTTCGAGATTACACTGAACAACAAAACTACCAAAATTCCTTATCATCTTGTGCAGTCAGATTCATTTCTACTTGATTGTCATAAAAGTTATCGCATACCAAAGGAAATATTTCAGCTGAACTTAGTTTGGCTGTGGCATGTGCATATAATTGCCGCCAGGGGTGCTACAGTCAGTCAGTCGGCAGCTTTAGACGTTTTTCGTTATCTGGTCTATCTCAAGAACAGTATTACATATGAGCTTGAAATTTGTTGGCAGTATCTACCATGTCCTGTATTTAAACAACAAACCGCCAAAAAAACACATCTAATGTTGTTTCTTAAGATGGGAGGAAAGAAGCATTAAATATTATTTTGCATAATGGTTTTACCCATTTACCTAGGTTGGTGGTGGAATTGGCCTCAAAGAATCCAAGATTAAAGAGAAGTTAAATTTGAAAATAGGCGTATATTGAAATATGTCTCCGGGGAATATGTTCTGTGTTGGCTCTCTCCTCTGAGCAGTAAGCAGTGTGTTGACTCGTGAGTCAAGTTTCTGCTTTTGAGAGACCGTTACTACTTTGTCTTTTTCCTGAGATGAATGAGCCTGCGATAATTTTGACAACTCTTGACTTCTTTCTTCATTTTAGTTTAATCTTTTTGCGTGAACTGCCAAACAAGCGCAACAATACATTATTATCGAATTAAAAAAAAAAAAAAAAAAAAAAAAACAGAGAACTATTAGACATTTTCGAGACATAAAACGCAGTTTGGAACGTTGGAGCGCAATGCAGTGAATGTATTAATGCGCGTGCGGTGCAAGTTCCGGTTTCCGAGCAGTAATATTAGCGGAAGTTGTGAAGTGGTCGAAATGCATACATCCCGGACCAGAATAACATCTGACATTTCGTGTTACAGCATAAGGCACGATGAATTTAGTTTTTATTTACAATGTAAGTTGCTTTCACGAGCGGCATGTTACGGACAAGTAGGCGATCTATGTGGCTTGGACCAACATTATAACAAACATTACGCGGTGCATAAGCTGACAGTATTTTAAAAGTTCTTTTTAATTTTCTTTGCTTCCACTGACGCCATATTGCTGAGTATAAATTCAGCTTCCAGGCGTGTTGCGATATAAGTTCTGTCTGTTCGTCGGACATAAAAGAGTCTACAAAACTGAGTCGGGAATGGATGTAAAAGAACAGAAAAACGGCGCCAGTCCACGGAAAATGAGGAGAGATTCCACTGAAAAATGGTGTAAATTCTAATATAATTTAGTCACCTAATAAATGATAGTTTAAATGTAATAGCTCCTCACACTATTTAAGGCTTGATGAATTCTTCATGTTGTATTACCCGCGTTGACATTTGGTTTAGTCTGGTCAGACTACTGATATTGACAACTGTTGTGGCATCTCTGGAAGCCATTAAGTGAACACTGGTACAAAAAACATTGATTTACTGTGTGTATAATTACTGGGAAACTTTCACCTTTATCTATTGTTATCTAAAAATATATCGTTGATGCGGAGTTTCCAGCTTTTACGTTACATTGAAAGTCCTCGAGTGAAGTGTATCCGTGCATAGCAAAAATTTTTGTGTTGGGTGTTGTATCTTGAAGAGATTTAAATGCTTCATATAGCGACAATTTTTTTTCCATTGTTGTACGGAACAAATTCAAACGGAACACATTGTTTCAATCCATTAAAACGGAAAAGAAATGGATTTATGACTAATTTTTGACTTATTATGACTTAATTTTGACTGCATAAATAAACTTTGTGCCATAACATTATGTTTTCAGTTTTGCAAATCTGTTTTTCAAACTGGTACAAATACCATCAGGTAATAGAACGAAATGGTAGCTCAGTGGTTAAGGTATCTAACTGAAGATCGAAATCCCGTTCTCAGCAGTAATTTTCAAAGGCCATTAACCCGAGCTTTAACTCTGCCACAGCTTGCTGTGTAATATGGAGAAAGCCAGAACGATTCTGTGGTTTTAATTCCACCTTAAGCTGTAGGTTCCCTATATGCGGTACTAGTACCGGTACTTGGTCAGGTTAGATTAGGGTTACCAGACGTCCCCGTATTTAGCTCTCTGTCCCCGGACAGATTTCGTCCCCGCAATGTCCCCGGATTTTTACTGTTGCCCCCAGAATTTTTTTTTAATCAAGCGAGAATTCTTTAATAGCCCTGATTTGCTAACGCATTCGTTCAAAGCAAGAGATATGAAGAGCACTTCATTCCTTGTACGTGCCTAGGATTAAAAGAAAATTACAAGGATACTGCGTCTTGGACACAACAGCTTTGGAAAATCAAGTCTCCTTGCTGTGTGCAACATGGCTGTCTGTGATCCTCATTTAAAATGCAAAATATAAACAATATGTGGCTTTTAAGTTAACCCAACCTTTAATCATATAACTTATAAAAGTACAACGCGTAAATAGGACAAATGCCGAAAGCGTCCCCAGATTTTGATGAAAAAGTTGTGAAGCGTCCCCGGATTTAAAGAAAAAATTCTGGTAACCCTAGGTTAGATAGCCACAAGAAGCGCACTGCGCGGCCTATCCATAACACTGTCACCTGACAGCCGAATAATCCTTCGGGATCTCCCGGCCAACAATGCTATATGATTATTGAATGGACCATCAGTAATCAAAGTACAGTATAGTACATATATATACTATGTCATACAGAAATACATATATATCGGTTATATATACAGGGGTTTCAGGTCATTTTGAGCTGCAAATTAGGTAAAAAACCCAACTTTTAGGAAAAGTGTGAAATTTGGCTGATTTTCAAAGAACTGTAGCTCGCTTAATTTTGAGTTTAGAAAAAAGTTTGTAATACGAAAGTTGTAGGAAATTTTGTCCTCTTTCAAATTGAAAATAGAATATTTCTTGATAGGACTTATCAGGAAGGAGTTATAGACGAAAAACTGAAAAAAGTACCCAAATTTTGACGTTTTTTGGCCACAGAAAATTGTGCCGAGGGTGCTGGAGGTCGAAAACTTGGTTTCTGCATACTCTCACCAATATATACAAGATAAGAAAAAAAAAAATCTTCAACGTGATATAATGTTTGTGAGACCCCCTTTTTACGACCCCGTTACTGGACTAAATATGCTACAGCTGAAATCAAAAGATCGACCTCTTTACACGTGACAAGACACGTGATTCGCCGAACTAACTGTGTGGTTGACCGCATTACTGACTGGCCACTTCTCAATTAACGCCAGAATCTTCGTCCGAGACAAAAAAAATTAAGCGAATGCTTTGGTTGATAAATCTGACGAAGTATATCTTGTAGATACAAAGGAAGCGGATATGTAAAAAGTAATCAATTCTTTTCGTTCAGTGTTTCTTTAAGGACTTCTAAAAATGAAGAAGTCGACACGTTCTGGTGCTGGTGCAGATGATATTTACAAACCTTCTCTGTTCAATTTCCACCTTCTTATATTCTTAAATTATAAAAATATCCCAGGAGAAACAATTAGCAATATAGAGAATGATTCAGAAATTGAAGTAAGTTGATAACCTAGGGTTACCAGATTTTTTTCTCCAAATCCGGGGACGCTTCACAACTTTTTCACCAAAATCCAGGGACGCTTTCAGTATTTGTCATAATTACGCGTTGTACTTTTATAAGTTATAAGATTAAAGGTTACGTTAACCTGAAAGCCACATATTGTTTATATTTTAAATGAGGATCACAGACAGCCATGTTGCACACAGCAAGGAGACTTGATTTTCCAAAGCTGTTGTGTCCAAGACGCAGTATCCTTGTAATTTTCTTTTATTCCTAGGCACGTACAAGGAAAGAAGTGCGCTTCATATCTCTTGCTTTAAACGAATGTATTAACAAATCAGAGCTTTAAAAGAACTCTCGAATGATAAAAAAAAATTCTGAGGGCAATAGTAAAAATCCGGGGACATTGCGGGGACGAAATCTGTCCGGGGACAGAGAGCTAAATAAGGGGGCTGTCCCCGGCAAACGGGGACGTCTGGTAAACCTATGTTAACCGGTGCAAATTAACAGAACTGTATATGGATATGTACGTATAAAAATAAAGTTTATTTATTTAATAGTTAGACAATACCAGTGCTAAATATAAACGAAAGAAATAATTATTGTCTTCAAAATTATTTTATTTTATCAACTTCTCCTCAAAGAGTTATTTAATGTCATATGGAATAATATTCTGGGGCAATTCTACTCATAGAGACAAAGTGTTGAGATCTCAGAAGCGAGTAATAAGAATTATGTGTGGGGTTAGCAATAGAACTTCATGTAGAGAGTTGTTCAAGAAGTTAGGGATTTTCATATTGGTGGCTGGGTATGTATACACATTGATGTCCTCTGTAGTCACAAATTATACTCAGTTTGAAAGAAATAGTGAAATACAGAATTATGGCACTAGAAGTAAAAATGATCTGCACAAGGATTACAGGTCGTTGTCATTTGCTCAAAAAGGGGTCCGATATTCAGGGATATGTGTCTTCAATAAGCTCCCAACACATCTTAAATGTCTGGCAGATGATAAGATTAAATTCTGGAAAAAATTGAAAGGATTTTTCATTGACAACTCCTTCCACTCTGTCAAAGAATTTATTTCTAAGGTATCTGCAAAATAAACAGCCAGTAGTTGTCGACATAACTAATGTACCTTGTACGCTATGACTGTAGGTCTTCTGGTGTATGTATTACTTTGTTACGCAATTGTTTATCTGTAAATTGACAACTTTCCACATAGCCAGTCTCTTATACTGGGATCAATGGGAAATGAATGTACTGTACTGTATGGCGTGGGGTGTCGTTGATCCAGCAGAGAAGCCTGGGTGCATGACGCCACAGCGCGTTGATTTTGTGGATGTGCCGGACCTTGTTGTAGGAGTACCATCGTCTGTTATTTTCCTCCGTGAATATAAGTTCTCACGTCGAGATCATTAATGGCGAAGAGATGGTGGGGGAGGACCGGGAAGGAATTCGACTGTGTGATCGGAAAATATCAAAAAAATTCGCTAGTAGTTAATAAGGACTGTCAACAAGTCATTTCAGATTTACAGGTTCATTCCGTTTGCAACGAACTTAAACACATAGTTAGTAGAAGGATTTATCAGAGGAATTGTGGGGAAATTGATGAACTAAATTTCTAATCTTTGTAATTTTGTCCACTTGCCAAGACTTTACTACCACGAATTATTGTTTTTGGATGTAAGGTGTTACTAAGTTGAGTAGCCCTGAAAAATTTCGAAAATATTAAGCCTCTCCTAATCTTCATATGCAGTAAATGTTTTGTTAGTAAAAGTCATCTTTTAACCCTGCACTGGTTCTTCTTTTATTTATTCTTCATTTAGCACAGGCTATAGCTGAATCCGTACCTACCTTTCGTTGTTTTGGGAGACACGGAGCCGGTCGCTTTCAAGTATTTAACACGTGCCAATCAAAGGGAATACGTTGTAAACTAAAATTGAGACCGAAATTGCGATGTGAGGACAGGAGACACAATTCATTCTATAACTAGAGAAAACAAAAGGCTTAAGAATCCACCCTCAGCAGCCATTCGCAATGAAACCTCCGCTGCCTGTCGTTTCGACTAGGATCAGCGTAGTCGTAACATGAAAAGTTTAATTTTTTCGAAACATGTAAGAAGTGATAATGAGGGCCTCCATACAAGTAATTTTTTAATGGTCAACAAGAAATGTGTAAAGTTTGATCCATATCGCTGAGATACATTTCTACTCCCACTGTTTTAAGCCGTAGAGATCCTACGCGAACAAAGACTGGCGTAGACAGCGATGCCAGTCGAGCCAACTCATTTTAAACCGCTGGCTCCTTGAAATTATACAAACCACCCGGTGGCGGATACAGACAGAAAAAGGGGGGGAGTCCGTAATTTTGGCGACCCCCCTTTTTTTTTGCTCTAACCCCCCACCCCCGACAAATAAATTGTTGCGATACAGTGAGTGACAACTTATTTTCGACTTCCTTTAAAAGGAATAAAATTTAATAATTTATTTGTTTTGATTATCAAAATTTCAGGCGATCAATCTAGCCGCAAGGGAAAAAAAATTACACTTTGGCGGTAAAATTTGAATATGAAAAGGCAAATAAAATAGAGATTTATATCACATATACGGATTTATATATTATATTTGAGTTAACAATGAAAATTATAAAAATTCCGTGATAAATTACAGAAAATTTATTATCATACTCATCGTCAGATTTTATGAAAAATCACATCCAACGAACATCAGTTAATTATTCAGAAATTGTCTATTTTCAAGCAACAATCCATCAAGCATCAGTTAACAGAGCAACAAATTTAGTTTTTATTGCTGTATAGGACTTTTCTAGTCAACATAGTATTTGTAGGCTCAATATAACACAGCCGCCTTGATCTACAATCACATTTTTAGTCGCCATCAAGCCTACAATAGTTTCTGTTTTCAAGCAGTTCCAGTCTTAATTTTAAATTGCTGAATGTGCGTTCCACAGAAGCATTAGAAAAGGGTAAAACAAGCAAAAGTGTAATCAATATTTTTAAATTTGGATACTTGCACTCTCCATTTATATTTTTCAGAGAGAAAAAAAAACTTGTTTCCAATATTGTGATGCTGGAAGTTTTTTTTTATCTAACTCCAAACTTTCATGGTCTAAAAGAGCATGATCCATCCATTCAATGTCCAATTTTTGTTTATCAATGACGTTCGCCACATATGGGAAGCGCATTATCACTTCACTCAGCTGCTTAGTTTCAAAAGATTGTGCAAACAATGGATCAACGATGTTTATAAATTGAAAAATTGGATCTGAAAAATCGAATCTGGCTTTAATTTTAGTAGTCACTTCAATATAAAACTTCATACAGGTTTTTTTTTTATATATATTTCAGATTTAGCAGAAGCTTCTGGATGTTTCTCTAAAATTTTTGAATTGATTCATTAGCTTTTACTCCAATATAAAGTTTTTCAAGAGGCAAGAAATTGTTTGGTTGTTGATGATTAACAGTAAACGGATCTTTCTTGCTGAATTCAAATTTCATGTAATGTGAGTATATTGTTTGTAGTAGTTTCTTAACTTCAGGTTCAAGCGGTGCAATAAAGGCACCTCTGATTGAAAAAGAATATTAAAATTTATGAGCAACTCTAATGTATATGACAAAAATTCTAAATAAATAATCATTAAATCATTTTTTAACACAGATAAAATTTCCTCAGTTGTCTTTGAAGGATCTTCGAAGACTTCTGTAGTGAAGTATGGAATCAGTGCAGGTAAGTGCTCCAAAGTCCTGTCAACACATTGTTTTAATGAAAGCCATCTAGTGGTAGCAGGGCTTAAAATTTTATGAACCTTGACACTGAAAAATTATTGCATTTCCAATAACTGTTTTTGTCTTTTACCACTCCGGGAGAAATGTGAGCCAATGTTTCATAATGCATCTTCTAATGATCTTGGCAGATGCAAGCAAGCTTCGGAAGCTACAAGTTGAATACTATGGCTGGAGCATTTGATACACACAATGTATGGATATTCCTTTTTTAGACGAGAAAAAACTGAAGTATGTTCACCAACCATTGAGTTGGTTGTATCCGAAGAAAAACCAACAAAGTTACGTAGAGGAATATTTTTGTCTTCAATGCAATTTTTTTAAACAATTGAATAAGCTAGAGGTCGGTTCAACCATATCCAAGAATGCCGTTTTGATGTTGAATTCATGATCACAGTATATAACAGAATTGCACATTGTTTTTTTGAAGATGTATCTGTTGTCTCATCTAGTATTAGCGAAAAGTAGCAGCCTGTCAATTAGTTCAGTAGAAAATTCAGATCCTAATACTTGAGTTATTACTGCAGTGGCTTTAGTTCAACCCATTTCTAACCCTTGAGCAATTTTGGAATCTGGAAAAATATTAGCAGCTAGTGGAAGTAATGTATCGATTAAAACAAAAGGCAAATTATTTGGAGCAAGTAATTCAGCAAGTTTAAGTTCCGCTAGCTTAATCATTTTTGTTTCAGGTTTGCTAATTACCTCCCCGAAAGTTTTATTAGCACTGATAAGAGATAAAGTAAATTAAAGTTTGCTTATGTTTGCTACTGGAAACATGCTTTTCTAATACTGCCTTATGGTTCACCAATTCAACATTACAATATTTATATTTTGCAACAATATCACCATGGTCATTTGAAGTTTTTGAAAGCCAATTTTTTTTTAAATTACTCATTTGAAGCCATTTGTCATTGAATGATAGCACTGATTTTTTCTTAATTTTAGTCGCTGACTGATCTTCTGATGTGTGAGAAGAAGTGAGAGATTTTTTTACTACAAATTTATCCACTGTAACAAACACAAAAACACAATATCCATTTATCTGAGAATTTGCGGATTTTTCTTACTTGCAGTATCGTACAAATATCCCTATAATAGGCACTTACCAGTGTATTGTGTGAATAATATTATGATAACATTGAGTCACTTTCTTGTTACGTTCTGTGAAGATCTACACGAAAATATGTAAACACGTACTGGCATTGTTGGCCGGGAACCATCGAGTATTACATTGGTAACAGTGGTACGATCACTTATTGTTTTATGTAATACCGTAAACCCGTGCGCAGTAAGTATTGCCAACTCATGAAACAAAATGCCAAACATTTTTAAAAATATGCTGGGATAAAATATTTTTTGTATCCAATTATACAAGACAATCTATTATACAAACAGGATACAAAAGCTAACCAAATTATACAAATTTTGTATCCAATTATACAATCTGGCAGCCCTGGGCGTAGAGGCGCTTCAGTTCTAGCTAAATAACTGGAAGTGGGCGGAGATGATAGAAGGAGAAAATTAAGTTCGGAAAGGCTACTGCTGGAAGCAAACAGACGGTGGGGAGGCGAACTATTGCATCCGACTCACAACCGCTCAACAACCTAAACAGATCTGCAAGTTTTTTTTATTTTGTTTACTGGCATTTGATCTTGTAACTTGACAGATGAGAATCATCTTAATACATATGCGCAACACAAATAAATGTTTTAATTTTTCAGAGTCACTCAGATATTAACATTTGTTATTAAGTCGAGGTCATGGAGGAAGGAAGATTCCTCCATGGTCTAGGTATTGACGCAGACTATCTTTGGCGGAGTTGAGACTGAAGAGGAGAATCGTTGGAGAAGAGGAGAGTGTTCCGCGAGTTGGGCACATTTTGACGGGGATTAAAAAGGATATTTTTGATTATAAGTGTGAGAATACAGACTAACGGTAAACATGTTAATCTGAAGACTTGGAACGTAAATATCTTGGCATTACTTTTGATAACAAGCTTAACTGGGTTGGACACTTAGGACAGGTGGTAGGAAAAGGTTTCACAGTTCTGCACTTATTGGAGAGAGTGATGAGGGGATGTACGAGAGAAGTAAAGGAATTGGGTTACAAAACTTTGGTGAGACCATTGCTCGAATGGGACCCTCATTTTACGTATCAAATACAGGAGTTGGAGAGGGTGCAAAGAAGGGCTGCTAGATTTGTTTCTCGAAATTATCGCAGAATGCAATCAGTGATAGATATGATAAAGGAGCTGAAATGGGATTCGTTGCAAGACAGGAGGAGGATGAGGAGGGCCATGGGAGTGTACAGGGCATATACTGGCAATGAGGCATGGAAAGATATTGCAATAAGTATGAAAAGTAGTGCATGGAAGGGAAAAGATGACCATGACCACAAGCTGGCACTCGATTTCGGGTACAAGGGTGTGGGAAGATTCTCTTTTTTAGGTAAGGGTGTGAGGGATTGGAATGAGTTATCAAGAGAAATGTTGAATAATTTACGGAAAACTTTGGAAGAATTTAACGATAAAATTTGTAGAGGGCAAATGTAGTTGGGTGCAGGATAGGGAGAAGATGGGTGTGTAGGGAAATTGCCACCGGAGCCTGTGCTCCATTGCAATTAAATTAAATTTAAAAAAATTAACGTATCGCTTGAGAATTGTAATAATAGCCGCTTGTGTGTTTCAAAGGAATCAGAAAGTTTGAATCGCAAATTTAACTGTAGCTATACAAATAAAAACGGAGGTTAACTAAAACGAAAGTAAAATAACTGAATAAGGAATGTTTATCCACGCATACAGTTAATATTAACTGGGAAACAGCATCATTTAAAAGGTTATTTTCTCTTGTAAATTTTGTGTTAGTTACATAATACTACCAAAACACGTGAAAAGACAGAAAACACGTGAAGGTACAGTATAAGCAAGGAGCACGATTATTAATACAACCACTGGAATCGCGCAATGAACACTGCTATAACAGGTTCTGCGATCATACTAGAAATTTCTGAAAGTGGTAGGAACCTGTCTCTTTTCTTTTCTGGATTTACATTCTGCGATGTTTACTTTCGCCAAATCTGTCGTATTGCAGGGCAATAACCATTGTCTCCCGGGCGATCTGAAATGGCCATACCCGCTATCAGAACTAATAAACGTGTTGGTGGACTAATCTCCAAGGACAGAGCACTAAACGATTTGCTGAGATCCGAACAGTGCTGTTATTCCGACAGAGCCTGTATCTTTATATCTTTTAGAATACCATTGTACTGCTTCCAAACACTTCCAAGTGTTTGCCTGACATTTTGTATTATTGATATTGCTAGTGATTTAATTCGTATGATATAATTTCTCAGCAAACCATCAACAAAAATTTATACATCGGTACATAGCCGAAACATATAATTAGGACTAAAAACAACGGCAAAGTTGAGGCTTTTAAACGGAAACAAATGATAAGATCAAACATATATTTAGATGGTTTTTTTAATGGAACTGACATCAGAATTGAAATATGTGCGAAGCAATGTCATACACCAACACAGCAAGGACACGAAGGAACAAAGTGTTTCAGTGATTGGTGTAACTATTAAAAGGACATTCAGTAAAAATTGCCGAAGAGAAACCCAAGTGAAATCTATAAACTACTGTTGTACGGATGTGAAAAATTTAAGCCTTAGAAAGAAACATAAAATACGAATACAAGCGACAGAAACGAAGTTCGTGAGAAATGTTACAGCGTGTAACACATCAAATGTCATACACAGTGAAGAAATAAGGCGGAAATTAGAGATTTCACAGTCTTCCATAACTGGATGACTACAACGCGCAAGAAGAGAGACAGGAAACAGCATGAAGACGAACAAGAAGAAAGATGTCAAACTTAGCCATCTTCATCCAAACTTTCACACATCATTTGGTTAAGCGAGCGTGCACAAACTACGTGGCTCGGTCCAGGGGGGGGGGAGGGTTGGCTGAAAGGCTACGCTGGGCTACGTGGGGGGAAGGGGGGGGGGTTCCGTGCCAGGCCACGTAGCTTTCCTTTCATAACATTTTTCACAGTTAAAATGAGGAATATTTATTTCCCTCAGTTAATTATCTCCGTATGTAATTTCCAACCGCCTGACAAGAGAAAACGGTACAAAATGTCTTCTGTAATCAAAATGGAAAAAAGCTACGTGCTACGTTGAGGGGTGGGTTCACAGGATGCCAAAATTGAGCTACGTGGTTTATGCACGCTTCATAAGGACGTTAGTCAGATATAAGCTATAGTTTGAAATTACTTCTAACAAAAGAAATAAACGCTCAAGTTGGCAACACTGAGCGCGATAGAACATAGCTAGCAGGATATTTGTCTGACGTTTGGAACCACGAATTATTATTAAATTTCCCAGTGAATGAAACGCGAGACTGTAAGAAATTTGTGACACATTTAAACAAGGTCTGGTGCGGCCATATTGTCGCATATATTCATCTATAAATCTGGTAAAGACATCCACAGCACAAAACAATAGAAAAATTATTTATCGTATGATATTTTACATGATAAACAAAAGATGTGGACAAATGTGAACATTACAAGCTCGTATAATATTAAATCTCTCATCTGGTGCACTGATCGATGCGCCGTGTTGCTACGTTGCAAGATCGGTAAGGACAGTCAGAAACTATGCTGCCAATGCACTGAAAGAACATTTGAAGAATAATAATACTTAAATTCGCTGGAAGATCATTTGATGAATATTCGTATTTAAATTCGCTGGAAGATGAAGTTGGAGCTGGACTATGAATTGACGCCCGTGACGTTGTCTGCAGAATTAAAATTACTTGTTTCCTGAATTCATGGAGGACAATATTTTGAACTCTACTGTTACAAGATTTAATTTAATTTAATTGCAATGGAGCACAGGCTCCGGTGGCAATTTCCCTAAACCCCCATCTTTCCCCTATTCTGCACCCACCTACATTTGCCCTCTACAAATTTTATCTTTAAATTCTTTCAAAGTTTTCGGTAAATTATTCATCATTTCTCTTGGTAATTCATTCCAATCCCTGACACCCTTACCTAAAAAAGAGAATCGTCCCACACCCTTGTGCCTGAAATCGAGTGCCAGCTTGTGGTCATGGTCATCTTTTCCCTTCCATGCACTACTTTTCATACCTATTGCAATATCTTTCCATGCCTCATCGCCAGTATATGCCCTGTACACTCCCATGACCCTCCTTATCCTCCTCCTGTCTTGCAATGAATCCCATTCCAGCTCCTTTATCATATCCGTCACTGATTGCATTCTGCGATAATTTCCAGAAACAAATCTAGCAGCCCTTTTTTTGCACCCTCTCCAACTCCTCCTGTATTTGATACGTAAATTGAGGTTCCCATACTATACTACCATATTCGAGCAATGGTCTGACCAAAGTTTTGTTACCCAATTCCTTTACTTCTCTCGTGGTGGTGGTGCTTTAGGGCGCGTCGACGACTTGGTCATTAGCGTACTTCTCTCGTACATCCCCTCATCACTCTCTCCAACAAGTGCAGAATTTTGAAACCTTTTCCTACCACCTGTCCAATGTGTCCCGCCCAGTTAAGCTTGTTATGAAATGTAATGCCAAGTCTTTAGCAAGCAATTCTTTACCCACCTTATATTTTTATTTGTATATCTAATAAGCTGACTCTTCTTTGCATTTATCTTCATTCCATGTTTACCAACCGAACTAGATATTCTGTCCAAATCACCCTGCAATTGTTTACAATCCTCTATCGTTTTGATTCTTTTATATAGCATTATGTCATCAGCAAACAATCTAATTTCAGATAGTAAACAATCAACACCATTATTCATTAGAATAATTAATAGCAATGATCCCAATACGCTATCCTGCGGCACACCCATTTTTACTTCAACTTCATTTGATACTACATTTCCTTCCCTAACTTTCTGTTTTCTACATTTTAAAAATTCTTCTACCTAGCAAATCACTTTCTCATCCACTCCAATGGTTTTTACTACCATTTTATGGCTCACTCTGTCAAACGCCTTTGACAGATCTAGTTCTAAACTATCAATTTGGCCTCCCTTGTCCATTTCATCTGAAATATCTTGCATATATCCCACAAACTAAGATTCGCATGAATATCCTTGCCTGAACCCATGTTGCCTGCTTGAAAACCACTTACGTTCCTCACATATATTTCTGATTTGGTTGCATATCAATCTTTCCATTAATTTACCAACCACTGATATCAAACTGATTGGCCTGTAATTCTCAACTCTATTTCTCACCCCTCCTTTAAGTACCGGTACTACTATTGCACTTTTCCAGTCCTGTGGTAAGCAGCAAGTATCCAGACTCAATTTAAATAATATTTCAAGATAAGGTACAATGTCACATCCGGCTATCTTTAAGATATCTGTAGTAATATTATCTTCACCAGCCCCTTTATTTTTTTTTCAGCTTTCTTATTTCCTTCATGATTTCCTCAGGATGGATATCAAATTTTTTACTATCGTCATTTCTAATTGTGTTGTTAAGCTCGTTCTCCGAATTAGTCCCTCCCGTTCCTGATTCATTGTCCCTAATGTTTTCACTGAATCAGTTATTTAAAATCTCTGCCTTTTTCAAATCGTCAGTAACTTCTTCTCCATCCATATCTATATGTGTCTCTACACCCTCCCTTCCCCTTAGTTTCCTGATATAGCCATAGAAATTTCTAGATGCATCAGTCAATGGTCCTCCTGCACTGACAATTCTCTTCATAAACCCATCTTTAGCCATTTTCTTTACTGTTATTAAGTCCTTGTTTAGTTGTTTTAAATATTCCCTACTACCCTGCTGTCTCTTAACTCTGTTATGATCTCACCACCTCAAAGAGAAATACTAAAAATAAGTTCCCGTCCACTAGATCCAGCACGAAATCATATAGATCACACTGAAAATAAACTAGCATCCTATATATTACCAGTGACGAGTATTCTATGCGTATTACTTTATCAGACTGTAATTTAGCCATCAGTTAAAAGTGTGATGTAAGGCGAAAAAAATAACGTATGATACAACGACAATGATTGAAGATGGGAATTTTCAATGACATCTGGACCATGGAGGAAGGAATATATGGAGACGAGATAACGCGAAATCCGTGAAACCTCGTGAAAAAAACTGTGCCTGCGCGGCGGACATCGTAGGAGTACCAAAACATTGGGCTGTTTGCACTGTGTCAGCTGCTGAGAATATTTCATTTTCTAATATTCTAAAGTTTTCTATAATTCCAAGTTGTAATGCATATGGTTGCACAAACAGACGAGATAGGAAAAAACCTGGAATAGCGTTTCATAAGTAAGTCACATTGTAATTATCGTTCTTGAAGTATCTGACAGGCAACCGCAACATTAGTGCCATTCGCTATAAATTTATTCATTGCTCTCAATAGGATCATATTATTCTCAAATTTTTGTTGGTGTAGTGTAGACAATTAGCATATGTTACTATTTTGCACCTGAAAAGCTAGCCTTATTGTAGACAAATGTTGGAAATTTAATTTAAACGGGTCATGTTTACATCGCGACACAGTGAATATGGTATTCTGCATGCATTACTCACGTTTAAGTTTACACTGAAATTGCACGATGAAATTAATCGTGATAATTTGTGCTGTGCGAACTACTAAACGTGATGAAATAAACTTTGTTGACGGAAATGTAGTTCGCGATGCATTTCTTGTGTTTAGATATGTCTACATAGTTTGGTTTTGTAGCGGCAATAATAATGGAAATGTTGGCAGGTTGAAATGCGGTGTATACCAGAAGGGAACAAACAATTTATTTATTATTAGCTGTTAGCTTCTGATTTATGAATTCTCTGATTTAGCAAAATTATGTAGCCCACTAAAAGTACAATATCTTCTAAGTAAGCTCAGAAACTATGAGGTTTTATGAAGTATTTTTTTTTTTAAAGTTCTTAACATTGATTTATGCTATTTTTAAAATTTCAGATATGACTTGTTTCTGTTTGTAAATATGTCTACAAGTATATTTCTAGAGTTTGAAATCTTCCTTGTCAATTACTGAAATAGAATGTGAAAATATAACCTATTTGAACATCAACTAAAATTTAAGGACTGTAGAAATAAACAGTTTGTTATTCAAGTTAAAAAGAATTACCTGCTCATTAAGTTACGTCCGAATTCATCATCAAATATGGATATGGCGATAGTTTTTTTGGTCCAGGCCGCATTTCAACCTAACCACGTCAATTTTAAGGTACAATATCTCGAGAACTAATCCAGATACCAAAAAAAATTATTTTATACTTTCAGTTTGTCTCATCGAGTTACATAAGAATTCGTCATCAAATTGCGGCGCCACGGTTATCGTTGAATCCCCTCATAACCTAACAACCTCACTTTTGAGACAGTATATCTCGCGAACTAAGCGAGATATCGAAAAATTTTATTCTTTATTTTCGATTTGTATCGTCGTGTTATATAAGAATCTATCACCAAATTTGACGTGGGGGACACGTTTCTTCTGAATTTCAACCAGAAACTCCACTCTTTTGAGACAGTATATCTCGAGAACTAAGCACGATATCAAAAAGATTTATTCTTCATTTTTGATGTGTCTCGTCGAGTTACATAATAATCCATCATCAAATTGCGGTGCCACGGTTGTCTTATGATTCCCTTGAGGTTTTTGTGTATATTTCCGTGTTTCTCTGGTCAAGCAATATGGCGGCCTCCCCTCCCCACTTGTCTCCACCCGGTTTCACTCCAGTATGTGGCGAAGGTCCCTTGCGTCGTCTCCATATATTCCTTCCTCCATGATCTGGACTTCATTGTCCATGTTAAGAAAAACTTTGCTACTCATTCTGCTTAAAAGAAAGTAAGAAATCAGATATCTGAATTCGCTTATTGTCTGTCAACCAGTCACTAACATTCAAATATACCTGGACAAAGGGTGACAAATAGAGTCGAAAATTATGGGCCAATCAGTTTAACATCAGTGGTATGTAAATTTCGGGAGAGATTGATGTGCAACCACATCAAAAATATATGTGAGGAGTGTAAGTGGTTTTCAAATCGGCAACATTGCTTTAAGAAAGGATATTTAGTCGAATCCGTGAGTAGGATACGAGCAAGGTAGTTCAGATGAAATAAACAAGGAGGCCAAATTGACAGTGTACAAATCGATCTTTCAATGGATTTGACAGAGTGAGCCATAATATGGTAGTAAATAAGGTAAAAATTATTGGTCTGGATGAGGACGTGATTTGCTGGGTAGAAGAATTTTTAAAAGATATAAACCAAAAAGTTATGGTAGGAAATGCAATATTAAAAGAATTGGAAGAAAAATGGGAATGCCACAGGTAGCGTACTGGGACCATGCCGTTCATTATTCTAATGAATGAGTGTTTTATTGGTTTACTGTCAGAAGATAGGTTGTTTGCGGACGACATAATGCTATAAAAAATGATCAAAACGGTATAGAGCTGTGAACAGCTACAGGATGATCTGGTCAGTCAGGTCCGGCGTTGTGGGGGGGGGGGGGGGGGGGGGGGGGGGGGGGGGGGGGGGGGGCGGGGGAGGTAAGAGTGTCAAATTTACCCGGGACCGCCGACTGATGAGGGAGGGGGCCTGATCACCGGCTGCAGGGTCTCCCAGGCCTCGAAGCCAAGAATCAGCCCTTTGTCCGTCACCCATTTTACCCCGGGCCCGAAATTCCTAGCGCCGGACAGGATATCTAGTTGGGTTGGTAAACATGGAATGAAGATAAATGCAAATAAGAGTCAGCTTATTAGATACATAGATAAAAAACTAAATGTTGATTATGATTATAAGGAAGGGAAAGAATTACTCGAAGACTTCAAATGTAAATAATGTAACATTTGATAACAAGCTTAACTGGGCAGGACACATTGGACAGATAGTAAGAAAAGGTTTCGAAATTCTGCACTTGTTGGACAGAGTGATGAGGGTATGTACGAGAGAAGTAAAGGAACTGGGTTACAAAACTTTTGGCAGACCATTGCTTGAATATGGTAATGTAGTATGGGACCCACATTTTAGGTATGAAATACAGGAGTTGAAGGGGGTTCAAAGAACGGCTGCTAGATTTGTTTCTGGAAATTACCGCAGAACACAATCAGTAACAGCAGTAAAAGAGCTGGAATGGGATTCATTGGAAGACAGGAGGGGGGGGGGGGGGGTAAGAGGGTCAAGCGAGTATGCAAGGCATTTATTAGTGATGAGGCGTTGAAATATATTAGTGTAAGAATAAAAAGTAATGAATGGAAGGGAAAAGCTGTCCTTGACAGCAAGCTGGCACTCGATTTCAGGCACAAGGGTGTGGGAAGAATCTCTTTTGTAGGTAAGGGGTCAGGGATTGGAATAAGTTAGCAAAAGAATTTATGAATAATTTAGCAAAAACGTTGAAACAATTTTAAGCTGAAACTTGTAGAAGGCAAGAATAGGAGGGGGCAGGAAAGGGGGAAGATGGGTGTGTAGGGAAATTGTCACTGGAGTGTGAACTCCATCGCAATTAAAAAAATAAATTAAATTTAACATGGTTGCCTGTTATCTGAGAGAACAGTGTTTTCCGTTTTATCTGATAATATCAACGCAGCTTGCTGAGCTATCAGAATAAAAAAGTTACGTCAATGTTATTTGTTTTGTGAGGAATTTGAATGTAATCTTTTCAGCTGTTGACATAAATCACAATGCACGCCCCTCGCTTTGAGCTGATTGATTTATTTGCAGCAGTTTCTGGAACTGGTTGCGATTACAGTGACATCTCAGATAAGGTTCAAGCAGGCTGAGATAGCAGTCGTGACTACACCGGTCAATAAAACAAAAATTATGTACTTGTTTCTTAACTGACGTTATTAAATTATAATTGCCTGTTGGATAAGAAAAGAAGGATACGGCCAATGTAGTGATGTGAGTGGTTTACTTGTCTCAATCTCCGGTATTGCTCAAGTCAGTATCCATGGTGGGCGAGCAAGAAATGGGTAAGCAATTGGTGGAGGGCTACGACCTGGAGAAGTAGCAGGCCGATCGGCAAGTCGCCAGTTGCCAAGCGCCAATAAACACTGCAAGCTAGTAAAATGACACACCTCATCCGCTCCGCCTGGGCAGATAAACACAAACATATCTTATAGAAGCTCATATTAAGAAATTACTTTGACCATATAAAGCACAAGAATTCAGTTCTAGTGGCCATTTATATTGATGGCACTTGTAATCAATTGGGTGTGATAAGCACTGAGGTGTATGGTAAAGACATGCTATCCTGTAACTCCTCAGTCTGGACTTGAGGTGTGCAGTCCCTTTCCTACAGTTACGTGCATGTGTGTGGTGATGGGATTGTGGTGTATGCATGGACATATGTGTGTGTGTCTTCTCATGTGGATGTGTGCTAAATATGGTGATAGGATCCTATTGACGTTGAGATTTCACCATCAGTGTGTTGATGGTCTATGGGATCAATTGGGTGTATCTATATGGGATAAACACTGAGGTGTATGCTGAAAACATGTCACCCTTTGCACAACCTTTAACTCGCCTGACTGATGATTTCTTAGCCAATAATAAGGCCTGACCCTCACTTTTTCGTTGCCATGATTGGTGCTGGTTGTTGTGTCGAGATCACCGTAGTCATGAACATGTGTGTGTGCGTCTATGTCTGTGTATGTATGCGTAAATATGGTGATTGGATCCTACTCGACCTCCCTTTAAATCGTCTGTTTGGATGTAGGACGTGCAGTTCCTTTTCACCACTAATGTGTGTGTGTGTGTGTGTGTGTGTGTGTGTGTGTGTGTGTGTGTGTGTATGTGTGTGTGTGTGTGTGGTGACGTGAGGATTTGTGGGTGAGAAATATGAATTATGATATCTTCCTGATGACGAAGTGTCTATTCTAACTCATGTTTCCTGGGGCACATGTTACTGAATGGCAGAGAGGTCTGTAGTGTGAGAGAAATGAGATTATATTGATGTGAGCATTTGGTTCCTGGAACACAGATAACTGATTGGGATGCAGCGTGGGAGAGTCGAGACGAGGCTGATATAAAGAGTTGGGTACCTGGGCACATGTTATTGAATTACAGTGTGTGTTGTGAGCGGGAAAGAAGAGAGGAGGCTCTCTAGCCTTCCTTGCTAGTCGGCACTGCTGTGCTGTGAAATAGTCAACAACGAGGTCATTAGAACAAGGAGAATATTGGGAACAAGGAACTGGATGGAATATGGGAAGTAATGATTTCGTGAAAGCGAGAATAAGCGAAAACTAGATGGCCGGACTGGAGATCGAAGCTAGGTCCTCCAGATGCCGAGCATTAACCGCTCATCCACCCTGCTCGGTGTGCCAGAAAGTAAGAATCTGAAGACTGTATGTGTATGGAACCTTTTTTTTCTTATGGCGTTACTCCTCGTTGACGTCGAAGTCAGGGGGAAGTAATAGACATGTCTTTGCTCAAGCGCAAAACGTTATTAAAACTGTCTCTGTTGAATGCCGCACTATGAGACCTACAGTGAGAGGCAAGCCCTCTAGGCGATACGCTGCCGATTTTGGTCACTGTATTATTCGTTGTTAAAGTGTTCCTGCCAAACAAAACATCCAACAGATATATTCCCAAACAAGAGCATTTTGTACAGGGTTATTTGAATTCATTTTTCTAACGTGGCTTACGAGTTTCTTTATGTAAATTTAGAGCAAATATTCATTCGTGACGAGGGATGCTGAAACAGACAGCTTCACCTTTCCTACGTTAAGAACATGCTTCCTCTGTTCGGCGCTTCAGGCGGTGTAAAGTGCGATGGGAAGATCAGCTCTCGAATTTTCAAAGTTTGTCAAAGATTTTTGATGAGGAGGGTGAGTTCGATACGGCAATCGATCAAAATCTATTAATGGCTATAGAGGAGAAGGTCGGGTCTGAGCATGGACGGTCAGTGGATTCATTCTGGTTTTCGGGTGAATTAAACTATAGAAATATTGTGTGGTGTGTACACCTCCTCATCAGCCATTGTTCCCGCGGTTTGCTGTATATTCTTCACAATTACCCCTCTTGTTTTGCCAGTACTGCCCATACCTATTGTCATTCACCTTATACCTTCCCAAATCCTTCTTAAAACATATCTTTTCATGGGTGTATGTGTGTTTCTTATTTACAGAACAACATGTTAAGCTCAGAAACAGGAGACGAACGTGATACTCAGATTTTTTTATCTGACTGGTTGACTGTTTGTTCCCCTTTCGAAACATTAGATTCTTTTCAAGCTATTTCCTCAGATATAGTTGTACGAATGTTCGTTTGGGCCAACTAGGACCACGTTAAGCCTTCGTTTGTCTTGAATTGTTGCTTTTGGATGTATACACAACCGTGTTACATCTACGGTTTTCTGCCCTAGAAAGGACCTACAGCTTAATGTGGGTTCCGAACCACAGAAGCGTTCTGGCTTGCTTGACATTACACAGCAATTTGTGCCAGAGGTGAAGGTGGGGCTAGGGGTCTATGAAAATCGCCAGCGAGACAGGGATTCGAACTGGGAACCTTTCCATGTGCAGTCAGAAGGCTCAACCACTGAACCACCCAGCCGCTTCTTTGGTTGATGTTTGCTCTAAAGATACGTATCGAGTTGCTGACATTAGCTTCCACAGGTGTTGTGTAACCTCTTTGTAAATAGGGCGACTTCTATTAGAAAACCAAGTTGGAATTATAAACTTTAACAACATATGTTGCTAGAGTAATTATATTTTCAGAAGAAGTTTCCACAGAAATATAAAAGACGGAGAATTCGTTCAGCGCGCTTGATTTTGTGCAAAGATTAGCGTTCACCCACCAAACGTTTTTTTTTTTTTTTTTTTTTTTTTTTTTTTTTTTTTTTTATGTAAACGTGCAGGGGCCTGACGACACAGAAGAAGTTTCCACCGGAAAAAATACCTGCTGAGATTACTGACAGGGTTACAAGTGGTGTAGTACATGTGCTATCCGAAATTGATATATGTTCTTAGCTCCGTTCTACAACAACGTCATTAGGCTCGTATTCACAGTAACTTGTGAGGCAGAGAGTATTTGGCATCACTATAAAACCACTTCCATCTCCTGACCTTTAGTAATATTTAAAGAAACCCATACTGTGACATAACGCAATCCCTGGCAACTTACACTAGATTGCAAATAAAAGAGACAATGTGCATAACTAACAAAAATATCCCGTTTGTTGAAGTATACAAAGTTAAGAGCTCAGTTACTGATATGAGTGATTCTCTGAGGTATATGGACGTACCAGTAAATGGGACCCGCACATAACTTCGGTCGCAGGCAGAGCTAATTATAGACTGCGAATTTTGAATTACTTTAACGCACGAAAAAGGGAGACAGCGTACAAAACTCACATTCATCTGGACTGCTGTTGTGCTGTGTCGCAAGGGATTGATTGACTTTACAGAGATAATACAGATAAGAGCCCTCAATTTGTGATTGCAGTTCTTAAAAAAACATAAAATAATTGATACATAGGTTGTGCTGACGTAGGTTTGAACTTATTGATAAAAATGCAGTACCCACTTTCATTGACGAGTGTGATGAAATATTTCAAACCAATGACAGGAAAGACAAGATTAGAGAAATAAGGTAGCATACTGATGCTTGCTTATACGAATTCTTCCTTCCTTCGTGCCATTCGAGTTTGAGACGCCTGTAATAAGCTAGAGAAAATAATCAACTTCTTCTTCACCACATTTTTTTAAACCAATATTTTGGGGGTCGGCTGCCTTTCATGACTTTTGCTCATCGTTGCCATGGCCAAATTTTAAGCTTTGATCTTACAGCCTTTGTGCTTGCGCGAGAATGGCTTTGTCAATCATATCAGAAACATTTTCACGTGGGTTCTTGACCATGTACCCAAGAACTGAGCCTGGAGGGTTGGCAAATAGGCTTGAAAAATTAAAGGCCGATTGGTTTGACAGCAGTGAAAGGTAAATTGCTGGAGAGATTGACAGGTAATCACATCAGAAATTCCTGTAAGCAAAGGAACTGGTTTTCAAATAGGCAACTTGGCTTTAGGCAATGATATTCATGTGAATCTCAGTTAGTAGGCATATTTCAGATGAAATGGGCAGGGGAGTTCATGTCTTAGCACTAGGATTGAAATGAACAGAGCATAGATTACAGTTGTTGGGAGGGACTAATTGCTTACCGTTAGATTCATCGAGGTCACACACAAATAGGCATCAGGAAACCCCTTCAATGCCTCTCTTGAGTTTAAAACATTGGCTGGGTTCTCGCTGTCCGTCTCGATGTTTCAGCATCACAAACATCATTGCACCTAATTTAATACATCCTTTAAAATATTGGAAATATAGCTGAAACTCGTGAATTATCATTAATGCTATTAACGGTTAATTATATTGGTTCATAAAGAATCCAACTCTAATTCAGCACGATGTGGAAATTGTGTGTTTTCCGTATCTTCGTCCGTGAATAAGTTTTTAATGTCTGTCCGTTTCACTGATCGGAATTCACGCATAAGCTGCGGGTATGATTTTGATGGGGTACAGCTCGTAGTTCCTGGGTACAATGCAGCAATTCTAAAGCCGAAAAATGTCAGTTATTGTGTTCATCAATTTGTGTTCTATTAGTCGGATTTTCACAGACCCTTAAATAATGAACAGCGAATGGTTCTTTAGTAAAATAGGGAAAGTTCGTTCTGATGTGAATTCGGAAAGTTGAGATGTTTCAGATAAAAATATCTATACTGATTGAACGCAATTTGAGCAAAAAAAAGTACTGGTCTGGTTAGTTTTGTCTCACTGTTGACATATTTTAGGTTATGACAACGAATGAATGACATCTTATTGTCGAAGGAATGGAGTTAAACCTTTCTCGTTGGTAAAGTTTTAACCATGACAAGATCGGTTTCAGAGGTAGTTCTGCACAATACAAATTCAAGCGAACAAGAATAACACTACGTCACTTTATTCTCGTTGTGTCGCGTCAATAAACGTTTGAAGTAACTTTAGAAATAGTAGGAACGAATAGAGGACTGTATTAACTAGGTATCGTAGTTGCCAATAAACAAGAATAAAAATGTTCTACAAGTCCGACAGAATCGTAATTTCTCTCTTTTTTTGGTTACATCTAAATGTGTCTCTGTTAGTTAAATCCGAGAACGTTTGATGAATTCATTAGAAAACAGCTTCCAGGCGGCATCCTCCTCAACGTTCTACCACATCAATTAAATTAGTAACACTGGCTTTTCCATTTGGGCTCCTAAATTATTATAAAGGAAAAAGTTAAACTTTTGAAACATCTGTAGCGAAATTTTTATTGTCAGAATTACTCAACCTGGTTTACTCTCTAGGAATGGAATAAAATTTTGATTTTCGTTTTGAAAATACGTAATACAACAGGTAACAGAAGCTGCATTTAGTTACCTCAAGAGTTTCTTAGTGTTTAGTCCTGCCTAGAATAATCAACATAATAACTATAACCATCTCATAATAAGTTCTCCCATTGCTGTTTTTTATTATTCTTTCAGAGAGCAATATTGCATTCATGACTTAAGATAAAGACCCAAGTATATATATAGAACAGACAATATCGTAATTTCTGATTATTTTACAAAATCGTTGATCTGTATGGCTGCATGGAGATTCGAGCATTGGTAGGTTATATACTATAAGGGAGGCACTAACGGGCCGTAGGGGGACGTGTTAGTTCTCATCAAGTAACGGACACAACACTCGGGCGAACACAGCCCTGACAATGCAGCATCATCCACACTGTGGCACTGCCGTCTTAAGCTACTGAAGCTGCAGATTGTTGTATTACAACCTGCTGGACTGTATTGATCCCCTTTGTGAAATAAACACATCTGATATTATAATAATAGAAGTCTCCTTAACCGTGCTACGACCAAAGGAAGTGTGGCTTCTTACCGAGTGGGCAAAATTTACTGAGTGACCGGATCCAACTTATCCATTGCAATTAAAATTAATAATAATCTAAACTTCTTAATTTGCAAACTGTTTTAACTATAATAAAGTTATCTAGATCACAAACTGTCACTCTATTTCTATTGATTTTTTGAAATGGAATGTTACCAAGTGATTACGGTGTAATTCGTAAATTTTTCAACTAGCTTTTGCAGAATGTTGATATTAAAATCTTCAGCATTAGTGGATGGGAATGAGCCAGACTGCATTTGTGAAGGAACCATCATGCCATTTGCCTGAAATGATTTTCAGAAACCACAAAGAAACTGAAATCTGGATGGTCAGAAAAATAATATGACTTGGGACCTCCTAAACACCAGGCCTGAATATTTCCAGTCTCCCCAGTTTCAGTTCAATCAAGTTCTTGTAGTTCCTGGCAGTTTAACTGTTCCATCTTTCAGTGTCAGTGATGTTTCCAAATCTATAAACATAAGTAAAAATTATATTAAACTGCTAATAACCCTTCCATAAATTTTTCACGTTTGACAGTAGTAGCTGATAGCTTTGCCAATGTTTTTGAGACCTCTGTAATCTCGCTTCTGCCTGTAATACAACTGAGAAAGCATTCATTGATATATATATTAATACTGTTGATTTTTGTTTCCTTATATCTTTTTAATGTGGAGCAATGTTAGTTCATCCAAGGCTGTTATACATTTCAAATTCATGTAAACATCTTGTATCATAAAATAACATAAAACAGCCTAATTTAAGAATAATAACACCAGGAAAAATTCTAGATATGTTACTGGATTTGTGGTTTTTATTATATGACCGAGAAAGATAGAGATATCATTTAGTATATCTGTGATAAGCTAGTAATGAACACATCTGCCCATATAGTTTAGAATCCCCGGAACATTGTTTCTTGCCAGCCAGAAGTTGTGTCAAATGAGTCTGCTGTGGCTCATGTTTACACCAGCAGGCGCCGAGTAGTGTGTATAAACCAACCGTCGGGCAACGTAAGCAAGGACGACCGGCAGAGATTGGTGTGTGCTGGCTTCTCATGGCTGCTGCTTACCACACAAACACTAACCTGAACGTATTCGAGTATTAACTATTGGGACTTACCAACAGTTTAATTTAATTTAATTGCAATGGAGCACAGGCTCCGGTGGCAACCTCCCTACACACCCATCTTCCCCCTATCCTGCACCTTCCTACATTTGCCCTCTACAAATTTTATCTTTAAATTCTTTCAAAGTTTTCGGTAAATTATGCATCATTTCTCTTGGTAACTCATTCCAATCCCTGACACCCTTACCTAAAAATGAGAATCTTCCCACACCCTTGTGCCTGAAATCAAGTGCCAGCTTGTGGTCATGGTCATCTTTTCCCTTCCATCCACTACTTTTCATACCTATTGCAATATCTTTCCATGCCTTATCACCAGTATATGCCCTGTGAACTACCATGACCCTCCTCCTGTCTTGCAATGAATCCCATTCCAGCTCCTTTATCATACCCGTCACCGATTGCATTCTGCGATAATTTCCGGAAACAAATCTAGCAGCCCTTTTTTGCACCCTCTCCAACTCCTGTATTTGATATGTAAAATGAGGGTCCCATACTACACTACCATATTACTGAATCCTCTAACATCCATCAGAACTGCTTCATGATCACTTATTCCTTCAGTTACTTGATACCTCAAAAGGTTTTCATTGGGCTTAATTAGAAATATATCCAAAATATTTTGTTCCCTAGTGTTTTGCTCAACCACTTGTGTAAATCCTCCTTCCCTTATTAAGATATTTGCAAATCTTTGTTCCCTTGTGTTATTTATCTTATTCCCTTCCCAGTTTACACCTGGTAAATTTAAATCCCCGCCGATGATGATCATTCTATTCTCACCTCTGAAATCTGATTATGAATTTAATTTCTCCCCAAGAGCCTCATCATCTTCTGTCATTCTTCCACTGCGGTAAACAGCCAACACTCTGATTTTTTCTTTTTTATTACTCCACAAATCTACCCCAAGTAACTCATGGTCTTGAGCTATGAACGCCAGTGAACTGTGGTAGTTTTTGATAACTCGTATGAAGACTCCTCCACCAATTGCTCCTCTATCTCTGCGGTACACTCTGTAACCATCAGAAAAAACCTCACTGTCTAGTACTACTTCTTTTAACCAACTCTCTACCCCAATTATTACTTGTGGTTCGTGCATCTCTATTAAGTTTGCAAATACGATTACTTTGTTCATTATACTTCTACAGTTTACCATTAACACCCTTACTACTGGCTTTACATTTTCAGAATTTATCTCCTCTTTCCCACTTTAACCGCAGTCAGTTATTGTTTAAGCCATTTCATCTATTTCTCTAATATCTGTGACTTTCCCCATCGCGAATCTGCAATCAGTATCACTTTGATAATCTATTTCTGTCCCTTCACCAGCAGCCCCTAACCCAAAAAAAGGCACAGTCCTGACCCCATCATGACTGGAAACGGGCTCCCTCACTGCTTTAGCTAAACAACTCAGAAAGTACTCCCTTCCCCCTTCTATTTAGGTGTAGGCCATGCCTAGTGAAACCCCACCTACCAATGGTGTTCACAGGCACAACCCCCAACACAGAACTAATGCCTTTCCCAAGTAGCACTTCCGTTTCCACATTAACCCACCTCACAGCATAGTTCAATTGTGGCCGGTCATGGCGACTTAGGACCTGCATGAGCTCCACCCTGGTATGCTGTGCCTCCTTCACCACCTTCCTCAGGTCACTCTCTATACTATAACTCGCGTTTCTATCAATACTATTTCCCGCACCACTCACTATCACTACTCTATCATCCTTAGTGAAACTCCTACAAAGAGAACCTATATTCTCTATTACCTGGCCTAATGTTGCACTAGGTTTGAAAAAACTTGACCTGATATCCTGTACCTAACTGATCCTGCAGAAGAGGGCCTACACCTCTCCCATGGCTACTACCTAGCAGCAGAATCCTTTTTTTCCTATTCTTGCCCTGCGCGCCCTTATTCCTAAAGGTCTGCTGCATCTTACCTACTTCTACATCTACATGAGGCTCTTCTAGTCCTGACTCTGGCAACAGGTCAAACCTATTTTTTCCCACAATTACTGAAGTGTCTGGCTTGTTCAGTTCGTTGAATAATCTTTATGATTAAAACAAGCAAATAAAGTCTCTGACTATCACTAGTATCACTGGCAAGACATGGCCTGCTTACCCCTCTGCTCCGTCTGGAAGCTCACTCTTCTATGCATTTATCTTCAAACATGGAATGAAGATAAATGCAAAGAAGAGTCAGCTTATTAGATACACAGATAAAAAAACTTAAGGTGGGGACACGATTGCTTGTTAATGACTTGAACTGTAAATATCTTGGAATTACATTTGATAGCAAGCTTAACTGGACAGGACACAGTGTGACATAGTAGTAAATTAAAAGGTAAAATGATTTATATATAAAAGAAAAGAATACAAAGATTAATATTGTTTGCCCAGAGAGGCTTTAAAAGGATATGCTCTCTGGAAAAAAAAGAAGTGAGGTGAGAATTGTTGAGTAGAGAAGACAACGAAGAAAAAGATTGATTTGGCAGCAGCTTGTATTTGAAATTTGAGAGAGATCTTGAGTAGAAAGGCGAACCTGCAAAACTTCGGAATATAGGGACAGGCGCGATCATTATTGGTGTTCAGAGAGTTGTTAATGAATAAACTGTAAAAGTACATAACAAAAAAAACTACAGCTACAAATTGTATTTATTTAATTATAAAGATCTCTTGCTCGCATAAAGTAATTTATATGCGACATGGCGACCGTGACAGGACTTTGTTTTTGTTATTGTTCATTTGTTATGATTTTTTTTTAAATGTAAGATTGATGTTCATTTAGAGTAAGCAAAGCTTGTTAATATTTTGTACAAAAATTTTAAAACCTCAATACCAATAACGACGTTGCCATTGAGAAAATTTTCCCCATTTTATTGTTCATTTATAAGCAACAAAAAAATGAGGAATATTTTGGGAGGGGTTGTGACATAGTAGTAAATTAAAAGGTAAAATGATTTATATATAAAAGAAAAGAATACAAAGATTAAATATTGTTTGCCCAGAGAGGCTTTAAAAGGATATGCTCTCTGGAAAAAAAAGAAGTGAGGTGAGAATTGTTGAGTAGAGAAGACAACGAAGAAAAAGATTGATTTTGGCAGCAGCTTGTATTTGAAATTTGAGAGAGATCTTGAGTAGAAAGGCGAACCTGCAAAACTTCGGAATATAGGGACAGGCGCGATCATTATTGGTGTTCAGAGAGTTGTTAATGAATAAACTGTAAAAGTACATAACAAAAAAAACTACAGTCTACAAATTGTATTTATTTTAATTATAAAGATCTCTTGCTCGCATAAAGTAATTTATATGCGACAACAGTTAGTAGGAAAAGTTTTCAACATGCTGCACTTGTTGGAGAGAGTGATGAGGGGATGTGTGAGAGAAGTAAAGGAACTGGGTTACAAAAGTTTGGTCAGACCAGGCTTTAAAAGGATATGCTCTCTGGAAAAAAAAGAAGTGAGGTGAGAATTGTTGAGTAGAGAAGACAACGAAGAAAAAAGATTGATTTGGCAGCAGCTTGTATTTGAAATTTGAGAGAGATCTTGAGTAGAAAGGCGAACCTGCAAAACTTCGGAATATAGGGACAGGCGCGATCATTATTGGTGTTCAGAGAGTTGTTAATGAATAAACTGTAAAAGTACATAACAAAAAAAACTACAGTCTACAAATTGTATTTATTTTAATTATAAAGATCTCTTGCTCGCATAAAGTAATTTATATGCGACATGGCGACCGTGACAGGACTTTGTTTTTGTTATTGTTCATTTGTTATGATTTTTTTTTAAATGTAAGATTGATGTTCATTTAGAGTAAGCAAAGCTTGTTAATATTTTGTACAAAAATTTTAAAACCTCAATACCAATAACGACGTTGCCATTGAGAAAATTTTCCCCATTTTATTGTTCATTTATAAGCAACAAAAAAATGAGGAATATTTTGGGAGGGGTTGTGACATAGTAGTAAATTAAAAGGTAAAATGATTTATATATAAAAGAAAAGAATACAAAGATTAATATTGTTTGCCCAGAGAGGCTTTAAAAGGATATGCTCTCTGGAAAAAAAAGAAGTGAGGTGAGAATTGTTGAGTAGAGAAGACAACGAAAAGAAAAAGATTGATTTTGGCAGCAGCTTGTATTTGATTTGAGAGAGATCTTGAGTAGAAAGGCGAACCTGCAAAACTTCGGAATATAGGGACAGGCGCGATCATTATTGGTGTTCAGAGAGTTGTTAATGAATAAACTGTAAAAGTACATAACAAAAAACTACAGTCTACAAATTGTATTTATTTTAATTATAAAGATCTCTTGCTCGCATAAAGTAATTTATATGCGACAACAGTTAGTAGGAAAAGTTTTCAACATGCTGCACTTGTTGGAGAGAGTGATGAGGGGATGTGTGAGAGAAGTAAAGGAACTGGGTTACAAAAGTTTGGTCAGACCAGACCAGGGGCGGATCTAGGATTTTGGTTTGGGGGGGGGGGGCTTGGCTTGAGTGGATTTTGGTTGGGGGGGGAGCTTGCCATTAGTGGATTTGGCTTCTGGGGGAGGGGCTTGAGTTGGGCCAAAGGTAGTATTTATAGTCTCATTGGGCCTCAAATCCGTAGAGCTAAAAGTCTCCAAAATTACAATGTCGGAGATGGACCTAGATACTTTGGGGGGAGGGGTTGAGCCCCCTAGTCCCCCCCCCCAGCCCTGGATCAGACCATTGCTTAAATATGGTAGTGTAGTATGGGACCCACATTTTGAGTATCAAATACAGGAAGGAGTTCGATGGGGTGCAAAAAAGGGCTGCTAGATTTGTTTATGGAAATTACCGCAGAACACAATCAGAAACCGAAATGATAAAAGAGCTGGAATGGGATTAATTGGAAGACAGTAGGAGGGTGAAGAGAATCATGGGAGTGTACAAGGCGTATACTGGTGATGAGACATGGAAAGATATTGGTATAAGAATTAAGAGTAATGCATGGAAGGGAAAAGATGACCATGACCACAAGCTGGTACTTGATTTCAGGCACAAGGGTGTAGGAAGATTCTCTTTTTTTTTTTTAGGTAAGGGTGTCAGGGATTGGAGAAAGTAACCAAGAGAATGATGAATAATTTACCAAAAATGCTGAAAGAATTTAAAGTTGAAATTTGTAGAGGGCAAATGTAGGTGGGTGCTGGAGTGGAGGTTATTGGATATGTAGGGAAATTGCAACAGCAGCGTGCGCTCCATTGCAATTAAATTAAATTCTAACACAATGACAACCATTTGGCAATACCAGTGTAAGCACTTAGCCAACCGTAGAGGTGTCACTCTGAGTTCTGAGTGAACCGGGAATGAGGCAATAGTCACAGGCTTTACTAGCAACCTCCAATCAAGAAGGTTATTCAGCAAAAGCACAAACCATTGATAAGCCCCAACAGGTAACAATACCACACGCCCAGCTCGCAGGAGCCGTCAGCTGGACGATTCAGACACTACTCTCACCAGTCGTCCTGCCCGACACTACCACGCTGACTGAATAAAGGAGCTACAACGGCGACTCGTGAAATCGGATCGCCCACTTGGCGTGACTTCTTGCTGGGATGCGAGGTCGTTTATTTCACACGAGACGGCTGCAGTATGAACTGTGACAATTTCAGCCAGTCTTCTTTTGTCTCTGGAAACAAGTACACAAATTCTGGATCTTATCCTCACTCTTTTTTTGTCTATGGCTTTATGCCTCGTCGACGTTGAGGTCATTAGAGGTGAGATCCTCTCTCAAAGAACTATACAAATCTTGGGCTAACAGTTGATCAGTTAATCATACGTGAATTATCGAATGGTTTGGAAAACTTGTTGGATACATAAAAACTTGAAAATCTACAGCATACACTAATTAAAATAAAAGAATAAAATTAAGTAGACAAATGGCTTCCAAAATCCAGACAGGGGACCTTCAATACGGGGATTAGTTTTACAACATTTTTAAAAAATAAAATAAAACAGGAGAAATTGAGGTACACTTTGTGCAATATATTTACAAATGTAAGTATGGTTTTTAAGAAAATGTTTGCTAACGTAAGATACACTTTCAAACTTAATGAAGTGTTCCAGATTAGTGGTCATTGTACAGTAAAAAAACAGACTACAAACTATCCAACAAGAATCAAAAGTACATGAAATCTAGAAAGAATATACAGAAGCAAAATCCAGATTTAGTTTATCAAATACTTTAAGTCATACTCCTCAAAGCAATAGACACCACACTGTTCTACACTGCTGGAATATAATACGTTAGCCCTAATGCAAGCAGACGCCACAGCCTCCATATCGTGCAGTAGCAGGTGACTAGAAGGCTGCGTTCTCCAGCGCGAGGCGCCTCTTCTTGTGTCGCACGACCATCGAGGACGCGACCAGTCCGCCGGCGCCCGCCGACAGCCACGCGTCCAGGCGGACGCGAGCCTCCTGCCCCGCGCGCAGCAGTCCTCGCTCCAGCACGTCCAGCTTCGAGATCCGTCCGGGCTCCGCCTCCAGATTCTCCGCCCAGTCTGTCACCTGACGCAAGCGCTCACGAAAAGTCTGCAAACACAAACAACAATTTAACTATAACAGTTCAGTTAGGCATATATATATATATTGAAATCAAAGGTGCTAAGTAGCGAAAAGGAATAGAATTAGGATAGGGAAATAAGCCACCACTTACCTTAGATGATGGTATCGTGGGGTGAACACATAAATAAGCACAGGAAAAGCAATGAATATTTCGGGACTTGGCCCTTCATCAACAGGAGAAATTCAAGGAGGGGGGGTTGGTGTAGGAGACCGTTTCACAGAATCACCGTTAGTCAGGAACATGGTGGGGGTAAATTCAAACAGAGGGCAGGAGAGGGGGACAGTGAATTGGAGCTAGTACCTGAGGAATGCAAAATGTTACAAAAAGTGCAGAAAAATACATTAAAAAGTTCATAGCATAAATTTGAGAAAGTAAAAGTAAATAAGTAAACAAAATAAAATTGAAAAAATATAATAATAATAAAAGAATCTATGTAGTTAAACATCACCTCTGGTATGTGGTGGTTCAATATACTGTAGACAGTGGGCATGGAGGCAAGTAGAGGGTAGAGGGAAGGAATAGTACTGCCTGGGTATTATCTCAAATTGAGACCAGGAGGCTGCCTTGTGCCTAGTTTGTATTGGTAGGCAAGTTCCCACCTTCTCAGTTCAGAGGAGCTGCTGTTGTTTGGGAGGGCTCCGATAGCACGGACCGTGAAACAGGAATTGAAATTATTAGTGTCATGGGAGATGCCACGGATGGCTACTGGATGTTTCAGATTTCGAGTGGAAACTGTCTGACGGTGGCCATTTATTCTAATGGATAACGGATTGGTAGTCAAACCTATATAGGAAGCCAGGAAATGTTTGCAGGTTAGCTGGTATTACATGGGATGTTTCACAGGTGGCGTGTCCTATGGTAGGAAAGTTCTCGCCAGAGGCGTGGTGAATGTTGCACATCTTTCAGCGGGGTCTATTGCATGGGAAGGATCCTCGGGGCTGTCTGATGGGACGAGGAAGACTGTGGACTAGGAGTTGGCTGAGGTTGGGAGGCCTGCTGAAACAAGTTCTAGGAGGGGCAGGGAGGATTTTTGAAAGAATGGATCTCATTTCTGGGCAGGTTAGTAGGAAAACATACCCCTGCCGAAGGATTCTGTTGATGGGTTCAATGCCAGGGAAAATATTGAGTAACCAGGACTGGACTGTGGTTGGTTTCTGGGGGTTTGGAGCAGTCAATAGATAGAGCAGGTCGCAATGTGGCTCGCGAAAGTTGCTCGAGAACCAAAGCTGGGGGATAATTGTGGGATACCAATGCTTGTGAGATGTTGTTTGGATATTCCATTAGGGATTTCCGATTGGAGCATATACGACTGCCTCGAATGCCGAGACTGTGGGGCAGGGAACGTTACGATACGGATGGCAACTGTAAAAACGGAGGTACTGCTGTGAGTTGGTGGGTTTGGTGTGGACTGAGGAGCTGAGGTGGCCATTGGAAAGGGACAGGTCCACATCCAAGAATGTGGCCTGGGTGTGGGAGTAGGTGTATAGAGAAATTGCACTCCTTTGCAATTAAAATTAAATTAAAACAGTTACTAAGAAATGATTAACCTTGATTTATGGACAGCTGATTTTATTGTTGTATGCTACCTCTGGTTTTTAAAATGGCAAACTATAGACCTAGATACAGATGAATAAGTTAAATCAGTGTCTCACCCTTCTTATACTAGTACTGCGCGGTTGCCGGTACAACTAATTTTGTCTCAGTTCTGTAGTGGTTCCGTTTCTTTTTCTTTACTACTGTAGGAACTTCATTATTCGTGGTTTTGTTCCGTGTATTTTACATTTGTCTGTCACACAATGGCAGCCACCCAGCACCACAAAACATTTAACTTCTGGCCATGTCGACTGCTTGCCTATACTGATCATACAAGAGTTTGCCTTTGTATATTTCATTTCCACCCCTTTCTCTTGAAATTACTTTTTAATGCCTTGTTTTGATCCTACTTTATGTGTGGGCTTCTTTGAGCCTAATACATTTTACCAGGTGGAATTCCTGCACCTTTCTTTCTTCTGGTTCACAATACTTTCTTGCCTCGTGTGTAGTCAGTTGCTGTGGGTCAACTTACTATTATTCCACTGATTTATTTCTCTTTCCCCCCTTTTCCCTCAACCCTGCCAATTTGATTATGGTAGATCTGCTTCCACCTGTTGCTCTCAGCTTAAATCTGTTCACTTTTTTTACCCCTATCTATCACTTGCATTTTCATTTATCAGTTGCAATATATCACTAGATAGTTACACTTCACCAACACGCAAACTGTACAGAGTAGGCCTCTTTTTTAACTAGCGTTGTCTACTATCACCAATTTACAAGTCTCTCCCTCCCCCTTTCAACATACCCTTGCTTCCCTTCTTGGATCTCACATTCTATTACTCCAGTCCTGCCTCTCACTTGATATTCCTCCAGATGGCCTCAATACTTCTATGTCTAGACACTACCTGCAACTTCATACACCTTTCCACATTCCTCTTTCTTTTGCTTATACTTCATGCCTTGTCAACGTCGAGGTCATTAGAGGCGAGATGGGACTGGGGACAAGGATCATGAATAAATCCGGCCATTGCCTTAAGAAGGCAGTACCACAGCATTCGCCTGGGGCGATTTGGGGAAACTATGGAAAACCCAAATCTGGATGCCCCGACGGAGATTCGAACCTGCGTCCTCTCGAATGCGAGGCCAGAGCGTTAACCACTCGCCCACCACGCTCGGTAGCAGTTCTCAGAACTCATTAATTATTGGTGAGTGTTTAGTCTATTTTTTATATTGCCTTTCCATATTATTACTGCTTCATGGCATTTCTGACTAGTCCATAGTTACAGAGAAATTTTTTGCACATATAAACATACAACAGATAAAAAAAAACCCTGCAAAACACACTTCTGAGAATGCAGTTAAATGCGTTTGGTAAATAAAGAAATGAAACAAAAACATCAATTGCATTGGCAATCATTGTTAATCATATATTTATAATTTATTTGCAATTGGGGAAAAAGACCCAACAATTCAATTATTATTGCAAACTGTGTGTCTCCGTAGCACTACTATCTAACCTTTGGTAAATTAATGGAATCACTTTTCTTATCTTCTGTTACCATATTGCATTTTTTCCATTTACTTTCTTGACATTGCCTTTTTAACAAATTATTTCAAGAATTTCATTCTTTTCTGCACAGTTAAACTTTGTATAGAAGGCCCTGAGATACTAGGTATAAAAAGGCAAAGTTTCTTTTTTTCTTCTTTTTAAGAAAAAGAAGTAATGTTAATAGTTCTATGAAAAAGCACCAGTAATAATTATCATTTCAAATTTGCCTTTGTTGGAAAATAATTAAATAGTCATCACTAATTTCAGCAATACAATTCCTCCAAAGAATATACCTAGATTGTTTTCAACAAAGCAAAATCACAATGTGAGGAAGATAACAATGCGTGAATGGAATAAAAATACAACCTGGACAAGTATTTCACGTATCTCTGGACCTTCACGATGTCCCAAGAGCGATATGTAAATGCCAAATTCATAGAAATATGGTTCTAGTTTAAATAGGTCTACAACGCATGGATCAGCCTTCAGGATCTCTCTGGAACATCAAACAAAAACAATTAATGGAGAGATTGATATGCAACCACAACAGAAATATATGTGAGGAACACAAGTGGTTTTCAAGTAGGCAACATGGGTTCAGGCAAGGATATTCATGCGAATCTCAGTTGGTGGGATATATGCAAGATATTTCAGATGAAATGGACAAGGGAGGCCAAATTGATAGTGTAGCACTAGATCTGTCTAAGGCGTTTGACAGAGTAAGCCATAAAATAGTAGTAAATAAGGTAAAAACCATTGGAGTGGATAAGAAAGTCATTTGCTGGGTAGAAGAATTTTTAAAAGGTAGAAAACAGAAAGTTAGGGTAGGAAATGTAGTATCAAAAGAAGTGGAAGTAAAAATGGGTGTGCCACAGGGTAGCGTATTGGGACCATTGCTATTCATTATTCTAATGAATAATTGTGTTGATTTTTTACTATCTGAAATTAGATTGTTTGCAGATGACATAATGCTGTATAAAAGAATCAAAACGATTGAGGATTGTAAACAGTTGCAGGGTGATCTGGACAGGATATCTAGTTGGGTTGGTAAACATGGGATGAAGATAAATGCAAAGAAGAGTCAGTTTATTAGATACACAAATAAAAAATAAAAGGTTAATTATGAATATAAGGTGGGGAAAGAATTGCTTGCTGAGGACTTGAAATGTAAATATCTTGGAATTACATTTGATAACAAACTTAACTGGGCAGGACACATAGGACAGGTGGTAGGAAAAGGTTTCAAAGTTCTGCACTTGTTGGAGAGAGTGATGAGGGGATGTACGAGAGAAGTCAAGGAAATGGGTTACAAAACTTTGGTCAGACCATTGCTCGAATATGGTAGTGTAGTATGGTACCCTCATTTTACGTATCAAATACAGGAGTTGGAGAGGGTGCAAAAAAGGGCTGCTAGATTTGTTTCTGGAAATTATCGCAGAATGCAATCAGTGACGGATATGATAAAGGAGCTGGAATGGGATTCATTGCAAGACAGGAGGAGAATGAGGAGGATCATGGGAGTGTACAGGGCATATACTGACGATGAGGCATGGAAACATATTGCAATAGGTATGAATAGTAGTGGATGGAAGGGAAAAGATGACCATGACCACAAGCTGGCACTCGATTTCAGGCACAAGGGTGTAGGAAGATTCTCTTTTTTAGGTAAGGGTGTTAGGGATTGGAATGAGTTACCAAGAGAAATGATGAATAATTTACCGAAAACTTTGAAAGAATTAAAGGAAAAATTTGTAGAGGGCAAATGTAGGTAGGTGCAGGATAGGGGGAAGATGGGTGAGTAGGGAAATTGCCACCGGAGCCTATGTTCCATTGCAATTAAATTAAATTAAAAAAAAAAAAAAATACTATACTAAAAAGACCAAATCCAATAATTCTCATAGTAAATCATCACCAAACTTAAGATACCAATATTTGAGCTACCTTCTTAACCAAATAACAAAAAAAGACATTATTTTCTCTACCACTCTTGCTATAATAACTGGCATTTGGTAATTCATGTACTTATAATATACGTAACTGATTATTATTTAACTGTGACAATTTATACTTCAGCAACGATTTCTCCATAGATCTACTGTCGGATCACACAAATTTTTATCTTTCAGCTAGATTTGCTTTTAGAAATTACCACAGAACACACTTGGTACCTTATATGATACTGGTGCTGGACTGGAAGTCATTTGAATTTTCTATCTCTCCCTCTTTGTTTTTTCTGGTCAGTCATTTGAAATAAAGTGATGAGGGAGTGTGGATGAATATGAATGAAGAATTGGGAATAGAATGTGGAATGAAATAAATGACATTGCCATTTTACTTGATTTCAATCATATAGGAGAGAATGTGGAGATATTTCATTTGTATATAACAGAGTCGTGCATTACAATAAATAACTGGATGTGTTATGAACAATACACCTAAAACAGTAATATAAGTTAGTGCAATACAAAAAAACAAAAATAAATGAACTGAATGCTTACAATTACTTTCATTTTGTTGGCCTCTTGCACTACAGCAGGTCATCATATCCTAAACATACTGCCCTATTATACTACAAAAATAAAGGAGGACAGAGAAAATGACCCATCGCTTTCTACAGATGAAGGAAGGTATGTCAAGATGCACACACAAACTCACATTTTGACGAATAAGTTTACCTGTGTTGGAGGTGAGACAGATGGCAAAGGGAAAGGTGTTCAAATCTTAACCTAACACACGAGTCGGCAACAGTATCACAGTGCAAAAAAGTGTGGACTTTGATGTCCGTGGGATTGTTCACACTAAGTGGATGCTTGAATGTCAAGCTATGAATCGAGATTACTAAAAGCATGTTTTTACCAACTTTTGTAAATATTTGAATAGAAAGAGACATGTAATTTGAATGAATTGTTCTAGAGTCCTCCACGAAGATAATGGACAGCGCTCTTTCAATCGAGGATATTCTGGTGTAACACAGAATCCCATTGTTGGAGACTACCTCGTTCCATGTGCATTCAAAGGAATCTGTTTTGAGTGTGTTGATGCCATTAAGAAAAATGCAACAGACGACGTGTGAACCTATCCGACATGACCTGCAGCATTAACAGATTCATATGGAGCAGTCTATCCATAACAAAGGAATGCATATTGAGGAGGATTAAGGCTTACATGTTAAAGTTCAAAAATGAAAAGTTTTATAAATTTAGTCTGATTGTTCTCTAACAGCACCATGTATTAATAACAGGTTGACACAACATTCCAAAATATTTAAAAATATTACTGAGATAAATGTGAGATTTGCTGCATGCAAGAGAACTGGAAGTTCACAACCACAGTACTGGTTAACTGAGAGGAAGGAGCCAAGGAGTGGAACTATACATTAACTTGACCTCTGTGGTTACCAAGTTGCTGGAGTACTTCGTACATAGATACACCAGGAATCTCTCAGAGAAACTACATCAAGAATGTCTACGGATTACAATTTGACTCCGATGGAGTGCATGCTCTGACAGCAGTCCCCTTAATTACCTGTTTACTCCTTTCTTTTCATTGTCATTTCTTATTAACTTACATCCTATGAGTATAAATTCTCCAACCCACATATTTTTTTCCCTTTCCAAATTTTAAGTTTAAATTGTTTAAACATTTTTGGTAAATCAGACATCATTTCTTTTAGTGATGTATTCCAGTGTCTGATGACCTTAACAATAAAATAAAATTTGCCCACCCCTTTTGCCTGAAATAGAGTGCCAGCTTGTGGTTATGGTCAATCTCTCTTCCACGCACTTCTCTAATTATTATTATTCTTCTTCTTCTTTTAAGGGAAAACTTCTATAGTTGTGCCATACGATGTTTGGTCGGGAATAAATCTCTGAGATCGCAAGAACCCACTTGTTGCGCATCAGATCATGGCCATAACACCCACCTGTTGTGCGTATATGTGAGCACTGGACGCTTTTCACAAAATCTTTATACAAACACACAGTTTTTACCCAATTTTGATGGAATTTTGTATACATTTACTTTAAAACAAATAGAAAACACCGTTGAGGTTTGATTTACAGAAACCTAAACCCTCTCCTTCCCCCCCCCCCCCTCACCTTAATTTCTGTCAGTTTTCATATGAACCCACAGTGTTTAGGAGTTGTATTTGATAATATGAGCTATGCTGGAACGTTCCGTGGTGGGCCCCTGAAGAAAGGAATTACCCTTCCTGCCTCTGACACAATAGTTTGGTACACCTCCTTTGGGAAGATTTAACGAACCATTGGGTTGTGAATTAAGTTAGATTTTAGTGAAAACTTTTTTTGGCGCATTGGGCGTTTTTTGGATGGGTAAAATCTTATGATTTTGCATTACTGCCAGCTAATGCTAATAGTATATCTGTTGCGGTATGGTGGCTCAGTGGTTAAGGTGTCCGACTGGGGAACGAAACATTCTTGGTTTGAATCTCTGTCTTGGTTGGGTTTTTCATAGACCATTAACCTGACCTTCATATCTGGCATAGCTTGCTGTGTAATTTGTAATACATCAGAATGCTTCCGTGGTTTGGACGTCACATTAAACTGTACTTCCTCTATAGCTGGTAGGACTACTGGGTTAGGTTAAGGAAGCTAAGACAGTGGCAGAATGCGCAGCCACTAGAAACCTGGTCACTAGTTCATTACAACCACATAGAATTATTTGTTATTATTCAGCATATCTGTAACTACGACGTGTTGCACGTATGATATTAATAGTTTTAAGTTTTAACTTTTGTCAGTAGTACCCAATGACAGCTCTTTTTTTTTGCTGATGGGTTTACGCCGCATCGACTTCAAGGTCATTAGAGCTGGGAAAGGATGGGGACAAGGAACGGGAAGAAATTTGGCCATGGCCTTTTCAAGGAAGCATCCCGGCATTCGTCTGGAGTGATTTGGGGAAATCATGGAAAACCCAAAACTGGATACCCGACCAGGGATTCGAAACCACGTCCTGAATCCGAGGTCAGAGCATTACTACTCACCAACCACACTCGGTGCACTACCCCTAAATCTTCCACCAAAGTATCACCTTCTGGTGATGTAGGACATGTCTAGAGAAACTCCACCTACCAATGGTGTTCACAGGCACAATCCCAAAGACAGAACTAATCCCTTCTCCACGAAGCACCACTGTCTTCACATTTACCCATCTCACAGTGTGCTTCAACCATAGCAACTGAATCCCTGCACGAGCTCAACCCTGGTTTGCTGCGCCTCCTCCACCCTCTGTCTCAGGTCACTCTCTATGCTATAACTTTGGTTTCTATTAGGCTTTGTATGTCTGTAATGAATGATTCTGTTTTTTGCTTACAGTCACAACTTAGGATTTTTGGCAAAGTAACACTGCAAAGAGAGAAAACTGAGGAGCTAAAGCTTATGTAATTTGCAAAGGCAATATGTAAAGAAGATTAATGCCACGTTTATATAATTTTGAAAATTAGTCTTTGATTTTTCAGTATAGGGTAATAGCAGGATGAAGATATAAAATGTAAATATCGAAGAATATGTTTGACGATTAGTGTTGTGACACAGGATATACTGATGAGATGGTAAGGAAATATTTCTGATGTAGATAATGAGTAGAACATGGAAAACAAGCTATGAAACCACAATCAGTTCTACATCAAAGATAGCGGATGCTATGAAACCACATTAGAAATATCAAATATGTGATTTGCAATAGATTCAAAGGAAATCTGCTGAAAGTGTGGAAATCATTCAGCAGACAGGCAAGACTGTTGGCTGCATATAAGGCATACATTGCCCATAGGCTCTAGAATTATGTTGTTAGAAGAATCAGTGGTACCAGGTGGAAAGGACAACAAAACCATAACTATTACAGGGATCAAAATGGGAAAGTTTTCCTTTGTAGCTAATGTAGTCAGGGACTGGAAACAGTTATCAATGACCTTCACAACACACACTTCACAGTGGAGGAATTTAAAGTAAAAATGTGTATAAAGTTTAATAAGTGTTGGGAAATTTTCAGCATGTTAAACGCAACCAATAATAAAAACACACTGATGGTTTAGCGATCAAATTATCCTTACCCTATACTAACTTTATTTGGAAACAATAATTAAAAAGTAGACTGAGGCTGCTCATTAAATCTAATTTAGGTAAAACTGAAATGCTACCTGGACCAGAAAACAACTTACTCTGCTGATAACTGAGTCAAAAAGTAGAGGCCGTACTCACAAATTTACTGTATACATCAGAGTGTCATACGGAAGAACCCCAATAAGTCAAAATTTGAGGGAAACTTGAAAAATTTGAATTATTCCTTGCACTATTCCTGATTATTCTTCCAATATCCTTCCACACCTCTTCACTAATACATGTCTTGTACACACTCTTCACCCTACTGCCATATAATAAATCAATTCATCACCTTTATCATATCAGTTACAATAATTTCCACAAACCTAGCTTTCCTTCTTAGCATGTCTTCAACCTTGCATTTCATACCTAAAATGTGGGCTCCATATTACACCACCGCATTCAAGCAATGTCACGGCCAAAGTTTCGTAACCCAATTCCCTAACTTCCCTGCTACAGACTCTCTTCACCCTCTCCAGTAAATAAAGGATTTTGAAACATCTGCCTACCACTTGTCCAGTATCTCCTGCCCAGTTGAGATATGTCTACTTCTGATTTTCAACAAGCAATTCCTTTCTCATCCTATAATCATCAACAACCGTTAGTTTTTTAATCTTTGTACCTAATAACCTGAGCAGTCATTGACTCAAAACAGTGAATTAGCACACCTTTCAAGATGTTTATGTTCTGTGAACGTGTTATTAGAAAAAGAGACAGTGAAGGTATAAACATAGGGTAAATATGTGAAAACATAAAATGTAAGGAATATCTAAAACTCTGAAGACTTGAGCTGGGCACAGAACTTCCAAGGAAGTTCCTTGTAAGGAACTTTCATTCGTTTTTTTTAAATTCTGTCCTGTTTCAGCTAAAATAATACCTCATTGAAAGGAAAGAAACTACATAGAGTTTCAAAGGAACTGAAAAACTGCTCACTAACCTGTAGGCTTCCTTATAGATTTTAGGAATATCTGTAGCCACTATTTTCTGTCTCTGATGAGACAGAGCTCTTGCAAGCCAATAAGGCAGCTCCAAATTTGTACCAACTGATATATTTTTAGTTTCAGAACCAGGATTCAAATAACCTAAATGAAAAAATAGTGTGTCAAAACATTTCACCAAGCCAACAGCTGGTTACTTAATTACTATTACAGTTCATATAAAAATGCAAATTTCACAAATATCAAAATGTCACCTAGAAACTTTCCAGTCTATTTGTCATAGCAAATAATACATTCATTCATTCATACAAAATAAACAAATAATCATTTTGCCTTTTATAACAGATACAGAGAATGGAATGTAATATCAGGGTATATACTGAAAACATCAATTCAAACACTACAGGAATGTAATTTAGCAAAAATTTATATAATGCAAATGCATTTATTTAGGGAAATTGGTACTAACGCTTATAATCCTTTGCTATTACTAAAATATAATATTAACTTGACACAAGTCAACACATTTAATCTAATACATTTCATCAAACACCAGACATAAATGTGAGGTTTTCAAATCATTTTACTCATAAGGCTAATTTTGCAACCTGATGATAATTTGAGATGCAACATACAGATTTCTCATTTACATTTGATGGTTCAACCATTTAACCAAACAGAAATTAATTAAATAAAATTACGTCTCAACTACATTATTCCATAATATCTCGTATTAAAGAAAAGATACATTACCCAGTGTCTTGATACAGAATCAAGTAATTAAAATTAGTTAAGGGTTAAAATGTCTTATTTAACTGTGATTGAGCATTACTCCATCGGCAATTTCCCCACTCACTCATCAAAAATAGATAAATAGAGGAACTATAACTAGAATTACTGTGGATTGTGATAGCATTACAACATTTTCATTTATTTTGCCAAACTAGCAATACAGGTGACAACATATCTGTCATGACATCACAAATAGCTGTGACTGATGTATACATCACACAGAAAACCAGGGTTTTCATAGGAGTGGAAAAACAACTGCTCAGATTCGTTAAAGCAGCCGGGCTGTGATGTGACCACATCTTTCCCCTTGCCATATGTCTCGCCTCACATGATTAAGACTAGTGTTGAAATATTGTTTTTTCTTTGTTGTGTGTGTGGGTTTTGTGCTGCTACTGCCCTCCTCCCTTCAACTTTGGTGAATGTTGGGTGTATTTTCTCTTTCTTTTCCATGTAAATATTGCCTACTGGCATTTCTTTCCTTTCAATTGTTACCTATAATATGATCTTAATTTTTAAAAAAAAAAAAGGTCACATTAAAAAACTCTACAATAAAAAATTGAGAAATATTGAAACAAAAATAACTAGAATACTTAAGATCTCAGAAAGCACATAGTCATCGTCATCAGATGTTTCCACTTTTGTGGTCATCCTGCACATCCTCTTCCAAGCCTGGTGGTCATTCCAAGACTTTTCCTCCATCACATTTCTCCACGCGACTCCCTTAGCCTCTGCATCTTTCTTCACTTGGTCCATCCATCTTGCCTGAGGTCTTCCAACTGGTCTCTTTTCCTTCCCGCTACACAGCAGTTCTCCCTTCGGCATCCTCCCCTCCTCATACCATCTCCCCACCACTGCAGTCTTTTCCTTGCTAGCATCTCTTCTAAGAAAGCAGATAGTATCAAAAATATTGATATCTTTCCAATGTAACATATCCACTTAATTCTGCAGCCCAAACATACTAAAAATAGCAGAAAACAAAACCTATAACAATATTCTGCCTGGCAGAAAGTAGAAGTGACGGAATTGCGATCTCCTGTAGATCTCCACATGTGGTGGTGTAGGAACAGCAAAAACATTAACTCAGGGTCTATAGTTATTTTCTTCTTTAAACCGTTCAACATTATCACATGAATTGGATAGGGTGGGAGTCACAGAGCAACTTATATATACATGCACCAATCATTAGGATTGGAGAATAACTACTGCTTACCACAGTTGATAGTAGGACGGCATTTAAAACAAAGTCAGACAAGTACACACAGTGAGCCTTGCAATTTGGGTTTACGACCCTTCTTCAGCAGTAGCACATGATGGACACTGGCAGCTGACCACGTGGCTACCTCCGCTAACTGTGGTGATTGACTGTTTTACTTTCCCTAACTTTCCTCATTTTCATTGGCTAACAATTTTGTCACAATATATAGTAGACATACCAAAGAGAATTTCCTTTCTCCCTTGCATCTAAAGCTTATTAATGGACATGGTGATCTCATCCATATTATTCTACAAACATCCTTTCAGGTTTCAACAACTTGTAACTTCCAGCACTCTCTCCACCCTCCTATCTTCCAAAACCTCCCACTTCACCTTCTTTATCACATCAGTTTCTAAATGTGTTGTGCAATAGTTTCCACCCTCTAATCCAGCTGCTCTTCCTGGCACCCCTTGTATTTTGTATTGGATACCTATTATGATGGTCCCAGGCTACAGCTCCACGTAGCCTCCGTATTCAACCAATAAATGGGCTGCACAGTGTGTCACTTCTCTGGGACCTAAACGCACAATTTTGAAACCTCTCAGTACCACATAACCAACTGAGTGGAGGGAAGATATTTACACGATGTCTTCTACAAGATGGTCCTCTTCACCTCCACAATCATACAAAACCTTTTTTTTCCCCCACTTCGGGCTATATGCCATGTTGACAAAATAGGAGGAAAGCGGATTCAGCCATAGCCTTTGCCTACTGTGATTTTAGGAAACCATGAAAAACTGAAATCTTGATGGCTTGACAGGGATTCGAAGTCATGTATGGCTGTATACCAAACCTGAGTGGCACTGCTCCTTCACCAGGCTCAGTCTTTATTTATATATTTGTGTTCCTAATACGTTTAATTGTTTTCAGCACATATCTTCATACCATGTTGATATATCCAGTTAGATATTCTGTCAACATAACCCCCAGTTCAACCCTACTATATAACTTTGTCACTGGCAAACAACTGCTGACTGTAAACAATTAACACAATCATTAATTAGAACAATGAACAGCACCCCATGGCACTCCTGTTTTCACATCCAACTCATGATTCATTTCATGCCCAAACCCAATACTTCCTACCTTTAGAAATTTGTTGTCCCAACATAACATTTTCTTCAACTGCAATGGTTCTTATCTTAACTACCACCATATCATGGCTCACTCTGTCAAATAGCTTGAAACGATCCAGTGCTACACCATCAACTTGTCTTCACTTATTCTTTTCATTTGAAATACCTTGACAAAAACCTCTCAAGTACAAATGTCTATCAAGAAAGTAAGAAAAAATATATAACAGCTCATGGTAAACACATTGCTAAAGACACTTTATTACACTACTACTTCTATTTTAATTTACTAAAATAATGTCTAACCTTATTTTCTCGGGATTACTGGAGATGACGATTCCGCCTGGAGTTGGCATCATAATACTGCAGTGGTCAAACGCAAGACTCCGCTAGAAATTTTTTCTGAAGTATATTTAACGGTTTCTTGCTGGTCCAGGCTGTATTTCAACCGAATTTCTGGTTGAAAATAATTGTCCAGGTTGTATTACAACTGAATTACTGCTTGAAAATAATGTCTTGCGATTGACTACAGCAGTATTACAACGATATTATTTAATGTTGTTGCAGCGGAATCGCGATCTCCAATAGACCCATTTTCTCTCTCTCTCTGAATGTCGGTTCAGTTATATTCAAGAATTAATATCCAAGCAAACAAAGGCTGTCAGATTTCTAATGATAAATGAAAAAATGTCAGCAAAAATAACTATATGCTTTGAAAAAATAAAATTTCATCAGATTTAAAAAAATACTGTTAATGAATGCAAGTAATGTGACAACCAGAAACGTCATGAAATTCAGTTGAACTGAAATTAGGCTTTGTGCTTTAATAAACTGATACTAAAAGTTACCTAAACCCAGCACCTGCACCTCGAACTTGCAAGGAATGCGTTCCTGGGTTGCCATTATATCATCAATGCAGAAATAATTCGGAAAATAACTTCTTTCAAAAAACATCTTCACATGAAACAAAGATCTGTCACATTCTCGCGCCTTTTTCAAGGTACAGGGTCAAAGACACTTCACTCATAAGCTTTGCAAACATCTTTGAAACCGTATTATAAATAACTGTACATAGGTAATTATTGCAATGGACATGAATGAATGAATTTTTAGTATACTTTTATTCATATTTCCAGTTGCATAACGTATTTACAATATTTATTTTGAAAGATTAAATTATAAATTTTTCCTTGTGACAGAATACACTAGAAATTGAATTTCCTTTATATGTATCACATCTTTCACACATTTGTTTTGTAGCATCATAATTAAGAAAAACAATATTTTATACCGGTACTTTTTTTACTGTCATAAATTTTCACCTCAAAACATTTTTTATTCTCAATATGTATGCCGCAGTTGTAAAACATATCTCCACAAATATAAATACCATGGCTTTTAAAGGTTGTAGTCCAATATCGTCTTAGAGATTTTTGATATACGTCTCAAATACTTTTGAGCTCGGTTTCCTCAGTGTTTGCTTTTATATGATTAAAAGTAGCGAATTTTGTAGATTTGCCTTCATAATAATATTTATATAGTCGTACAGAATTTCTTCGAAGAGTTTTACGGGTCATTCCTACAATGAAATATTTGTTGACAAAGAAATACAAATTTTCACACTATTTGGACTCCATGAAAGTTATAATCAATTTTCCACAATATTTTGTTAATAACTTCAATTAATTTATTTGCGATAGAGAGCATGTTCCGTTATCAATTTTCGTGCACATCCGTTTTTTATGTCATCTTAAATTCTTCGAGTTTTAATTTCCCCGTCCATCTATTTTGGTTCTCTATGAAGTTTAATTTTTCACAAATTATTCGTTACTTCCATTGGAAATTTATTCCAATATCTGAATGCATCATATATAAAATAGAGTTTTGCCATTCCCCTTTGTCTGTAATCGATTGCCAGCTAGTTGTCATAGTTATGTTTTTCATTTCATGTGTTTCCAATGTATTTTATTTAATTTATTTGCGACGGTGCCTCTGGTGGCAATTTCGCTACATACACATTTTCTTTAATTTAATTTAATTGCGATGGAGCACACACTCCGGTGGTAATTTCCATACACGGCCCATTTTTACCCATTCCTGTAAACCCTCCCCCCCCCCCTATTTTTCCCTCTACAAATTTCAACTTTAGATTCTTTCAGCTTATTTGGTAGATCATTCTTCAATTTCCTTGGAATATTATTGCATTCCCGGCCCTCCTCACCTAAGAAGGAAAATCTGCTCACACCGTTGGCCCTGAAATCGAGTGCGAGCTTGTGGTCATGGTCATTTCTTACCTTTCATGCACTACTTTAATTCTAACAGCAATATCGTTCCACGCCTCATTACCAATACATGCCTTGTACATTACCATTATTCCTTCCGGGTCCTTTATCATATCGATTATTGATTGTGTTTTGAGGTAATTTTCAGAAACAAATCTTGCAAACCCTTCTTTGCACCCTATCCAACTCATGTGTTTGATACCCAAAATGTAAGTCCCATACTACAATACCGTGTTCAGGAAATATTCTGACCAAAGTTTTGAAACCCGAATCCTTTATTTCTCTCGTACATCCCCTCATCTGTCTCTCCAACAAGTGAAGGATTCTGAAACATTTTCATACTACCAGTGATTTGCTCAGTTGAGTTTGTTATCAAATATATATTTCAAGTCTTCAAAAAAAAAAAAAAAAAAAAAAAAACCTTCCCCCTGATAATCAAAATCAACCTTTAGTTTTTTATGTGTATGTCTAATAAGTTGACTTTTCTTTGCATTTATCTTTATTTCATGTTGCTCTACCCAGCTAGATATACTGCTCAGATCACCCTGCAGCTATTACAGTCTTTTACCATTTTGAGCCTATTATATAGCGCTATGACATCTGCAAACAACCTGTCTTCTGACAGTAGACTAGCAACACATTCATTCATTAGAATAATGAATAGCAAAAGCGCCAAGATGCTACAATGTAATACTCTCATTTTCAATTTTACCTCATTTGATACTGCATTTCCTACCGCAACTTTTTGCTTTCTACCTTTTAAGAATTCTGCTACACAGCAAATCACTTTCCCATTCACTCTAATTTTTTTTACCTTATTTAGCATTATTTTATGGTTCACTCTGTCAAAAACCTGTAAAGAATTTAGTGCAACACTATCAATTTGGTCTCCATTGTCCATTTCATCCGAAATATGTTGCATATAGCCCACTAAGTGTCTCCAAACCTCATCTTCAATGTAGATCCTCTCACTTCCTGCACTTCACACCTCTCCTATATTCCAATGAAACTCAACCCATACCCTTTATTATTTCAGTTACTAACTGTGTTCGATGATAATTTCCACATATAAATTTAGCTTTCCTCCTGTGTACTCCCTCCAACTTCTGTTTTTGATATCCATAATGTGGGTCCTATGCACCACCATGTTTAAGCAATTGTCTGGTCATAGTTTTATTGCCCAATTCTCTCACTTCTCCCATCCATCCCCCCATCATTCTGTCTAATAAATGAGGAATTTTGAACCCATTTCATATCACCTGCCCAGCTGAGGTTATTACCAAATGTTACACCAAGATATTAATACTTTACACTGATCAGCTGGAATACTATGACCACCTATCTAATAGCCGGTATGTCCGCTTCGGTACGGATAACAGTAACGATGCGTCTTGGCATGGAAGCAATGAGGCATTGGTAGGTCGCTGGAGGGAGTTGGCACCACATCTGCACACACAAGTCACCTAATTCCCGTAAATTCCGGGGGGTTCAGATCTGGCGAGTTGGGGGGGGGGGGGGCCAGCACATCAATTGCAACTCGCCACTGTGTACCTCGAACCATTCCATCACACTCCTGGCCTTGTGACATGGCGCATTATCTTCTTGTAAAATACCATTGCGACTGGGAAACATGGTCGTCATGAAGGAGTGTATGTGGTCTGCAACCAGTGTTATTGGCCGTCATGGTGGGTTGGACGAGTTCCACTGAACCCATGGATCCCTACGTGAATGTTCCCCAGAGCGTAATTGAGCCGTCGCCCAGTTCGTCCCCCTGCAAAACGGTGGATTCGCACCCCCCCCATCACCATGACGAAGAAGGTATCGGGATTCATCAGACCATGCAACGGTCTGCCTCTGCACCAACGTCCAGTGACGATGGCCACGTGCCCATTTCAGTCGTAGTTGCCGATATCGCGGTGTTAACATTGGCACATGCATGGGTCGTCGGCTGCGGAGGCCCATCGTTAGGAGTGTTCGGTGTACTGTGTGTTCAGACACACTTGTACTCTGTCCAGCATTAAAGACTGATGTTAGTTTCGCCACAGTTCGCCGCTTGTCCTGGTTTACCAGTCTGCCCAGCCTTCGACGTCCAACATCTGTAATGAGCGGTAGCCGTTCTTCCTCGTTTTAAACGCGTATAGCACGCTCACTGATACTACATGCACCTTACGTGTGTCTCACTAGCAGTCAGATAACGCCGTTATCGCCTGGATGGGTTTATATCGATAGTAGGTATGCGGTCATAATGTTCAGGTTGATCAGTGTGAGTCTTCAACAAACAGTTACTTCCTCACCCGACAGTCTTATCCAACCTTTAGTTGCTTTTTTTTTTTATCTGTGTACCCAATACGCGGATCCCTATTGGTATTTAATCATTCCATGTTGACATACTCAGCTAGATATCCTATTCAGGTCACCCCGCAGCTGTTTACAGTCTTCTCCAATTTTGATCCTATTGAATAACAACGTTTAACTGTAAACCATTAACACGATCAATCATTAGAAAGATGAATAGCAATGAACCAAATACACCACCCTGTGGCACTCCCGTTTTCGCTTCCTCTAGTTTCCTCATTTTAATTCTTTGTTTTATACTTTTTAGAATTCCTCTAGGAAGTAAGTCACTTTTTCAACTACTCCAATGATTTTTACCTTATTTAACGCTTTTTTCTGACACCTCCGTCAATTTCCCCGGAAATGTCCAGCCCCGCAATATCTTTTTGACCTCCATTCTCCGTATCATTTGAATTGCATTCATGTAGTCCATTAACTGAGATTCACATTAATGCATAAAGCCATGTTGCCGATTTGAAATATAGTTTCTTTCCTCACAGATATTTCTGATGAATTTACCCGCTAATGATGTCAGACTAATCTTGCTGTAATTATCAACAATATTTGTTGCCCCATTTTTTATTGGACCGGTATTACTATTGCACTTTTCCTTTGCTCTGGAAAGCATCAAGTCTCCAGACAAAATTTCATATTAAGGTATAATGTTATATGCCGCTATCTTTAATACATCTGTAATTTTATTTTCTACGCAGGTTATTTAAGATTTTTTACCTCTCTTATTTGCTTCATCACATCCTCAAAATGGCCTTTTTTAGTTTTTGCTTATTTCTATTTGAGTAGAAAATCTCTTCCTCCGATTTACATCCTCCAGCTCTGAACAATATTTACGGATGGTAGCATCAACCATGGAGGAAATTTCCTTCCTCCATGGCATCAACCAGTCACTTAATATCTCTGCCCTTTTCAAATCCTCAGCAAATCTGCACCATCCTTATCTGCATCTGTCTGAATATCTTCCCATCGGTTTTGTTATAGCCATAGAAATTTCAAGAATTTTAATTCAGTGATTCCTTTTTACCAATAAAGTTCGTCATAAATCCATCTTTAGGATCTTTCTTTCCTTCAAGTTGTTTCAAGTACTCTTACTGAATTGCTGTCTCTTTTGTCGTCTCTTCTAACCAGCCTCTTCAGTCTTCTCTCTTCTGCAGTGTGATGTGCATATTTCTCATTTCCTACTATGTTCTGTTTTGGAATTAATATTTCTATGACTATTCTTATTATCTCCTTGAAATGCCCTCAATTTCGATTTCATTATACTTGTTCTTTACTTTCAAACCATATATTGTCTCTTTCCATACGCTGAAGCTTTCCCTGAAATGCCTCTTCAGATCTGAAATGTCTCCCTTTTTATAATTGAACATATTATCACATTAATTTTTGGTCACTGCTTTAGTGAGCCCTTTTAATACCCATAATCACCTTTGCAATGACACAAGGCTGTCTGAGATTGAATTTAAGTCATATACAGTAATCTTCAAGTAGGAGAGGATTTTCAACAGCTATAGAGATATGGAGACGAAATATAACTACTTAGGTCAAAATGGGTTGCAGGCCAACGCAAAAAAAAATCAGTTTATTTTGGCAAAAGGGTAGTAAAATAGTTTGCATAGTGGGCGAAAGGAATTGTTAGTTGTATCCATAAATACTAAATATTCTGGCATATTAATATTAAATGGGAACTACTTTCTGTGTGACCTCCGAAGTTCACAATGGCCACATCTTGGTTAGGAATAGCCCTATATAAATTAATATATAGCTGTTTTATTGTATTACTTCATGGAAAAAATTTCCTCATGAGGCCTCATATTTTGTAACGTTCACAACTGAACCATGTCGCAGTAGATGTAATAATTTTACTGTTGTATAGGTTAGACCAGTGGCGGACACAGGATTATGGTTTGGGGGATGGGGCAAGGATTTGGTATGGGGGGAGGGGGCTTGAAATCCATGTCATCGCGAGTGACCTTTTGGGGGAGGGGGTTCAGACCCCTAGTCCCCCCCCCCTGGATCCTCCACTGGATTGGACTGAGTAAAATAAATTTTAAGGGTTGTTGAATTGTTTCCATGACTTGTTATATATCTTTTAGTTTGTCTGAATTGTTTAGCAGGAGACCTATTACACATAATTCATGTAGAAAATACCTTTTATAATCATTTTCTTAACAGTAAAGCACTTTTCAGCTCAGAACATAACCTTGTTATATATTCAAAAACCATTCAGAAGCGGTTTGGTTAAGAACTTTTATAATCATTTTATTAACAGTAAAGCACCTTTTAAATTGATTCTAAACCATTTTCGTAAAAGACCTAAGATTCAAATAAGGTTGTTTTTTCAGATATAATGAATTTCATTGCATTCATTTCCACTGAGAAAGCATAAAACGAATATCATTTTAAGATGTATTTTCTATGCTCTAAAAATTCTATTTAAGGAGATATTTGAAAAATAAAGAATTTTGTAAATAAAAGAACTAGGAAGATAAAAGTAGACTTAAATGAGAGAGAAAAATTCGTTTAATAATAATAAAACAGATCCAAGGTAATTTGAAGTTTAAGTAAGAAAAACGAAATTTTAGTGATGAAACGTGATGGTATCAACATGTGCGACTTTTATAAATTAATAGCTCTTATACGAGGATAATTACGAGAAAATTTGTTATAACTGAAAACATTGGGAATAAATCAGACTAATAAAAGTTTCTGGAAAATCTGAGAAAAAATAGCGTACCTTATAAATGGGGTATTCGTAAATCACAAAAGAACAGTGCTTCACCTGGGGAATACCCCTCATTCTGAAACGCGTCAGCTAAAGATTAGCCAACGCTATGAAAAGCGTTCCCTTGGGGGAGCAGTTTTTTATTTTGGGGGGGCGGGGCAGTTTCGAGGGAGCAGTTTTGTGAAGGCAGTTTTCAGCAGTACGTTGGTATAGGACAGGCGTTTCATGTCTCCATAACCGTCCAGTATCAACCTAACAATCGCAGGCTTGGTGTCGCATCGGGAGGAAAAAATTCAAAATGTGACTACTTAAAGTTTAATTATCTCGCATCGGAACAAGCTCTTGGACTTTATCATTAATCACAAACAAACTTTAAACTTAATTAATTGAAAGAACTTTTTTAAATGGTATAAGAAGTCAACAGTAGCAGTGTTTTAAAACTATCATAAAACTCACTCTAATTTGGGGTTGCAAATAGAAAGTATGTTTGCAAGAATGTATGCTTTTAACCAGTGTTGTGCCTTGGAGGATAATCTGCATCTTCATATGTGATTTTCGAAGTTCGATATTGCTTTAAATATCTTCAACAGTGTAATTTGATGTCATCGAACTTTCAGAATATATTTCGAATTCGTAACTACAGTGAGTTGTTTTCTTTCATGTATGACCTGTTAGCTATTACAGGGAAGGTAAATAACTTGGCGGCTGGTTTTAAGAACTCAAGTTTACGCGTAATGTTTGAACCCCAAGCAAGCATTTATTCGTGACACTCTCTTCAAACTTGAGCTATTAATCATCGCAAAATGAAGAACTTGCATGAAGATTTTGCTGTACAAGTAAATATTTTCATCCTAAATAGATGGATTGATAATATGCAACGCACCAGTCTTTTAAGAAAACACATGGACCAGCTTAAAACTGGGTTTAGTTTTGCTTACCGAGCGAAGTGGGTGAGCGGTTAACGTTCTGGCCTCGCATTCGGGAGGACGGTGGTTCGAATCCCCGCCCGGGCATCCAGATTAGGGTTTTCCATGGTTTCCCCAAATCACTGCAGGCAAATGCCCGGATGCTTCCTTCAAAAGGTCATGGCTGAAATCCTTCCCGTTCCTTGACCCCCATCCCATTCCGCCTATAATGGCCATAAGTTAAAAAAAAATAATAATAGTTTTGCTTGTCGACTACTTGGTGTCTAAAGTTCTCAAGAAATAAAGAGCATCAACTTCTCTGAGGCCACTCATGCCTTAACAGAACTCATCTGAGGGTGTGGCAACTCTTCTACAGTATGTGTTTAAAATTATGTTTAAATTAGTGTAGACGTTTCCCTTTATTTTTATTAAAATGAGAAACTAGTATTATAGATTAGTGAATTGACACATATGTTTGGTTAACTTGTATGTGATGTTATTCATTACTCAGCATGATGATGTTGCATATATTTTGACAAAGTATTTCCGAGAAATATGTTTGCTGCAGTACGAAGTCTGCCCCCACCCCATCGACCATCAACGATAACAGCTTCAGCCATGTAGGCCCTACCTAGCGCTGTCGAATGTAACACGTTTTATAATTGTGCAGCTCAACGATAACAGCTGCAACCATGTAGGCCCTACCTAGCGCTGTCAAATGCAACACGTTTTATAATTGTGTAGCTCAACGTTTCAGGTAAAAAAAAAAAAAAAAAAAACCTTGCAAAGTGTTGCGAATTGAAAATATAAATAATAAAACTCACCCACGAGATTGGGTACTGTTCTTTTTTAGATCTGTTTCAATTTGAAGCCGGTATCATGTTAAATTAAGAAGAAAAGATTTGTTTCCATGTTCTCTTTGAATAATCTCAGTTGTTCCGAGTTGATAACATTAACATTTGATTTTAAATTGTCTTGTTTAAGCTGGTAAAATCATTAAAATCTCAGGTTTCTTAAGACAGAAGAGGTGTGTGTCATTTTCCTATCTCACCGTTCAATACCAAATACGAGTTCTAAAAGAAATAGCCAAGGAAATAGCATCGGCAGTTATCGACACGAGAGGCCATAGTTTCAGGTAAGTATCGTCGAGCGGAAATGTCAAGCTTTGGAAAATAAATGGGTATGTATTAGAGAAACTACGTTTCTGTGGATCAAGTTATGTTGAAAGTGAATGTTTTTTTACCAAATTAATTCCTTGATTATTAATTAAAATCACTGCATCATGCACATTAAGTATAAATAGTCTTCCATATAATATAATTTATTTATAAAATAAACCAAGGATCAAACTTCAAGTCATAAGATTAAAAATACTTTAAAATCCTTTTTTACTTGAAAAGTATTGTAATAATCAGTGTTGCACTTTTTCTGATTTATATTTTCTGTATTGGTTTATGTTTGTAACTAATCAAAACATTTGACTTTTCATCTCTATTCTAAAAGCATTCAGCAGCGAATTGATGGAAAATAGTCAGAAGTTTCTCCTACTGCAGTAAAAACTCAATTCAATTGCTTATAATGTGATACTAAATTAGAATATAAAATTAATTGGTGGGAGACAGTGTAAAGTCTATTTTTGAGTGCTGTGAGAGATTGCAGAATCGCACTTCCATGAAATAACAGATGGACGTAGAATCATGTGGCCAGACCTTACGCTATCAGATACTGCGTGATCTGTTAAGAATAACAATCAACATTTAGTTGTAAAGGTTTTCTTCCTACGGCGTGCTGAAGCTGCCAGTGTGGCGCTCAGAAGGTTATGATGATTGGATTGTGTAAGGAGCAGGAGTATGGAAGCAGTCAGTCGTCAGAATGTGTTTTATTTGCGTGAGCTTAGACGGAGGCGGCGTAGAGCTTATCCCAGAAGGCGACCCTCTCCCTGAAGGGCTCCGTGAGCACGTCCAGCCCGCCGTTGTTGATGTCCAGGTAGCGGGCGCAGTCAGGTGTGAAGGGCGGCCATGTCACCGCCTCAGAGGCAGGCGTAGGGTCTCTGCAAACACACACAGAGCTGAGAGCTGCACCAAGGGACGGAAACTCATCAAGAAATCAAAAAACTCAACAACAAAATAAAATACAACCATCAGTGCTGTAGGAAGTTGCTTAAATCATTGCGTATAAAATGCAGCATTAAATCCTAAGCGATTTGGCTGACTATAAGAACTGAGTGTTCATGTAACGGACGTCACTTAGTTTAATATGTCACTATTAAAATCATGTAAGTTGGTTAGGTTTCACAGCGACGGACTTCGAGTTAGTTTAGCAGTCTACTATCAAAATTGTGTTTGTTGTGTTTCACAGCAGCCAGACGTCGAGTTAGCACGTTCTGTTTGATCGACAGTTCAGGTTGCAAGTTACTCGTGCGGTGCTGAGCAAGCCAGGATACATAGATCACTCTCACTTCTACATCTACATCTATACTCTGCATTTCATTATTACTGTGGGTGGCAGAGGGTGCTAAGCACCAATCATAATTCAGTGCATTCCAATACCGAGCAGAACGAAGAAAGAAAGAATACATAAATGTATCAGAAGGGCATCTTATTTCTCGAATCTTATCCCTCCTGTCATTGCGACCTAAATAGGTTGGCGGAAGAAATATTTCGTTGCACTCGAAAATTAAAGATTTTCGCATATTCTCCAACAAATTCAAACGAAAACGACGTCGTCTGTCCACCAAAAAATCCCAGCCCAACCCACGTATCAGCACTGTGACACTTACGTAAGGACTGTAACTAGCAATCACGAATCGAGCGGCTCTCCTCTGTACTTTCTCTAACGTCTCAATCGTTTGCTATACGAATGCCAAATTGCACAACAGTATTCCAAATGCGGACGCACTATTGTTTTGTACGCTATTTCCTTTGTATGAGCATTACAACATCTCAAAATACGACCTATAAAACGTAGTTTAAAATTAGCTTAGCCTACGACGGAAGTTAGGTGCAAGTCCCATTTCATGTTGCTTTCTACTGTTGCGCCTAGATAGTTCAGGGAATCAACCGTGTCAACAGCTGAATTGTTAACTTTGTACTCGTGAGTAAACATTGCATTGCCTTGCACTTCCTCACTGTTGGGCGACGAGTTATCAGCCAGGTCTCAGAACAGTTAGTCTCTATACCAACCCTGCAGGCCCTGTTAACTGTATACTGTGTTCAGTAGCATGGGTTACGGAATACCTGCACATCATCAGCTGTAGTTGGCTTACGGTTTAGTACAGATTAAACGAAGTTTCCTGAAGAGCTTATTTGAATCAAGTAACCCTTACCTGTCCGCTCCCTCCCCTAGATGCAAGCTCAACCCTCGATGCTCATGTTTATTTAATAGTTAGATAGTAGTGCAAAAGAAAAAGAGAACCAGTCCGAAGAGGAAGGGCGCAAGAGCAGAAGAAACACATGAAGATAGTCGGCAGAAGTCATAGGGCACTATAGGAAAACCACTTAGAACCCACATGTCAGTCATCCATACACACCCCACAATTGGAAGTGGTTTTACATTCACTAGTAATTAACAAGAATCCATAGCACGCTGCTATCGACAGTAGACAGGTTGACGAGTGTAGTGCTAGGCGACAGTGGTGTGTCCTCACCCGGTGCTGGCGAAGCTGGTCCACAGCGCCGTGAGACTGGCTGAGACGCGGCCCTCCTCCGACTGCGGGTCGGCCGCCGGCGCGCTCAGCCCTGGGTAGTGGCCGCGGAACAGGTAGCACAGCTCGTCCCCGTGCGCGGCTCCTGCGCAGCACACAGCGGCCATGCAGTGCAGGCACTACCATCCAACTCCTCACGTCTTTACTATTACTATTACTCCGCGATTGACTAAAAGTGCGTGGCGGATGATGCATTGCACCTATCAGGAAAGGTAATGGTTTGGAAGAGATATACGGGATATGGCTAGGAAGCGCCCATGGGCTATTGTGAGGAACCATCCCAGCATTCGCATGGAGCGATCTGGGGAAACCATGGAAAACCCAGATTAGGATGGCCGGAGTATTTTAACGAAAGTTACTCCTGTCGGATTTTATGTTTAGTCGCCCGGTAAATCCTTTCTATTCCACTCCCTAAACGCTCGTGGAAAAAATGAATACAGAAAAGAATCGGTTCTGGCCCTAATTTCTCTTATCTTATTTTCGCGGTCATTCCGGGATATGAATGTTGCTGGTAGCAATATTTGTTTACTGTCATTCCGAAATACATCAGTCGAGAATTTTTCAATTAGCTTCTGTCGAGAGCAACGCCTTCCGTGCTCCAGGTCTTCCCAACATAACTCCTTCAACATCGCACTTACGCTTTCCCTCCAACTATATATACCTGTCACGAATCGGACGGCTCTTCTTTGGACCATCTCTAATGCCTCCATTAATCCCTTTTGATGGGGACCCCATACAGAGCAACAATATTCTAAGTGAGGCCGCACTAGTGACTTGTATGCAATCGACTTAACGTCCGGAGTGCATTGTTTTAAATTACGAAATCGAAGCATTCGATTTGCTTTCCCAATTACATTCTCGATATGCTCATTCCATGACAAATTATTACGAATTTTTACCCCTAGGTATTTAGCGGAATCTACCGTTCTAAGGACAGTGCCATTAATAGTATATTCAGAGCTAAATGGTGTCACCTTTTTACTTACATGCATGACTTGGCACTTTTTAGCGTTTAACTCCAACCGCCAATCTTTACACCACGCAATTATTTTCATAATATCGTCGTGTAACAAAGTGCAGTCGTCCTGGGTTGTGATTTCGCGATAAATAATAGCATCATCGGCAAATAATCTTTTCATCCCCCTTATTATGTCGCACAAATCATTAATGTATATGAGAAACAACAGAGGCGCTATCACGCTTCCCTGGGGAACCCCGGACCTCACTTCAGTAAGTGATGAACGCTCACCGTCGAGAACTACACACTGTGTTCTGCCCTCCAGAAAGTCTGCAACCCAGTCGCATATTTGTCTAGATATGCCGTAGCCACGAAGTTTCCTAAGTAACCTAGTGTGAGGCACAGTGGCGAAAGCTTTTTTAAAGTCTAATAGAACTAAATCAACCTGGGATTGTTGATCTATAATACGGCTCAAGTCGTGAATTAAAAGAGCAAGTTGTGTTCCGCAGCATCGGCCTTAACGGGATTTCTCGTTGGGGTGGTAAACATGGGATGAAGATAAATGCAAAGAAGTGTCAGCTTGCTTGAAGATTTCTCGGGCATGCGGCCGGATAAATTGATCGTAGTGCAATGAAGTTTCGACGGCGTAACGTGCCATCATCTTCAGGTTGTGTCTGCTGGCCGGCGTGAGGAGCCCAGTCCAGGAGGTGACTGGACCTGCTGGGGCGGTATTTACACCTTCGTCACATCCACCCTCCACTCCCGCCGTGGCGCTCCGATCGCGGTGGTGGGGGTGGTACGCTCCGACGCGTCGAGCAGTGACCATCAGTCTGTACTCTGTACGCCACCTCCGTCGCGCACTGTCTTGGCTCTGGTGTTTGCGGAGCCGCTTCAGTGCTGGGTTCCAAGCTTGGCTTAGTTGGAACCCGTTGTCTTTGTTTATGAGGTTACTCCGCATCCGGATCTCAATGGGTTCCTTGTATACACAATCCCAAAACTGTGAAGTGTTTCTCAGAACCTCGTTGTCCATATTCGATAGTATGCCGGGTCTCTATACAGTGTTCAGCAATTGCTGATTTTAACGGCTGCCGTCGAAAATTCGTTGAACTACGATCAATTGATCAGGCCGCATGCCCACATACCTTCAAGCATCAGATTCGCCGAGAAAACCTACGATTACAATTCAAGAGTAAGCTTATTAGATACACAGATACAAAACTAAATGTTGATTATATTTTTGTTACTTAGGGCTTTACGGCTCGTAGACGGCTAAGGTCATTAGAGGTGGGATGGGACTGGGGACAAGGAACGGGAACAAATTCGACCATGGCCTTTTTGAAGGATGCATCCCGGCATTCACCTGGAGTGATTTGGATAAACCACGGAAAACCCAAATCTGGATGCCCGGACGGGGATTCGAACCCGCGCCCTCCCGAATACGAGGACAGAACGTCACCACGTTCGATATTGATTATGATTATAAGATGGTGAAAGAATTGCTTGTTGAAGACTTCAAATGTAAATATCTTACCGTTCATTTAATAACAACCTTAATTTGTAGGAAACATTGGGCAGATAGTAGAAAAAGGTTTCAAAATTCTGCACTTGTTGGAGAGAGTGATGAGGGGATGTACGAGGGAAGTAAAGGAATTGGGTTACAAAACTTTGGTCAGACCATTGCTCGAATATGGTAGTGTAGTATGGGACCCTCATTTTACGTATCAAATACAGGAGTTGGAGAGGGTGCAAAAAAGGGCTGCTAGATTTGTTTCTGGAAGTTACCTCAGAACGCAATCAGTAACAGATATGATAAAAGAGCTGGAATGGGATTCATTGCAAGACATAAGAAGGGTGAAGAAAGTCATGGGAGTGTATAAGGCGTATATTGGTGATGAGGCATGGAAACATATTGTTGTAAGAATTAAAAGTAATCCATGGAAGGGAAAAGATGATCATGATCACAAGCTGGCACTCGATTTCAGGCACAAGGGTGTGGGAAGATTCTCCTTTTTAGGTAAGGGTGTCAGGGATTGGAGTAACTTACCAAGAAAAGTGATGACTAAATTATCAAAATGGTTGAAAGAATTTACAGTTAAAGTTGTTGAGAGCAAATGTAGATGGGTGCAGGAAAGGGGGAAGATGGGTGAGTATGGAAATTGCCAACGGAGCGCGCGCTCCATCGCAATTAACATTAAATCTAAGAAAACTCACAATTACACCGATGTTGATCTCATTATGAAGAAATCAGTTTATATTGCTCATTTCACTTCTTAATGAAGAAGTTCAACCAATAGCATTCAGAGATCAGAAGGGAAATACAGCAATTACTACGTGCAGTCAGCCATGTCACTTATTAGACACTAGGTATTTGAAACAAACAGTAAAATACACAACTGTTTGGTTGTGCGGGGTAGACTGACATACTACGATCTGTTGACCAAATAATATTCCCAGTCAGTACTGTAGTAGTGCTATGAAATAAATGGTGTTACCATAAGGGCACAAGATTTAAATTTTACACAAAATATGGTTTTCTGTAACGAAGTGTTTATTGATTTATGATAATAATAAACATTTTGAAATCACGTAACGAACAACACAAAAGTCGCATGTCATTGTTTGCGGGTGGTTCTGAAGGAGTGTTCGACCGTTGAGGGTGCGTCCATAAACCACGTGGCTCCATTTTGGCCTCTGGTTAACCCCACGTAGCCCCACGTGGCTTTTGCCTAATCCCTTCCTCCCCTTTTCCCTGCGTGGCCCATAGATTTTTTCCCTGTTGATTAGAGAAGACATTTTTGTACTGTTTTCTCTTGTCAGACTATCGTAAACTACAAGCGGAGATAATGAAATGACGAAATAGATATTCACATGATGTTGTGTGTTCTATACCTTATCTTAACTATGACAAATAGTACGAATGAATTAAGTTAAATGGCTTGGCTCGAGCCCCCCCCCTCCCCCCAGGCCGAGTCTGTAGTTTATGGACGATCCCTTAACGGCCAATATAGCAACAACTAAACCAGTACTTACGAATTTCTCAAGTATTCTTTTCACAGTTGATGAATACAGAACACTATTACCACCGAAAATTGAATGCACTTTACAAATCGTAGTAACCAACTTTTGGTAATACAGTTTAACAATAGGGACACGTTGTTGTACTGCGTAACGTTCTTTGTTTACTAACTTCTATCTGTCTCCAATCGATCTGTTTCAGTTACCGAATTAACGAATAATAACAGCCAAAATGGCGCACAATTATAATCTTGCGCTCTTATTGAAACATTCTTTACAGTATTTTAATCAGAATTGGTTATATGTTTATTTATAAACGTTTCTCGGGAAACAAACCGAGTAATATCATTATTGATGCACAATATTTCGGTGACTTAATACTCCGTCGCCATCTTCAGGTGCGGTAGAGACAATCTAGATAAGTTTCTACGACACTTGAACAGTGTCAACAAAAACATCCAGTTTACGATGGAGGTTGGAAAGGAAGGCTACCTGCCCTTTTTAGACATTCTGATTATAAAGAAAGCCGATGGAACTTTAGGACACACGGTGTATAGGAAGCCAACGCACACGGACCTGTACTAAACGCGCACAGTCATCATCACCCTGCACAGCGCAATACAGTGCTAACTACTGTTGTCCACAGAGCGCGGGCAATATGTGATAAAGACAGCCTTCCTAGTGAGTTAAAACATCTACGTGATACCTTCAGAAAGAATGGGTACAATGAACATCAGATACAGTTGGCATTCCGGGAAATGAAACGCAGGCCTAATAAACACGATAATGGTCCACACGATAAATTAGCCTTCTTGCCGTACTCTGGCGCCACAACATCTAGGGTCGGAAGAGTCCTGGCAAGAAATGGCATTAAGACCATTTTCCTACCACCACCAAAATTGAGAAACATTTTGTGCTCTCCAAAAGATGACCTTGCCCTGCGTACACCCGGAGTTTACTGCATCGCGTGTGAATGTGGAAAGAATACATCGACCAGACGATACGGTGCGTACAACAATGTTGTTTAGAACACGCCCGACATGTTCGCCTGGGGTAAGAAGAAAAATTAGCAGTGGCGGAACATAGTTTGGCAGAAGGACATGGTTTCGATTTCCAGCAGATTAATTAAATTGTGCTCCACAGAATTAAGTAATATACTAAGTTATCTATTTAATATATCTTTACTTGAGGGTACTTTTCCAGAAAGGCTTAACTGTGCTGTAGTTAAACCACTCTATAAAAAGGGAGATAAGGCAGCCGTATCGAATTACCGACCAATTTCATTACTAACAGCCTTCTCCAAAGTTTTTGAGAAAGCAATGAACAATAGAGTTTATGAACATCTAAAAAATAATAATATTCTAACTAAATCACAATTTGGTTTTCAAAAGGGTCATTCAACAGAACAAGCTATATTTGCATTCACTGACAATATTTTAGAAGGAATAAATGATAAATTAATTCCTGTGGGAATTTTTTGTGATTTATCTAAAGCATTTGACTGTGTAGATCATAAAATTCTGATAAAGAAACTTAAGTATTATGGTATAAATGGCATTAATAATAAATGGCTTAGTTCTTACCTTCTAAATAGAAAACAGAAGGTGTCAATGGAGAATTTTAAGGCTGCCTTAAGAGGTCCACTGTTTCCTGAGTGGAAATTAATCAGATGTGGAGTACCTCAGGGTTCTATATTGGGGCCACTATTGTTTTTAATATATATAAATGATCTACCCTCTGTTTCATCTAATAACTCAAAATTTGTCCAATTTGACACAAACATAGGAATTAAAAACACTCCAGATTTATCTACAGAATATATTTCAAATTACGTCTTTGAACTGATTAATAAATAGTTTACAGCTAATGGCTTGTCTTTAAACTTTGATAAAACTCAGTATATGCAATTCAGTACATCACACAGATTAACACCTGACATAGACATAAAATTTGCAGGCCAGTCCATTCAAGAGTTAGATAGTGTGAAATTTCTAGGTTTGTATATTGATCACAATTTAAATTGGAAAGTACATGTTTCTGACTTACTAAAGCGATTGGGAGCAGCCACGTTTGCAATTCGTACAATTTCAGCTTTAGGTGATCTCCATATGAGGCAGCTAGTTTATTTTGCTTATTTTCACTCCTTATTGTCATATGGAATAATATTCTGGGGCAATTCTACCCATAGAGATAAAGTGTTCAGAGCCCAAAAGCGTGTAATAAGAATTATGTGTGGGGTTAACAATAGAACTTCATGTAGAGAGCTATTCAACAAGTTAGGGATTTTAACATTAGCATCTGAGTATATATACACATTAATGTCCTTTGTAGTCACAAATTATACTTTGTTTGAAACAAATAGTAAATACACAATTATGGCACTAGAAGTAAAAATGATCTTCACAAGACTTACAAGTCATTGTCATTTGTTCAAAAAGGGGTCCGATATTCAGGGATACATATCTTTAATATGCTCCCAACACATATTAAATGTCTAGTAGATGATAAGAATAAATTCAGGAAAAAATTGAAAGAATTTTTAATTGACAATTCCCTCTACTCTGTCGAAGAATTTATTTCTAGGGTATCTAAAAAATAACTGCCAGTATCTTGTGTAAATATAGTTCACATAAGTACATCTCCTGGTGTATGTATTTAGTTTGTTACGTAATTGTTTACGGTACCATATATGTTATGTACATCTTGTGGTGTATGTATTATTTTGTTACGGATTTTTTTTAATGTACCATATATGCTATGACTGTACATCTTCTGGTGTATGTATTATCTTGTAATGGAAGTGTTTAATGTACCATGTATACTATGACTGTACATCTAGTGGTGTACTTACTAGTTTGTTATGCAACTGTTTATCTGTAATTTGACAACTTTCCACATCCCACAGAGCCAGTCTCTTATATTGGGATCAATGGAAAATGAATGTATTGTATTGTATTGAAGCGACTAAGGTGCTGACACATGCGAGAGGCTTCTGGGACAGCGTAATTAAAGAAGCATTTGAAATTCGCCTCGCGTCTGATTTGGTTGACAGGGATTGTGGGTTCCAGATAAGTGACGCATGGATTCCTGTTATTGAGGCTGCTCGTCACCAACGCTCTGCTTTTTGTGTTCGGCGGGCGTCTAATGACGTCTGAGATGCTGCTAGGCAACATAACAACGTCTGACGTTGCCATGCCAGTTTACTAACAACACGCTCAAAGCTGACTTCAAGACTTACAACTGCACCTGAAGTTGGCGACCGAGTATAAAGTCGTCGAAATATTGTGCCTCAATAATGATATTACTCGCTTTGTTTCCAGAGAAACGTTTATAAATAAACAACGCCGAGAAAAATTGCATTCATTTATGGTTATATGTTGTTACCTGGGACGCTGGCGAGGTTGAACATGGCCTTGACGAAGTTGAAGCCCGCGTCGACGGAGAAGACGTAGAAGTAGATAGGAGGGGAGGGCTGAGAGGCGAGCAGCCTGGCGGCACGGACAGCAGGGTACACGAAGCTCACGTCCCCACGCAGCTGGGAGGAGGGGAAACATATGTATAGCAGATATATTGTTTACTTCGCAATATATATTACTATTTTCTCTTCATACGACGTTCTGCCCAGCGTCGCTTAGGTAACAACAATGTGGTTGTTTTTTTCTGACCACCGTGCAATAAAAATAATAATGAACTGAACGGTGTTATTACCTAAGCGACGAGTTTACAAGTTTGAACTTGCATGTGGAGTAAAGCGGCCTATTCACGGTCCAACTTACAGGACATCCGTGTGGAACTACAATAGGATGCGCTCACCCATTCACGCTACTAGAAGGAGTCCAACAGAATGTCCCAAGCACTCCTTTCACTCGTACTTTCTCGCGGCACACCATGTGTCCTTATCGCACACTCGCAGGATGTTTCCTCCAATCACGATCCAGCACCGTAACTTGTTGGAGGGCAAGGACCCGTGTTGGTTGTCTGGGAGTCCAACCACGTTCAACAGTCCTGCATGTGGTCCTCTAACCCCTTTCCCAGCCCATCATGAGTTTTTTTTTTTTTTAATCGAAAATCGGATCATCGAAGGTCCTACAAGTTGTACTGCGATTGCGCCGCTAGAGCGGTGGAAAGGCGGGTGGCGGGCACGGAGATGTGCGGTGGCGTGGCCTTGTGCCAGACGCTTCAATTAGTCGAGTCATGACAAAGATTGTTTTGTTGACGCGTGCGTAGTTATGTAAATTACTTAATTCACTTGTGAAATCAAACCGTGTTTTTGTTGTTCTTGAAAGATGAGGCAACAAATAAATCAATGTGTCAGTACTATATGGAAATAGACGTTACTTATGGAAAAATGTAGAATTTGGCATAAAAAATACACTGATCGATTTTAAATTTATTTTTGATAAAATATTAAAATATAAATAACTATAAATTTATTTTTCCACGTCCGCATCCGCTTCTACAAAACATCCGCATCATCAAAAATGACCTCCGTTACAACCCAAATTGTTATTACCATCTGTACTATGACGACCTACAACTATACCTCAGCACATCACCAAACGATGTAGAGCAAATAAATGCTGAACTTAAGAAGCTTTCTGATTGGGCAAAGAGGCTTGGATTAAAATAAATCCCTCTAAACTTCAAGCTGTTGTTACTGCTACTCCAAAACTGATAGGCAGCAACTTCAAATCTCATAAAAGCTTCAGGGAACATATTTAAATTACAGCGATTTTTTAAAAGATCTGGTAGTCCTAGTAGATAGTAATTTAAACCGGTCTGAGAATACTGTCTCAGTATGTCACAAAGACTTCTCTTCTCTTCATGCTCTGTGTAAATGTAAGAAATTCTACCCCACTCATTTAAAAAAGCAACTGGTGCAGACCCTTTTGCTTCCCCATCTCGATTATTGTGACGCTCTTCAGCAAAATTTGAGTTCGGCAGACATAAAGAAACTCGAACTTGTTATGAAGTGCTGTGTGAGGTTCATCTGTGACCTGCGACTGTACCACCATGTCCCACCTTCATACGACCGCTTGCAGTGGTTGCGATCGGCGACGATTCCACACTCTATGTCTCCTTCACCGCCTCATGTATCTGAAAACTGCCGCCTACCTTTGTTCCAACATCTCATACCCAGGACTTTCCCATAATATTAACACCAAATCCCTGAACTCAAACATACTAACCATCCACTCCCACAGCTCGGAACCCTAGCCAATTCCTTCTTCATTTCAGCGGCTAGACTGTGAAAGGATCTTTCCCTGAAAATTAGAACTATCAAAAAAAAATTGGCCCATTTAAAATTCTTTTGAGAAAGCATTACTTAAGCAGCACTAGCTGACAACCTATTCGTCCACGCATACCTTATTTTTATATTTCAATTATATTGATTTATACTGTGTACACATGTTCATTCTGCCTTCCATATTATTACTTTGTGTCTTGTTTCTTCAGACTACTAGTATTTAATTTGCACCGTTTAATTCTTCAACCTTGACTAGCATTTGTTCATACCATTAAATGCTTCACTAGTTAAACAAGATTCATTAAGATTTTAATTGGTATTTAACTCATAATTTAAGTTTTTAGTTAGTATTTTACTCATAAACTTAATTTAAGCCAAATGCGAAATAAATGTTGTATACTCTTAGTCTGCGTAGTTCATTATAAACACCTGGTTTGATGTAAGAGAAGGATTGACAACCCTAATCTTGCCAGGTTAAATAAACCATTAAACAAACAAATAAATATTTCTTTTATTTTGTGGGAAACATCAAAGAATGGAAGTAGCAGCAGTAATTAGTGTTAGCTCTGGTTAGGGCAGCAGTTTTATTGGCGGGCAATGGCCGCCTGCGATTTGATAACGATCGGATGGTAGGTATCAATACTAATTGATTATTTACTGTGAGTTTTTGACATTGACTTGAAACAACTAATAAAATCGCCGAGTCTTCATCTTCATCTAGCCCTATCTCTTTAATGTAATGTACTGTCAGCTTGTGCAGCCTACCACGAAACAAAAGTGAAATTAAAACATACAGAAATTTACGACAGACAAAGCAAACAACACTAGTGAGTCACTTTGTGCATTACGGCATGGTATCACAGCGACCGACATTTTCTACTGTTTCTGTGTTCATTCAGGCGAAATTATGACAGCAAACCTTGAAACGATAAAGGAGCTGGAATGGGATACATTGCAAGACAGGCGGAGAATGAGGAGGGTCATGGCAGTGTACAGGGCATATACTGGCGATGAGGCATGGAAAGATATTGCAATAGGTATGAAAAGTAGTGCATGGAAGGGAAAAGATGACCATGACCACAAGCTGGCACTCGATTTCAGGCACAAGGGTGTAGGAAGATTCTCTTTTTTAGGGAAGGGTGTCATGGATTGGAATGAGTTACCAAGAGAAATGATGAATAATTTGCCGAGGGCTTTGAAGGAATTTAAAGATAAAATTTGTAGAGGGCAGGTGTGGGTGGTTGCAGGATAGGGGGAAGATGGGTGTGTAGGGAAATTTCCACCGGAGCGTGTGCTCCATTGCAATTAAATTAAATTAAATTAAACAGAATTGTCATATAGGATGCTTAAAAAAAATGCAGATAGAATTGTTCGTTGTGAAATTGCATTTTGTAACTGCAGCAGAATTGAATATCTAAAATTGCAAAATACCACTAAATAGCACAGTAATACTTGTTGGTGCAACTGGGCATTCGCCTGATTTTGGAAAACCGAATGGTGGATGGCCGGAGCAAGGATCGAACCTGAATGCCACGCTCGATATGAGAAAACTCCAGTCGTCAGTGAGGGAGAGGAAGTCTGCTGGAGGATCATGGAAGAGAGTGGCGTCCTGCAGTTGCTTCTGCACACCGACATTGGCCACACGTTGAGACTTTGCTGGGTCAGGGAGAACAGGGGCTTCACATGAGGGGCTTTCCTTAGTTTTACATGTAGCGGTGGGAGCGCTGTGATGTTTCGAGTGTGTTGTGTCGAGGGAGATTTATTCGCGAACAGCGGCAGGTCATGAGAGCGTGCGAGATGGAGTAGTGTTGCAGGAGGCACTGGTGAGCAAAAATGGATCTGCCACGGATGCTGTTGTTATATGAGAGGAAAATCCTGTCCTGGTATTAATATTAATTTTAATACCGATGGAATTGACCCCTCGGTGGCAATTCCCCTACTCAACTAGACTTTTCACATTATTTTTAAATTTTCTTTTATAATTGGAGTGTTGAATTCCTCCCCCATTTACTTTTCCAATTTACAAATTTTAATTTTGAATTCCTTAAGCGTTTTTGGTGAATTATTCATCACTTCACTTGGTAATTTGTTCCAATCCCTGACACCTCTGCCAATAAAGGAAAATTTTCCCACTCCCCTTACGCATGAAATCGAGCGCCAGCTTGTGGTCATGGTCGCCTTTCCCCTTCCATGCACTATTCCTAATTCTTCGACCAATATCCCTCCAAGCCCCATCACCAACATATGCCCTGTACATTCCCAGCACTCTCTTCATCTTCTCCATTCCTCCAATGAGCCCCAATCCAGCTCCTTTATGATATCAGTTTCTGACTGCGTCCTGCGGTAATATCCACAAACAAATATGGCTGCTCTTCTTTTCAGACCCTCCAACTCCTGTATTTGATAACCAAAACGTGAGTCCAAAACTACACCACCACATTCTACCAGTGGACTCACCAAAGTTTCGTAACCCAATTCCCTAATGTCTCTGTTACATCGTCTGATTACCCTCTCTAGAAAATAAAGCATTTCGTAACCTTTTCCTACCAACTGCCCAATGTATGAGTTTGTTATCAAACGTTATGGCAAGATATTTAAACTTCAAGCTTTCGACAAGCAATTCTGATACCACCGTATAATCATAACTAACCTTTATTTTTTTTTTACTCTACTTGGCTTTATCCTCATTCCATGCTGACCTGCCCATTTAGATATTCTATCCAGGTCACCCTGCAGCTGTTCATACTCTCCACCTGTTTTTATCCTATTGTGTACCATTATATCATTTGCAAAAAATCTAAATTCTGACCGTAAGCCATTGACTGCTGTCGTAAGTTGTGTGGTTTGGAGTGGATGCTGGTACGCCACTCAGTGAGGGAGAAGCCTATGGAGAGGTCGCGCCTCACCTGGAGGTAGCTGAGGAGGGTGTCCTCGCCCAGAGGCTGGCCCTGCAGGTAGTACTGGGTGACGTCACTCGCCGCCGCCGCCCTGTCGGGCAGGTCGAGCGGCAGCAGTCTCTCCACACTGGCTCTGCTGATGGCGGCGACATCAGCGGGCGCGCCCGGCAGTCCTGTCACCAACACACGGGCAGATTTCCCTCCAGTCTCTGAAATGACTGTGACTCAAGCTGGCCTGACTCTGTGTGAGTACGCACCCATGAGGAAGGTGCTGCCCTCTAGGCTGGTGACGCCCATGATGACGGGGACGCGATGGTAGTCGCCGCTCTTCAGGATGTCCAGAGGGTGTCGCGAGAAGAAAGCGCCTCCCTCGGCGTCTTCTGGCTCCACAGTCGGCACGAAAGGAACCACGACCATGCGCTCCCTCTCCTGTAACACAAACAGAGAGTTGCTTCCCGTGGGAACAACCAACAACCAGGAAAGGGACTGGACGGAGTAAGACAGACTAGGGATGCAGCAGGGAACAATGATGGGTGGACGTACCAGAGGATAGAGTGAACTGGGATATAAAACTGTGGTCAATCTCTTGGTGGTTCAGTACAGGCTCCACATTATGGGTAAAAGAAAGACAGCATCAAAACGTACGAAAGAGGACAGCTACTCGTACATTTATTTGTGTAAATCACCGTAATATGATAAAGGAGGTACGACCGAAGTCATTAGAAGACAGCAGCAATGGAAAGTGATTGTTGCGTATGTATGAGGCTCGTGCTGCTTTGTGCTACTTCACATCAACATAATGACGATGGAGGCAGCCTTTTGGTTTATTTTTAGTTAAAGATTAACTTGAGTTTTGATAAGGTGCAAAAAGGTGGAAGATTGTGATGGTTCCCAGTTGCTCAAAATCCTTGCAGCATCCATTCCGTGAGTCACAAGCGAAACTGTCTAAATTTGCGAGTATTCATTAAGTCGAGAAAACATCCGTAAGTCCTGGTTTCATTTGAACTTATAAAGCCTTGATGTTTTCGCAGTCAGTAGGAATGCGACAAATGGCGCTTTGGAATAACTGAGTGGATTTAAATGTCTGGTATATTCCATAGGCTAGTAAATGCTATATCACATCGTGACACTACACTATGAAGTATAATTAATAAACTATAAAGAATAATGTAACGCAATATTTGAAATGGGAGTGACCCATACTCGTTAATGACTGGAAGCGATACCAAATGACTGATTCAATGATATAAAGGCGTTATAAAATGTAGTATACAGTAAGATCGTTGATATTGTGTTATCTATGTTGCTTATAAGATATATCAGTTTTATTCTCCCACCGTCGAACTAAGATACACATGCTGCGCTACATAGACATCCAACTGGGTGGGGAAAGAATTGCTTCTTGAAGACTTTAAATGCAAATATCTTGGCATTACATTTCATAATAAGCTTAATTGGGAAGTACAAATTGGACAGATAGTAGGAAAGGTTTAAAAATCCTTCACTTGTTGGGGAGAGTGATGAAGGGATGTAAGAGAGAAGTAAAGGAACTAGGTTACAAAACGTTGTTCACTCCATTACTTAAATATGGTGGTGTAGTATAGGACCGACATTTTGGGTATCAAATACAGCAGTTGGAGAGGGTGCAAAAAAGGGCTGCTAGATTTGTCTCTGGAAATTATAGCAGAATCATTAACAGATATTATAAAGGAGCTGGAATGGGATTCATTGCAAGACGTGAGGAGGGTGAGGAGGATGATGTGTAGAAGGCTTATATTGGTAATGAGTCGTGGAAAGATATTGGTGTAAGAATGAAAAGTAATGCATGGAAGGGAAAAGATGACCATGACCACAAGCTGGCACTTGATTTCAGGCACAAGGGTGTGGGAAGATTCTCTTTCATAAGTAAGGGGGTCAGAGATTGGAATAAGTTACCAAGAGAATTGATTCATGGTTTGCCAAAAGTGTTGAAACAACTTAGGACTGAAATTTTTTACAGGGAAAAAGTAGGTGGGTACATGAAAGGTGGAAAAACGGGTGTGTAGGGAGACTGACACCGGGCCGTGCGCTGCATCGGAGTTAAGTTAAACTGAGTGGATGAGAGCCCAGGCGAGTACAGAGCACGGAGCAGGTGTGGCACCTCTGGGCTGAACGCGTCCTCCGCCTTCTCGACGAGTGTCTGCGCTGGGAGCTGCCTCAGGAAGGCGGCGACCTGCTGCGAGTCTCCGCCTGCGGCGCCCAGGCTCTGCGCCAGCCGCAGGGTCCGCTGGGGCACGCTGCTCGAGCAGACCCCGTCGGCGGTGACGACTCCGCTCTGGATGATGGCGCGGCAGAACAGACCTGCAACCGCGACGAGCTTCAAGACTTTGGCTACTCCATCGTGTTCATAACTATTCTGGTTCGGCATATTTTTTTTCGAGTACGAACCTAAGTGAACAGAATTCTCTGTGTAAATCAAAAGCGAATATAATAAAATTATATGTTAATAAAATGAAATTTGAATAACCAATCACCAGTAACAAACAAACAGACATGTAAAAACTTCGTATTATGATGTACTAGGGAATAACTGAAAGTAATCCATATGAAACGCATCACTTTGGTTGCCGATGGCGGAGTAACGTTATCCCTTAATTAATCAATTGTTAATTTAACTATATATCAATTAAGGCAATTGAAATCAACACGAAAATTATAATCAAAATACGGTAGTTAGTCCTGTCTGTAATCATCGTTCAAATTGGATGTAATTTTGTGTCTAGGTAAAATGAACACATAGTGTTTACAAGAAGATAATAATCTATATGCATAAAACTAGGATCTTGTGCGTCGTTTGAGAAATTGTCTTATTTCCTTGAAACAAATCGGTTTCTTCGGTTTAGCACGCAAACGGTCTCCAAAATTTGTGTGTATGGACATTCCGCGTCAACAACTGAACATGTTTCTTTTGTATTTACGTTGCATATGTTCTCAATTATAATAACAGCAACAATATGTTCAAAAACATTGGTTAGCACACGTAATTTAAAGACTGATACAAATTATCTCATACTTCATTTATAGCTACTTACTTGTATATCTAAACGTCCTTGAATGAAGGAGTAAAATAATGAATCTTGAAATTATTACAGAATCAGTAACCGGTATGATAAAAGAACTGGAATGGGACTCATTGGAAGACAGGAGGAGGATGTGGAGGGTAATGGGAGTGTACAGGGCGTATACTGGTGATGAGGCATGGAAAGATATTGCAATAGGTATGAAAAGTAGTGCATGGAAGGGAAAAGATGACCATGACCACAAGCTGGCACTCGATTTCAGGCACAAGGGTATGGGAACATTCTCTTTTTTAGGTAAGGGTGTCACGAATTGGAATAAGTTACCAAAATAATTTACCAAAAACGTTGAAAGAATTGAAAGTTAAAATTTGTAAAGAGCAAATGTAGGTGGTTGCAGGAAAGGGTATACATATATATCTTGTTGTTTTTACGTCTGGTAGAACTAAAAAAACTTTGTTTTGGCTATGTCTTTCGATTTATTCTATCATTTTTGCTGCCATAAAACAGGTTGTGGACATATTTTTTTACTGGTGACTTAGTATCCTCCTGCAAATTCCAGTACACGGAGAAAACCACAAGAGAATCCATTATCAGCTAAGCAGCTAAGAGAAGGGGGCTAAAAAATCGACATGTTAAACACCTATACCGTTTGATTTTCTAAAACAATTGTTTTAAGAAAGTATTTGAATCATTCGATAATATTGTAGATACTGAGAATAGTTTGCGTGGAATGAGAGACTGGATTTGTTATGCTAGGATGTGCAGTGAATAGAGACTCTACCCCTCCCAAATTTTCACTCTTGCCCTCTTCTCTCGCCATCGCTAACCTCATATCAGCGAGTTTCTTTTTATTTGTTACATTTACTTCATCACAGTCCCATGAAAATACTATGGCTGTAGCAGATATAAAAAAAAGTCTGGTCGGCGTAAAGCTAGCGTTTACTAATTAATAAATTAAATTAATCGATAAATTGCCAACTAAGTTGACGTCTTAAGTTTATCTGTATAGAACGTAGTGAACCTTTGGCCATGGGCGACAGGACGAGCGCGTGGCAGCTCATGCCGCCGGCGCTCTCGCCAAAGATAGTCACGTTGTGCGGGTCTCCGCCGAAGCTGCGGATGTTGTCCCGCACCCAGCGCAGAGCCATCACCTGGTCCTTGAGGCCCATGTTCCCCGAGATCACCAGGTCTCCCGTGCTCGCGAAGCCTGGGGCACAACGTCAAACAACGTATCACATTCCAACATCAAGAAAAGGCAAACGTAAGTCATACACAACAGTCTCCTCTAAACACAACTGCGATTTGCGTATAATAGTCTCAAGACAATAGTTTCCCTGCGAAAAGAAGTTTCGACGCATTAGTTCTCGAATCAAAGATACACTTGATTTAAATAACTTGACAGTACACGTTGAAAATTTGACTCTAATGATCGACCACTTTTGCTCCTTGTTATGAATACTTATTAAATTAACACTGAATTCCCACAAATATTGTTTTTTTTAAAACTGACACAATTCCTTGACAGTTCTCTGTCTTGGCTGATTTAACTTGTACTGCCATGCATAGAAGAAAATAAAAACTGCTAAATTTAAAGAACTCGAAAAGGTAACATAGCAACGATTAATTTCAGTCCTTACAAGGAGCAGGAATCAACTGGATATTTTGAGAAATGAAGTTGCCAAACCTCTCGTACTGCGCAAATAAGATGACATAACAAGACTTTATACTCGGAACAAGAAGAATAGAGAGCTGAAACAACTTGCTCAAAGATGAAATCTGACACGAGTCTTCAAGTGCACGATCAGCAGCGACATTCACTGTGCCTCAAATTCTGTAAAGGATCTGAGTAAATCGTCATGGAGTCGAGTACTCAGGTTAGACAACTGCTTTCATGATTTTACTGTAAAAAACTGGCTGATAGACCTACAAAATGTCGTCAGACTGACATTGTGTGGTGAACCGAAACTGCATGTCTGCCCAGCACCACCAGTAGCATGAAAGGAGCAAATAATTTTTTGTTGAACATGTTCGCTAACCGAAGACTGAATTCAAACTACTGCAAATTGTTTTAATGGACTTTATTTATTTCGTATTTTCAAATAATTTAGCTTTTCTTATTTTAAAAGTAGTATTACTTTCCTTCTCCCTTGAACACAATCGATAACTGCCGTTGTGGTGTAACCAAAGACAACTGAGGCGATAGTTTGTGGTTAGAGGGCAGGCTTTAACACAATGTGATCCCTCAATTACTGAGTAGAGCAGATAGATACCAAGTAAGAACAAATCAACTGCGTCTAAATTACAGTAGTAGAGTCTTTCTGTAAGTTCGTACCGTCTGTACGTCACCAACAAATATAAGATTTTTAAGCAAATAATTTTAAAGAGAGTGAATATCCTTGAAAGTACGATACTAGCCTATATTTTCCTGATTTCTTTATAGAAGACGTAGAAAATCATTCTCTGAGTGTAGAGAAAGAGACTGTTTAGTGCTAATAAATTATTGCCTAGTGGTTAAAAGAGACAAATGATTCAATTTTAAGATTAAGAAAGGAATAGCATTATATCACGTTAGTAGGAAATGTAAATAACAATAGTTTTTTCAATGAGTCCGCAAGATAGTGAACCTACACACATGTCCATAAACCACTACATCAAAGCCTAAAAAAAAACTTCTTTCTCATTATCAATAATCTTTAGATGATATGTTTTCTAAACAATTTTCATCCAATACTAAGAAACCTATTCCGAGCGTTGGCAATCTCTTGTGCGTGAAGGACCTTAAGTAAAATACGAAAAGTATTTAGATACGTTTATAATAGTCATAGCTCAGTTGTCAGAGCGATAAAATACAGAACAGGCTCCCGTGGTTCATTTCCCGACTACTGTCATTTTCAGAGCTCATTCAGCCTGCTATCGACTCAACATCCGAGAGATAAAGCGCTCGTAGCTTGTTGCGGGGTAGGAAAAAGAAGCACAAAGCTCTACCTCGGCTACTCCACTTCATTGCAATAGAAACAAAATACAGACCCGCACTTGATACCTAGCAGGGTAGCTCAAAACGGAATGGAGATAAAACACAGAAGGCACACAGATGGAAAAATAAACATTTTCTCCGATTATAGAAGGGGGAAGGAATTGCTTGTTGAAGAACTGAAGACTAAATTTCTTTGCATAAAATTTTTGATAATAATCTGTATTGGGCAGGTGGTTGGAAAAGGTTACAAAACCTTTTATTTACTGGAGATTGTGGTTGAACGCACCAGAGAAGTGAGGAAAGTGGGTTAGACCATTGCTTGAATATAGTGAAGTAGTATGAGGCACATATTACGGGTATCAAGAGCAGGAGTTGGAGGGGTTGCCAGGAGGGGAATTAGCGTAGAAGACAATCAGTAACCGCTATGATAAAGGAGCGGATTGGGAGGGTGAAGAGAGTGCTGGAGGTGTACAGTGCGTATACTGGTGGTGAGGCGTGGAAAGATACTGGCGGAAGAATTTGGAACAGTGCATGCAAGGGAAAAGTTGACCACAAGGTGGCACTCGATTTCAGGCACAAGGGTGTAGGAAGATTCTCTTTATTAGGTAAGGGGGTCAGGATTATCAGGGATTGTAATAAATTACCAAGTAAGCTGGGGCGGATCCAGGGGGGGGGCTAGGGGGCTCAAGCTCCCCCCCCAAAAGTATCTAGGTCCACCCCCAACATTGTAATTTGGGATACTTTTTTTTTTTTTTTAGTTCTACGGATTTGAGGCCCGAGTAGGCTATAAAGACTACCCCATGGCCGACTCAAGCCTCACCCCAAAACCAAAAATCCACTCAAGGCAAGTCCCCCCCAAACCAAAGTCCACTCAAGCTCCCCCCCCCCCCGAACCAAAATCCTGGATCCGCCCCTGCAAGTAAACGATTAACAATTTACCACAAATGCTGAAGGAATTTAAAATTGAAGGAATTTAAAATTCTTTAAAGGCATAGTCGTGATTCGCACTCAAAGAATTAGATTTTTAAAAAAAAGTGGAATTGGAAGTAGGTGTGTAAGGAAGTTGTATGTGGTTCACTGGAATTACATTAAATTAAAAGTTTATCTAAATAAGACATATATTTTGTTTTTGGAGGCTTAACCTGAAAGAGCAAATATGAACGCATACAGGACAAGATTATAGATCACTCACGGAATATTATTACCATCAAGATACGCGGAGGCTACTTTTGGTCTATTAATGGGATCATTCTGTGGTGACCCAAGGGTTTTTTTTAGAGAATTATGGGCGCATATGAGATTTCACAAAGCACTACAGGCTGCTAGGTCAGTCGCGACAGCTGCAGCACAAGGAATGTGAACACCCAAGACGCAGCGACAGTGGAGTGGGCCACCAGAATCAGAAATAGTGAGCAAACCACGACGTCATTCAGTCGAGTTCCGTGTTGGCATTCGCTGAGACAAGATATGCGATGAGGAAAGTGCTCGCCGCGCCGTCGCGCCAGGCGGGCCGAGTGCCCCAGCGCACTCGGCTTTGCCGGCGGCAGTAGCGGCCACGTTGACGACCAGGCTAACGGAAACGGACATGAATAGGAGGGCTACGCAAGATGGTACGACGACCTGGCAACCGAACATGGATTCGAATATGGATATAACTGACACCGTTCACACAACGCAAACGACAACCGGGCCTGCCCACGGACTCGACAACCGCGCAACCAAGCGGTGCACCTCACCGCTCCTCGGCGGTAAAGCGAAGATGTCGAAGAGTGAGAAGAGAGCCAGTCATAGTAAACTCAGCATTCCTGTGTCGCAGCTCGCCACCACCAGCAAAGACAAAAAGGCGGGAAAGAAGAAAGTCATCGGTGCCTTCAGTTTCCCAGAACCATCCGCCACAGTCCAGATTCGTGGAACATCCACGAACAAAAACCGAAAAACGAGCTCAGCTGGAGGAAAACCGGACGGCGAAGGGTTCACGCAAGCACGTCGCACCTGCAAGTCTCCGCCGACCCTAGACCCCAGCAGAATAGAACTCAGAAACCGATATGACGAACTGTACCAGGAAGGACCGGAGCAGCAGCAGCAACAACAGCAGTTGGAGCATCAAACACGGCCACAGCAGCAGCAGCAGCAGCAGCAACGACAGCAGCCGCAGCAGCAACAACAGCAGCAGCCGCAGCAACAACAGCAGCAGCCGCAGCAGCAACAACAGCAGCAGCCGCAGCAACAACAGCAGCCGCCGCAGCAGCAACAACAACAGCAGCCGCAGAAACAACAACAGCAGCCGCAGCAGCAACAGCAGCAGCCGCAACAGCAACAGCAAATACAACAACAGCAGCAATCAAAGCATTTGATTCCTCCTATTGTGGTACAATTTCAAAACAGTTATAAGGAACTGTACCAAATGATCAAAGGAATTCTGGAAAATCAACCTTTCCAAGCCAAGTCGGCCGGAGGCGACAAGGTCAAGCTAACCTTCAGTTCGACCGACCACTACCTTAAGGTGACCGCAGCGTTGCAGAGGAAGGGCATACCCACCCTATTATATATGTTCAGACTGTATCAGTCATGTACTTGCTCACATTTGTAATGAATCCTTAATACAAGGTGTTTTTCCCGATAGACTAAAATATGCTGTTGTAAAACCATTATTTAAAAAAGGAGACGTAACATGTGTAGACAACTATCGTCCCATTTCATTACTTTCAACATTCTCAAAGGTTTTTGAAAAAGTCATGTATAGTAGAGTAATAAAACATGTTACACACTATAATATCCTAACTAATTCACAATTTGGGTTCAAAAAAGGATCATCCATAGAAATGGCTATATATTCATTTTTAAATAACACATTTGAGGAACTGAATAATAAAATGAATCCTGTAGGAATATTTTGTGATCTTGCAAAAGCATTTGACTGTGTAAATCATGAATTACTTTTGAAAAAAATGGAATACTATGGTATTTTTGGGACCGCAGGTAAATGGTTTAAATCATACATTGAAAGCCGAATGCAAAAAGTTTCAATTTTTGATTCTAAAATAAGTAAAGATGCTTCATCAGACTGGGAGAAAATAAAACATGGAATTCCACAAGGCTCTGTCTTAGGTCCCCTCCTCTTTCTGTTATACATCAATGACCTTCCTGGAAATTTATCCGACAAAGTTAAGAGTGTTTTATTTGCAGATGACACTAACCTGACTGTGCGTAAAACACCAAACAGTACTATAGAATTTAATGTAAATGAAGTACTTAGAGTAGTAGCAAATTGGTTTAAGGCAAATTCATTAAAATTAAATTTTGAAAAAACACATTATATTAGGTTTAAAACAAAAAAACTATGCACAGCCAGATATATGTATAAACTATAAAAACAACAAAATCTTAGAAACAGAGAGTATAAAATTTCTTGGTATTAAAATAGATCAGAAACTCTGTTGGCATGATCATATCACTACACTACTGGCAAAGTTAAGTAGTGCCACCTTCGCAATACGAACACTTTCTCTAACAGCAGATCTAGAATTAATGAAACAGGTGTACTCCTCATATTTTCATTCAGTAATGTCATATGGCATAATTTTTTGGGGAAACTCTTCACAAAGTAAAAAAGTTTTCATAGCACAGAAAAGAGCTATTAGGCTTCTGTGTAGGGTAAAACCAAGAACTTCTTGCAGACAACTCTTTAAGAAACTCAATATTCTTACAATGTATTCTCAGTATATATATTCTCTCATGAGCTTTGTCATAGAAAATTTTAACCTGTTTACACCTAATTCACAGGTACACAGTTTCAATACAAGAAACAGAAATAACTTGCATAAAACACAAACATCTCTGTCATTAGTACAAAGAGGAGTTAATTATTCCGGGATACATCTGTTTAATAAACTACCTAATCGTATAAAACAGCTTTCAGATAATAAAGATGTATTCAAACAAAAACTTAGAGATTATCTTATTGGCAACTCCTTCTACTCCATTCAAGAATTTGAAGAAAATAATTAATTGTACTCATTATGACGTTAGCAAAACTAAGTTGCAAAAATGTATGTTTATTATTATTTCTTGTATTTGTAAAATATGTATATATATATATATATTTACTATGATATGACTCATATTATGTGTATATGTATCAACAATGACATGTTTCACATCCCAGAGGTACTTCCTCAGCAGGGATCCATGGAACAAGATTGATAAATAAATAAATAAATAAATAATAAATACCTTCCCTTCTGCTGCTGAGAAGATACTGAAGGTCGTCCTCCGTGGGATGCCCTCAACATTACCAACTGATGACATCAAGGAAGAGCTTGAAGATATCGGACTTGACATACGCACAGTGGCCCAGCTGAAGAGACCTGGCACTTCAGACATTATGCCACTCTTCTTGGTGGTCATGCCTGACAGGCCCCAAAATAGAAAAATCTTTCAACTGGAGTCTCTTATGTCACTGCGCATCTCAGTTGAAAAACTGAGATCCTCCAATGGCCCAGTTCAATGCTTCAATTGCCAGGCCCTAGGACATGTCGCCCGCCACTGCAACATGCCCTCAAAGTGTGTAAAGTGTGCAGGAGCACATTTATCAAATGACTGCACTCTAAAGAAGGGGGAGGGCAGTCCCAAATGTGCAAATTGCGGTGGTCAGCATGTGGCCAGCTATAAAGGCTGCATGGCCTTCAAACGGGCAAGGGACAGGCAGCGCGGGGTCGCTGCAGAACAGGCTGCCAACACGCAAAAGCAGCGTGAGGAAAAGAAAAGACAGGATTCCGGGAACACCCAGCCACCAGCTGACAAACCCACCACAGAGCGGAACCAACCACGACGAGGCGACAATAACGCAACCTCCACGACATCTCAGAAGCCACCTAAGCACCAAATCCCGCGGGAAAAGGCACAAGGTGCCAATAAGAAGAAGAAGAACAACACCAAACCGTCAAAGTAAACAACTCCAATGACCTCCTACGCGGAGGCATCTACTAGCCAGTCGCGAGACACTACAGAATCACTGCCACAAGAGGCAGAAACTCAAGGCCTGCCCACTCAAGCAAGGCAAAACCACCAACAGCACTATCCACTCCCCACAGAAAGCAACGAGGGAGGAGCAGCTATGGGTCGTCTGTTCGACATTGTTGGGTCGCTTCTGACAATGTTAACGACACTACTGACAAAGTTCGATCAACTGGCCGCGGACATTAAATCCGCAATAACGACGGCTCACCGAGCTGACCTTCCACAGAATTCCCACGCCAGTCATGGACAGAGTTAACATAGATGGCATATCAATATGCATATGGAATGCCGACGGCATTTTCCAACAACTCGGTGAGTTTCGGCAATTCCTACGGGAAGAGAATGTAGATATATGTCTAGTAGCCGAAACTCACTTAAAACCTGGTCTCAGAGCAACGGTAGCCAACTACCTGTGCTACCGACATGACAGACCCACTGCGGGAGGAGGAGTGGCCATATACATTAAAAGAGGCATCCCTCACCACACGGTACACACTCCACCACTGCAAATAATCGAAGCAACAGCAATCGAAATGGCAACCACATTGGGACCGGTCACCGTCGTCTCAGCATACAGACCGCCACGAAGAGCACCAATTGAAGATGATATCCGCCAGCTGCTCACCCTTAGGGGCAAGCTCATCATTGGAGGCGACTTCAATGCAAAACATCCTGCATGGAAGTCAAGAACCAGCAACCTAGCGGGAAACCAGCTATACAGAATGAGTGCCAGGAACAACCTCCAGGTCTGGGGACCGGACGAGCCGACCCACCACCCCTGGAGCGGCAGCAGCCCTGATGTCCTTGATGTCCTTGACATCACCCGAGGCATTGCTGGATTCGTCTCCGCAACCACCATGAACAGGCTCTCATCAGACCACTCTCCAGTCATGATGAACATCGACGTTGGATCTTGGAGACGAATTGTTCCAAATGAAATTAATGATAACCGTACAAACTGGGAACGGTTCCGCGAAGAAGTCTCAGAATCCCTCCAGCGCCTGCGCCCACTGGACGAGAGGCAAATTGAGATGGCTATAAAACAGGTCTCATCTGTCATCCTTGACGCAGCGAATTCTGCAACGCCTCCTCCCGCAACAAGACAACAGTCACGTCAATTACCGCCACATCTGTTGGCTCAGATTAGACACAAGAACAGAGTGGCTAAGGAGTGGAGGCTTACAAGACAGCCCAACACCAGGCGCCTCCTAAATCGCCTGCAGCGTGAGCTGAAGGTCAGTCTCCAGGAACACCGCAACAGAGAGTGGGCCGCTCGCCTGGCGTCGCTGAACGTCACCGACGGTAATCTGTGGGTCGAGACCCGCCGGTTCACCTAGAAGCGAACAAGATTGCCCCCGCTACATGGTGAGAGGGGACTAGTGTTCAGCGATAAAGACAAGGTCAATGCCCTCGCCGATCACTTTGAGAAGCAGTTTCGGCCTGCGCAGGACGACGACGAGGAAGAATCTGCGGATATCCGCAGAAGACTGCGGCTCTTCCTCGCCGCTGATGACGACGGCTACCAGATCGACGAGATCTCTGCAGAAGAAGTTCGCCGAATCATCTCCAGATTAAACATCAAAAAGGCACCTGGAAATGATAACCTGGGAAATAGGCTGCTGAAAAACCTTCCAGCTCCAGCAGTAGAACGCATAACCGAGCTGTTCAACTGTATATTACGCACTCAGCACTACCCCCGATGCTGGAAGCAGGCAATGGTGATTGGAGTCCATAAGCCAGGGAAGAACGGAACTTTCCCCCATAACTACAGGCCCATAAGCCTCCTCCCGTCCCTAAGCAAGGTTTTTGAGAGGCTCCTTCTCAAGAGGATGGAAGAACACATCCGCAGAGAGAACATCATCCCGGAGTTCCAGTTCGGCTTCCAGAGGGGTCACTCCGCCACCCAGCAGATCATGCGCATAGTTGAGCGCGCCACGACCGCATTCAACCATCGGAGCTACTGTCCGCTAGTCCTGCTAGATGTGGCACGAGCATTTGACTCCGTTTGGCACAGCGGACTACTTTATAAGCTTTACAATCAGGGACTCCCCGGCCCGCTTGTGAAGCTAATTAAGAGTTACATCACTGGAAGATCCTTCAGAGTGAGAGTTGGGAATGAACTATCTTCTCGCCGCCCAATCAATGCAGGTGTGCCACAAGGGTCAGTACTAGGGCCGGTACTGTACAACCTGTATACTGCCGACATCCCTGCTCCAGCAACGGTTCGCACAGCCCTATACGCGGACGACACGGCCTTCTTCACCGCGCATAGATGTAAAGCTGCTGCCATTCGGCGTCTACAACAAGTACTTCAACAAACTGAAGCCTGGGCCAGGCGGTGGAGGATTACCATAAACTCGACCAAGACCCAAGCAATAATGCTGACGAGACGTCTGGGGAAACGTGATCGCCAGCGCAACCAGACACCAAAACTACGACTTCACGGAGAGGACATCGAGTGGTCAACCACTGTAAAATACCTGGGTGTGACGCTTGACTCCAGGCTCACATGGAAGCGTCACATTGAGGAGACCCGACTCAAAGCCGCAACGAGGCTGAGGGAGCTGTACCCTATTCTAAATACGGACAGCGCACTGGCAGCCAATACCGGAGTGAGCGTATATTGCAGCCTGATAAGACCGGTAATTGAGTACGCGTGTCCCGTATGGGGCTACGCCTCCAGGTCCTCGATAAAAAGGCTGCAGACAATGCAGAATCGTGCGCTTCGGCGAGCACTACATGTGCCTCCCCGGTTTCCCACAGCTGACCTGCACGAAGACGCAGGTATCCCGATGCTCGAAGAAAGAATCGCACAGATTACAAGATCTTTTTACCGAGCATCCAGAAACTCAAACAATCCCTTAATTGCCAACTTAGGGCAATACTACACAATATATGACAAGCACAAGAGACCGCTGTCGATATTGACATAAAAATAAAATTAGAACCGAGCAAACCAAAAGACACACCAAAAGTAATGCAACTGACTTTTTAACGTTTGAAGGAAGTGTCAACAGACAAACCCTTCGCAATAAACTGCTTAAAAAGATAAAGCAGAAAATGCTCAGGACGACGACGACGACGTCATTCTGCCAGGGATGACCCTATCAACGGGCTCCATGGTTGGCTAGTAAATCTCCCCACCAGGTACAATGGAGTGGGGAGAGTAATGATCAAAACTACACTGCAGAGAGCGAAGAGGGTCTGTCTGGCAGGTGGAACTGCACGGCCAAGGAGCAGCAGTCATCGAGCTGGGGATGGTCGCGGCAGAAGATGGCTTGCGGCGACGGTAGCAGCACAACACGGCGTCAACATACAGACAGGTGGGAAGATCCTGCTTAGCGCCGATAGCTATGTGGGGATGGTATAGCCTAATGGGAAGCTATGAAGGATTGTTAGTCTCTGGCATTAGTCGCAAGGATAACTGACCTGGCTAGAAGAATTAGAGAAAGCAAAAGTCTTATTATGTACTGTTGTTAAAACATGTAAATATTGTACATACCCTGCTGGAGTATCATTTATGCAATCCACTGTTCACATGGTGCAGAGGTTTTAGCCATGGAGGAAAGAAATATATGGAGACGACGCAAGGGACCTTCACCACGCATTGACGTGACGCCGGGCGGAGAGGAGTGTGGAGGCGTGGCCGCCATATTACCTATCCATACAGACACGGGGAATATGTACAAAACCTCAAGGGGACTCTAGGATAAACGTGACGCCGCTATCTGATGATGGATTATTATGTAACTCGGTGAGACAAATAAAAAATTAAGAATAAAATTTTTTGATATCCTGCTTAGTTTTCAAAATAATCTGTCTCAAATGTGAGATGTTTTTGGTTGAAATTCAGAAGAAAAAATTGATCAAAGTCAAATTTGATGATGGATTTTTATTTTTCACGAGACAAATAAAAGATAAAGTATAAAAAATTTCGATATCTTGCCTAGTTCTCGAGATTTACGTACTGTCTCAAAAGTGAGTTGAAATGCAGAAGAAAAATTTCGCAAAAAGTCTAATTTGATAATAGATTCTTATGTAACACGACGAAAAAAATCGAAAATAAAGACTAAAATTTTTCGATGTCTTGCTTAGTTTTCGGGATATAGTGTCTCCAAATATCAATTATATGGATACGTAATATGGACGCCGCCGCCACTGCGTCACAGAATAAGCGGTATTTCGTCTCCATATATTTCTTTCCTCCATGGTTCCTCCCGGGGGTGCCCGAGCGAGAATAAACAGACGACCACAATACTGCCCCCGAGAGGTTTAGCTCCACAGTGCCGCAAGCTGAATGCAGAGACGAACGCAACAGGTGTCTACTGGCTGTGCCTACTCACCGAGCGCACCCAGTCTGTAGTTGAGGATGACGACCACCACGCGGCGCTCGAGCAGGTGGTCGGGGCCGTACATGTCTGAGTTGCCGGAGCCCATGCAGAAGGCGCCGCCGTGGATCCACACCATCACTGGCTGTGCCTACTCACCGAGCGCGCCCAGTCTGTAGTTGAGGGTGACGACCACCACGCGGCGCTCGAGCAGGTGGTCGGGGCCGTACATGTCTGAGTTGCCGGAGCCCATGCAGAAGGCGCCGCCGTGGATCACACCATCACTGGCTGTGCCTACTCACCGAGCGCGCCCAGTCTGTAGTTGAGGGTGACGACCACCACGCGGCGCTCGAGCAGGTGGTCGGGGCCGTACATGTCTGAGTTGCCGGAGCCCATGCAGAAGGCGCCGCCGTGGATCCACACCATCACTGGCTGTGCCTACTCACCGAGCGCGCCCAGTCTGTAGTTGAGGGTGACGACCACCACGCGGCGCTCGAGCAGGTGGTCGGGGCCGTACATGTCTGAGTTGCCGGAGCCCATGCAGAAGGCGCCGCCGTGGATCCACACCATCACTGGCTGTGCCTACTCACCGAGCGCGCCCAGTCTGTAGTTGAGGGTGACGACCACCACGCGGCGCTCGAGCAGGTGGTCGGGGCCGTACATGTCTGAGTTGCCGGAGCCCATGCAGAAGGCGCCGCCGTGGATCCACACCATCACTGGCTGTGCCTACTCACCGAGCGCGCCCAGTCTGTAGTTGAGGGTGACGACCACCACGCGGCGCTCGAGCAGGTGGTCGGGGCCGTACATGTCTGAGTTGCCGGAGCCCATGCAGAAGGCGCCGCCGTGGATCCACACCATCACTGGCTGTGCCTACTCACCGAGCGCGCCCAGTCTGTAGTTGAGGGTGACGACCACCACGCGGCGCTCGAGCAGGTGGTCGGGGCCGTACATGTCTGAGTTGCCGGAGCCCATGCAGAAGGCGCCGCCGTGGATCCACACCATCACTGGCTGTGCCTACTCACCGAGCGCGCCCAGTCTGTAGTTGAGGGTGACGACCACCACGCGGCGCTCGAGCAGGTGGTCGGGGCCGTACATGTCTGAGTTGCCGGAGCCCATGCAGAAGGCGCCGCCGTGGATCCACACCATCACTGGCTGTGCCTACTCACCGAGCGCGCCCAGTCTGTAGTTGAGGGTGACGACCACCACGCGGCGCTCGAGCAGGTGGTCGGGGCCGTACATGTCTGAGTTGCCGGAGCCCATGCAGAAGGCGCCGCCGTGGATCCACACCATCACTGGCTGTGCCTACTCACCGAGCGCGCCCAGTCTGTAGTTGAGGGTGACGACCACCACGCGGCGCTCGAGCAGGTGGTCGGGGCCGTACATGTCTGAGTTGCCGGAGCCCATGCAGAAGGCGCCGCCGTGGATCCACACCATCACTGGCTGTGCCTACTCACCGAGCGCGCCCAGTCTGTAGTTGAGGGTGACGACCACCACGCGGCGCTCGAGCAGGTGGTCGGGGCCGTACATGTCTGAGTTGCCGGAGCCCATGCAGAAGGCGCCGCCGTGGATCCACACCATCACTGGCTGTGCCTACTCACCGAGCGCGCCCAGTCTGTAGTTGAGGGTGACGACCACCACGCGGCGCTCGAGCAGGTGGTCGGGGCCGTACATGTCTGAGTTGCCGGAGCCCATGCAGAAGGCGCCGCCGTGGATCCACACCATCACTGGCTGTGCCTACTCACCGAGCGCGCCCAGTCTGTAGTTGAGGGTGACGACCACCACGCGGCGCTCGAGCAGGTGGTCGGGGCCGTACATGTCTGAGTTGCCGGAGCCCATGCAGAAGGCGCCGCCGTGGATCCACACCATCACTGGCTGTGCCTACTCACCGAGCGCGCCCAGTCTGTAGTTGAGGGTGACGACCACCACGCGGCGCTCGAGCAGGTGGTCGGGGCCGTACATGTCTGAGTTGCCGGAGCCCATGCAGAAGGCGCCGCCGTGGATCCACACCATCACTGGCTGTGCCTACTCACCGAGCGCGCCCAGTCTGTAGTTGAGGGTGACGACCACCACGCGGCGCTCGAGCAGGTGGTCGGGGCCGTACATGTCTGAGTTGCCGGAGCCCATGCAGAAGGCGCCGCCGTGGATCCACACCATCACTGGCTGTGCCTACTCACCGAGCGCGCCCAGTCTGTAGTTGAGGGTGACGACCACCACGCGGCGCTCGAGCAGGTGGTCGGGGCCGTACATGTCTGAGTTGCCGGAGCCCATGCAGAAGGCGCCGCCGTGGATCCACACCATCACTGGCTGTGCCTACTCACCGAGCGCGCCCAGTCTGTAGTTGAGGGTGACGACCACCACGCGGCGCTCGAGCAGGTGGTCGGGGCCGTACATGTCTGAGTTGCCGGAGCCCATGCAGAAGGCGCCGCCGTGGATCCACACCATCACTGGCTGTGCCTACTCACCGAGCGCGCCCAGTCTGTAGTTGAGGGTGACGACCACCACGCGGCGCTCGAGCAGGTGGTCGGGGCCGTACATGTCTGAGTTGCCGGAGCCCATGCAGAAGGCGCCGCCGTGGATCCACACCATCACTGGCTGTGCCTACTCACCGAGCGCGCCCAGTCTGTAGTTGAGGGTGACGACCACCACGCGGCGCTCGAGCAGGTGGTCGGGGCCGTACATGTCTGAGTTGCCGGAGCCCATGCAGAAGGCGCCGCCGTGGATCCACACCATCACCGGCAGCTGCTCGCAGCCCTCCAAGTCCTGCAGCCAACAATAACATCAGATAACGCTGTACCTACCTACCTACAGCTAGTAACTGTAACGTGCCCACCCCAACCTTTTAATATGTTCTGGCTAATTGTTCATTTATTTGCTACCTGATTTTGTTGCCGGAGATTGACTGCGTTCAGGTTTTAATGAGATCACAAGGTGAAAGGGCTAAACAGTTAAAAAAAAAAAATAAATAAAATACGTGGATTTCGAACTACAAAAAAGAAAATTGTATTCTGATAACTTGTGCACTGATACACAATCGACCCTCTATTCAGACACCTATATTCAGTCCTCAAATCATCTTAGTTATAGGACTATTATATATTTACTTCTAATGTTCTTAGTTTCTTTAATATAAACCTGTAGCGAGAGTGATATCGGCAGAGACACATAGAGAGAGAGAAAAAAAATCATGATATCTATTTCATGTTGGCAGGCCGGTGACGTAGGCAGTCATCTCTATCAATCACTACGAAAAACTTGACAAAACTGATCACTGAGAACTGACGACTCTGTGATCTCCTTGGGGTTTTATATAATACCCGGCTAACCATTCCTGGGTGTGATGATGTGTTTCTGGGGGGAATATTGCCAACCTTGAATTCCTTAATTCCCAGTTGGCGTGTATAATCCCTCTGCAATATGGGAGAAAGCACAGGATTCTACAGATACTACTCCTCCCAGAAGCCACACTTTTGCGTCCGTGGGTTGGCTGCGGTACCATCCACCTCCGCGCCAAACTGAGGACGGGAACTGAGTGAGTGACCCCTTCAGCGTGGCCTAGCGGCCAATGCGGCAGTATGCATCCGTCCCCGGAATAATCTTCAATAAAAAATCTACCTGCCTCACTCTCACTACTTTAATTGAAGTTCTTAATTCCATTCCTTATTTTCTACTTAACACTATCACTTAGAGTTACTAATTATAGTTACTGATGTCTTGTGGCATCACATAACTACATGCACTTCAGACAGCTGTAGACTAACAAAATTCTCGCAGGTTTCCCGTATAAACTATGCAAGAAACAAAAAGATACAAAATTAGAAATAAGTATATGATATGTAATAAAACAAGGTAATCTTGTATGTACCGGGTTTCTCGACAACAGCTATAATGTAAGTACATAATCTATATACTTTTTAGTGTTTTAGGTCTAGAAATTGTTCTATCAGTGTGTCTTCTCCGGGAAAACTTATACTCACGTGTTAATCACGTTTTAATGTCTCATAACTGAAAAAGCGACCTATGCGACATCTGTCAGATGCAAGCGCTCAAGAAGTTCATTCAGTAAGTAACAAATACGAGGTAAACAATCAAAGATATTAGGATTAACTTTCAATGATAACCCTGTTTCTAATCGAGCAGCACAGCCCACAACTGATGTTATTAAAGTAGAATGTATTTAGCTAATCGCATTACACTTTCCAGATTTATGTCTTTCAAATCGCAATTCTGTCGGTGGTTGAAATTTATAAAAAAAACTTGATATAATTCCTATTCTTGAGGTTTATTTTTTATATGTATTTTAGTTTATCATTTTCCATCAAGTGTAAATAAAAGTTCATTAGTTTTATCAGAGCCGTTATCCACTATCGGATTTTCTGTAACAAAAATAATTACATCTGTTTCCGAATTTACAAAAACCAAACAGCTTTATAAACACAATTTAACGTACAATATATCGCCTCCGATCAAACACTCGAAACGTCCGTTATTCAGTCGGCAAAGAAGAAATGAAAGCTGAACACAGCAGTTTATAGTTACTGGTTATTAAAGTTGTCAGGTTACTAAAAAAAATACAAAACACCAATTCCATTAGTTGCCGTTGATCCCGAAGCAACCGAAAAAATAAGACATAATCTGACCGACCGTAATTCTCAATTGTAAAATAAAAAATGGAATTAGGAAGAAACTGTGCCTCACTTCCACAGTGTATACAGTGCCAACACTTTGGACACACTAAGAGCAATTGTCGCCTTCAAGCTCGCTGTGTTGTATGCAATGTCCGTCACTACTACAAGTATCATCTCACTCTACATATTTCAACAAATTTCAGAGGCAGCGAAAAGTACCGAGACTTTCCGGCGCAAAAACAAAGTCGTCCATAACACTTTGTCTGAAATACTAACAGTAACTATGAGAAAAGCCATTACAGCAGCAAATCCCGAGGAGAAGATATCTCAGCGGAAATATGTCTGCAAACTACGCCAAGACCGTGTGACGTCAAACATCCACTAATAATCAGTTGATCGTCCGGTATGAGTGAAGCTATTGTCCTGCACTAGGTGGAGTGATTGCTGTAATGCTCACCGCGGGCGTGTAGACGTTGAGGTAGAGGCAGTCCTCGTCCCCCTGGAACTGCCTGACGACCACGTTGCACTGCGGCGCTATGGGCGGCTCCCGCGTGGCGTCCAGCTCTCCACTCCAGCCCTCCGCGGGCTGCGGCGGCTGCAACACAGGGACACAGCGCTTCAAGTGACGGGGACTGCACCACTTTCGGAACCCACGCGAAATTGGTACTAACCTATTAAAATCTACTTTAATTGCTTCGTCAACATGTCCTCTTCACATTTTGCACTCTTGCTTTCCGGAAAAATTGCCACGAATTTAATCAAAATGCCGAAAGCGTCAGCGTTGAAAAATCAGTCTCTTAAAATGTTGATTTAATCCTCGGTTGTAATATTTTCTTTCCGTTTCAGCTTTTCTCCGTTGTAAAAAGTCTTACAAAATTGACGTTTTTTTTTATTATGGCTTTACGCCTCGTCAACGTCGAGGTCATTAGATGTGGGATGGGGACAAGGAACGGGAATGAATTCGGCCATGGCCTTCGAAGGAAGCATCCCGGCATTCGCCTGGAGTAATTTGGGGAAACCATGGAAAACCCAAATCTGGAAGCCCAGACGGGGATTCGAACCGCCGTCCTCCCCAATGCGAGGCCAGAACGCTAACCTGACGAAAAACAGTTATAAATTTTGTTGTTGTTAATTGACGGTTTCATCGTTTCTTAGCACTTTTTGCTATTTAAATCGATTTTTCGCCAACTAAACCTTGATAAAATTGAATTTGCTCTTTACCATTCTCTTCATAATGAAGAAACAAAAGAATTAATGTCTTTATAGATTCAGAACGATTTTAAGAACAAAAAACCCATGGGATAAATATTTAACCCAGTTTGTAGTTTATAAGTAAAAAAATGGGTTTGTAGTTCTAGGGTTAAAGAACCATGAAAAGAACCTATTGTTGTGTCATTCCTGGTCGGGTGATACATATCGAACCATTCTAGATGCAACTTTTCCAAACAAAGTTATTATACTGAAGATATTGCCACCGAAAACAAAATATTGTCAAATTCTTGATGTTTACTTCTTTCGGCAACATAAGCTCTATATCAGAAGGATTACTAATTTTGTGAGACTACAATGCATGGGTGCGGGGAGGGGGGTGCATTAGCAACCCTCTGCTATGAAAGAAAACACACAAAAAAAGATTAAGAAACAAAAATTTTATTATTTTTTAAATTCACTGTTTGAATAATAACTTTAGGCGCCTGGATTGTTGTCCAAATTTGTTCAACGCCTTGTTAATAAATTCAGCATCTTTAGTTAATAAGTGCTATGTGTAAAGTATAAAAAAAAGATGCACCTCCCTTAAAGTAATCCTGCCGGCGCCAATGCTACAATGTGCCAAACCACAAGTGAAGATACATGATCATTATTTCATCATGAAACTTGATTCTCTGATTTACAATCAATTTGCTGCACCTACATATAAGGCTAAGTTGCAATATGCTTGGCGAAACGCATGTTATGACATTGACATACCAACATCATCATTTGAAAATGTAATTAGTGTGGCTTTTGATATTGGACTGCGTGAATGCGAAAGTGATTTGGAATGTGATAACGTGGCTTTAGTGAGGTGTGCACATTGTTCTCTTCCACTTTGTTTTAACCACTTCATCGAAATCCCGCATCTGCACTTTGAGGACTAATATAAGAACTATCAGGTGTGCGGTACTTTTTTTTATTTACCCTTCATTTATACAGCCTAATATCTTAGTGACTAAATTAGGCCATAAATATTTTTTTTAATTGTTGATTACATAGTGTCAGGATATTTACACGAAACATTTGCATGCAAGGAATTTTGCATATAGTTCCATTATACTTTGACTTACTGTCTAATTAATTCTATAATATTACATTTGGTCTTGCTTATAGTTATAACAGTTACAGCTGCTATTGTAAACTTTAATATTATATTGAATCACAAATGTCGCTTATTGTTGTTATAGTGCTGGTGGTTTTTATTGAAATATTCCAGTTATTCTTAGAGTATCCTATTATTCAGTTAGTTGCAGTTAGCCCAGTTTGTACATATCTGTCTGTAATCTGTCATGTAGTTACACCGCGTTACTGGATAATAACCACTGCTTGTAAGTAACATTCACTTAATTTTATGTTCTAAGCCACTACAGTCCTGAGCCAGTTCGCATTTGCAGCATCCCGGCTTACCATTAATATGGAAATTAACTCCCAAATATTGTTATGATTCATTGTGCAAAATTCAGTGATACTTTCCGTATAGATTACAAACAAGTTTATTTTGGCCGCGTGTGGTACTGCTGTATATGCGTTATATTAATGTACTGTAAGCAGAGAGTTTTTGGCACTGTTGATTGTGAATGTAATGATACGCTGACGTCATTGAATTACGTATAATTTCCTTCATACGGTGTTGATGTCTTGTTACTTTGTTTCTCTCTATTGAAATGTTACTTGAGGTAGAATGCAACGTTTAACACGGAAATGACGCACACCACTGTTTTGCTTATGGTCGCTTGTTGTACTATGCGTGTTTCCTTGCGGTTCCGAGTGTTCGGGGTGAGAAGGTGGTGAGAGTTGAGGGTGTCTTACCTTGAACCTGAGCGGTCCTAGCGGCGGCGTGGCGTAGGGCAGGGCGAGGAAGGCGCTGTAGGGCCGCCCTGCGGAGGCGGTGCGCAGCCTCGAGCCCTTGAGGGCGCCCTGCGTCACGCGGAGTCGCGCCGCGCCGTCCCACTGCATGGCTACCAGGGCACTGCGACCAGTCAGCACTCGGCAGCCACTTGAGCCAATCAGCAGGACAAACCACGCCGAGACACGACGATCAGCCAGGCATCACAGTGTGCTGTCAGTCCCCAACAATATTCAACTGGTTTGCTGAAACTGCAGTCGAGAAAGTGAAAGAAAAAATAATGTATTACAAGGTATCGGGAAGAAGGATTCACTTGCTTTCATTCTATCTATTAGTGGCTTAAGTATCCCTAATGTGCCGCGACGTGTAATTAATGTTCGAATCCTGGACCTGCCGAACTACTGATATTTTCTAACTGGATATTGTGGGCCATTTCCTCAATTGCCAGTTAATCAATTTTTTATAAAGGTGAATAACACGCCAATGCAATTGAATTTTTGTTTTATTTTGGTGTCGTACACGTTTCGCTCTATTTCAAGAGCATCATCAGCGGCATCTGTTAGATATTTATTCATTTGGTTAGCTACATTTGGTTTAAATAACAATAAAAACTTTTTATTGTTCTTTAAACCAAATGTAGGTAACCAAATGAATAAATATCTAACAGATGCCGCTGATGATGCCCTTGAAATAGAGCGAAACGCGTACGACACCAAAATAAAACAAAAATTCAATTGCATTGGCGTGTTATTCACTTTTATAAAAAATTGACTGATATTTTCGTCAATTTCACGCCAGAATAGAGATGACAGACAGCTGACAACAAAACATTGTCCGTCACTTTGTTAAACATTAATTATACTTCCGCTCACTTAATATGAAAATCGGACAAAATACTGAGAGACCTTACAAAGTGCAACACTCCTCCCCCAACCAATTTATCCGTCTCGCTCTCTTCCAACAAACACCAGACATACAAGATCATAATTTCTTTTTTCAAGGATGGTAACATTCAAATATAAATGTAGGAAACCCAATAAAAGGTTGATACTTTGACTACCGTATACCACCCGATCAGAAATATCATAGTGTCCGAATAGTCCCACTAATTATCTAATAAGCCCTGTATTGTATGGATAAGAGATATAACATTGTAACTTATTTCATGTCGATGTATGTATACCACCAACAATGTAAATTAATGTGCATATGATATATAAAGAAATTGGAAAGTAAACTGTTGAAAAATGAAATGTAATCAACTTGGCGCTATGGTCGATAAAGCCTAATGCCATTAAATAAATTTAAAAAAATATGAAAATCGTTACTCGAGTTTCTGAAGTTATGTAAAAGGTTAGCATTGCTGGTACACAAACCAAGACAAACACTGTGCTATTTAATGTTTCTGTTTACTAACTCTCTAATTGAGAGTTCACAGGTCTGGACAGGGAGGTGTCCTGTTTCCCTACCTGCCTTACACCGGTCGCCCTTGAGGCGGCCGGGCGTCGTCGCCTTGCCGAGGAAGCTGAACCGACTGCAATCTGCGTGCGCTTCCTAAACGCACACCAAGAATGCTGCTTCGTTTTACCTCCTAGACGACAGCGAGCGACCGCATAACGGCCCACACTGTGAATGGAATCACCGGGCGCTGTTATACAGGATTTCCTCCAGTTTGGTAATCCAGCGGTGACAGCAATGGCTGGAACAACATCCTGAGCGAGATGGGAGATCACGTCCAAGACAGCCACGTGGTTTGCTGAACGCTAAGCTGAGGGACACATCTGTCATGGAAACGAAGGCGAGATCAACCAACTCAACATGTCCACGGAACAGCTGCCGTTCACGGAACAAAATTTTAAAAAAATGAAAATAAAAACACCGGTAAAACAGAAATACCCCTGAATCGGCGACAAAGTCGCCAGAAATGCCAACAAAAAGCACATTTCAATAATTAAAAGATAGATAGATAGATATGTTCACTTTGATCCCATGTGAGAATAATCTCGGGGATGTGGAACAGTACATACACTTATTAGTAATTTCAATATTACTATATAATTGATAATATTATTATATATTGACAAGTTAGCTACAACCCATTAGTATAACCAATATCTTCTGTAATCTACATATACAATCCCGAGTTAATTAATACTTATTATGTGGAACAGTGTATACACTTGTTACCAGCATCTAATAACCAGTTATTTTCTTACCAACCAGTTACCATGATAAGTTTCACTGTAATTTGCGACTACATATTATATCATGTTAGTTGCTATTTATGTGAAACAGTACACACGCCTATTAACAATATCAATTATATTACCAACAACTCATAAGCAGTCAATTACTTAAAAACCTGTTAATATTATAATTTTTCACAGCAGTTTTTGAGTGCATGCTATACCATGTTAGTTACTATATATGAGTGAAATTTTGTAAACAGTGTAATTAGTTCATTTGTCAAAAGTTTCAACAGAAAGAAAAACCATATATCATTTTTGTAATTGTGGATAATTTTGTCACCTTCCCCTTCCATACACCATATATACTATTTTATTAGTCATTCTTAGTTACCAAATTCCAAGAAGAAAATTCTTTCACAGAGTAAAATGGGTTCTGAAGCAGAAACTCTTCGAGTTTGGACTTAAAGTAGTTGGGTTTTTGTAGATAACAATTAATTTCTATTGGTAAGACATTGAGTAACGAAGCTCCAGTAAATGTTAACCCTTTCTGTACAATTGATAGTGATTTGTAATCCTTGTGAATATTATATTTATTCCTAGTATTATGGCTATGTATGTCAGCATTAAGATTGAAGTGTTCAGGATTTTCCACTACAAATGATAGTACGGAGTATACATACTGTGCTGGCATTGTTAGTACACCCAAGTTTTTAAACAGATTTCTGCACGACGTCTGTGGTCTTGCTCCACAAATAGTTCGTATAGCACGCTTTTGCAATAACAGACAAGACAATAATATGCAAACTACAGATCCCAGGGAGGTAACAGAGATGTCAGACGAAGAAAACTATTCCGAAACCAAAGGAAAAGCTGGACTGAACTTCATAACAGACTAAACAGCAAGCTAAAGGGAAGCATAAGTAATTTAGATCAACGAACTATTTGACAGAGTCAAGGGAAGACTACCACAACTTGAGAATCGCATTCAGAAGCCTAAAACAACCTACAACGTCCTCCTCATGTGATCATGTTGGAGTTGACGGATTTTTTTTTTTTTTTTTTTTTAACAATTTAACCAATCCTGCACGTCTGAAAATATGACCTACCATCCTGTCTCTTCTTTCCGTTAGACTCTTTCACAAACTTCTTTCCTCGCCCATCATTTTCAAGGTTCGTTCGTTTCGTATTTTTTCCGTCCACTTAATTTTCAGCATCCTTCTATAGCACCACATTTCAAATGCTGCAATTTTCTTTCTTTTGGTATTCCTAAAGTCCATGCTGTGCTTCCATAAAGTGCTGTGCTACACAAATAGTATTTTAAAAAGTTTCTTCTGAGACCTACATTAATATTTGAAACTAAAAGCTTTGTCTTTTTCATAAAGCCTCTTCTTACTACTGCTAATTTGGTTTTAACATCATTCCTGCTTCACTCGTCGGTTGTAATTTTACATCCTAAGTAGCAAAATTCACTAACTTCTCCTATATCATCCGATCCCATTTTTATATTTAATCTACAGGGTGTTTCAAAAAGGACTTTACAATTTCAATTCATATAAATTTTATGAAACAAGATACAGAGCTGGTTTTGGTGTTGTTTTAAAGGAAAACACTTCAAGTTTTGACTCGCGTAGTACGCTAGTGCCTAATCGCGCCGCACAAGCGCTAGCGGCAGTTACATTAAAGATGGCTGCCGTCACTGGACCCGAGCGTGCTAGCTGTGTGTTTTGGTTTGAAGAATCGAAGTCTGCGACAACAGTTCAGCGTAATTTTCGTACCAAGTACGCTGAAGATCCTCCTAGTAGGCCTACAATTTATGAGTGGCATAGATGTTTTGTAGAAACAGGGTGCTCAGTAAAACATAAAAAATCCTCAGGTTATCCAAGCACATCTGACAAGGTCGTTGAGCAAGTGAGAAAAAGTTTTGTCAACAGCCCTACGAAATCGACCCGGCGTGCATCTCGTGAGCTGCAAGTCCCACATACGACGGTTTGGCGTGTGTTGAGAAAACGTTTGCATTTGAAACCATACCGATATTCGCTTTTACAAGCAATTAAAGATACGGATAAGATTGCACGTAGGAACTTCTGTGTAGATATGTTAAATCGAGTGGATGATGATGAACATTTCTTGGACAATACAATCTTTTCTGACGAGTCAACTTTTCACTTAAGTGGCAAGGTTAACACACGTAACTGTAGGATTTGGGGCAGTGAAAATCCACATGAAACATTGCAACATGTTCGTGATAGCCCTAAAGTGAACGTTTTTTGTGCGTTGAGCAAGAGGAAAATGTACGGCCCCTTTTTTTCCAAGAGAGAACCATCAACGGGATAGTGTACCTTGATATGTTGCAACAATTTTTGATACCACAGATCGATGAGGATGACCGAGAATGAAATGTTTTCTTTATGCAAGATGGCGCACTATCTGACTAACGTCCGGGATTTTCTCAATGGCCGCTTTCCAGGTCAATGGATTGGCCGTGATGCGCCAATTGCATGGCCCCCCCGTTCCCCAGAACTGACACCGCTAGATTTTTTCTTCTAGGGTTTCATAAAAGATATGGTGTACGTACCTCCTTTGCCGGCCACTCTGCCTGAACTTAGAGCAAGAATTTACGCTGCTGCTGAGCAAGTTACACCTGTAATGCTAGTGCGAATCTGGAAAGAAATCGACTACCGATGGGATGTCTGCAGAATAACCAACGGAAGCCACATATAACATCTTTAGTTTAAGGTAAAAAAACTTGGAGTATTTTCCTTTAAAACAACACCAAAACCAGCTCTGTACCTTGTTTCATAAAATTTATATGAATTTTCAAAGTTGTAAAGTCCTTTTTGAAACACCGTGTACTATTATCGCAATCATTTCAGCAACATTTCATCACTTTTGCCTTGGTTTGGTTAATACTTAGTCCAAAATCTTCCTTCAGTATTTTATTTGTCGGTTCCGGAGCACGGGGCTACTTAAAAAAAATACGGAGCTCTCTTCATGCCTGACCTTTGAGGCGACATCACTCCGCTATCTGCGATTGTGTATTGTGAGGCTGAGTCTAATAAACCGGATCCTTGTATCCGCTGTGTTCTCGTAGTTACTCTCCACTGTCCGAGGGATATCCACAGCCTACCTTCGCTAATGAGCCATCTACCTCGAACCGGGAACTCCATTCAACCCGCCCGAGTCCTGATCTTTCCCGGATGGATTCGACATATTCATGATATTGAGTATCTTCTCAATATCCTCAACCTATTCTTCTAATAAGACAATGTCATCAGGAAATTGTAGCATACTGACTTTTTCTCCTTGAACATTTATGCCACATTCAATTTTTTTTTTTCGCGACGTTCATCAGTTAAAAGGGGAATAAGAAGAAAGAGCTGCGCCGACTACCAACATACCAGGTGATACTTATAGCGAGCACAAAATCAGGTAACGCCTACAACAAAAAGACACTGACGTATACAAAAGCCGGCATAGAAAAATATAAACCCACAAGCGGACAGCCCCAATGTCAAAACTGCCAGAGGATTGGTCACACTCCACCTGCTGTCACTCAAAACGCACATGCAGATGCGTTAGGTGTGCAGGAGACCACCATACAGAATCCTGCAAACGTCCAGCGCAAAAGAACGGGATAAAACACAAGGAAAGAGAAAAGCACCAGACAAGAAGGAACACCCTGAGACCGAGCAACAGAATCATAATTGCAAAACCAAAGACAAAAGGTATGTATGCATAATTCCAGGAAATGAAAGTAAAAAGATGTCACAGCCATAACAAACAGAAATGTCACGAACGAATCAAACAAAGAAATAGACACCATCTTTCAGCGAAACAAGGTATTTAAAAAACCGAAGAAAACAATGGAAAATGTGGACAGTGGAAGTGAAAAGTTACATGCCGTGATAAAAGGCATCATGTCAATCAAAATGAGAATGAACCAGTAAACGAAACAAATCTCAAAATACGTAACCTTAAGGGGTTTTTATGAGGTCATCATTCACGACGATAACCCACTTTTCCCTTAAAGTTCAGAAAGAAACAGAGTCCTACATGTCCTGACACATAGCAACACAGGTACCGAGGCACTGGGTGCACGCAAACATGCCGTCAAGGCGGAGACACGCACACAACGAAAGCTCTGAGTTGGGCGACTAAAAGAATAGGTATCTTACAAGAAAAGAGCGACTGCTATAAAATTGAGCACATTTAGCAATTTAGTACTTGTTTTTCTGAATTAACTGGATACTGGATGAGACACCTTTCTATTCCTATACATATGCCTTTACAGTGAATGGAATCTAAAATTCACCCTTAGTAATATGCTATGAGTCTCGGACCTAGTGAATTGAAAAATAACCAGCAACTTCGTCAACTAATTTGATATATTCGACTCAAAGCCCATTCCTCGAATCGGAAAAAGGTCAGTTACTTTCCAATTCAAATGCTATACAGTGGGAATACAGAAATCCTGGTCTGGGTTGAGTACTTATTCGGTTAAACCTGAGATGGAATAGGCTTCGCTTTTTGGATATTCAGCGACATGTGCTGGGATTGTAGGCGTAGTGTACAAGTGATTGGGGCTTGAAGGTATACTGGTCGAAGAATTAGGAACAGTGGATGGAAGGGGAAAGGTGACCATGACCACAAGCTGGCCATAGATTTCATGCATTAGGGAGGGGGAAAATTTTCTTTTGTGGGTAAGGGTGTCAGAAATTGGAACAAATTACCAAGTGAAGTGATGAATAATTTATCAAAGACGCTCAAAGAACTAAAAATTAAAATTTGTAAATCGCAAATGGGGTAAGAATTTAACACTCAAATTACATATATAAGATAATTAACAACACAAAATAAAAAGGTGTAATTAGATGACTAGAGAAATTGCCATCGCAATTAAATAAAATAAATTTCATTAGTAACACTGGACGTCGAAATCACTGGCTCTCACTTCCATACGCACTGCGGAGATGTTTCACATCGACCAATCAGACAGCCAAATCCACTGCTCGGTGTGAGCAGATTATGGAACAAAACTGCAAATTATTGACAAATTGTGAAAGTTTCGTAAATTGGTGTCAAAAATGACTAAAACACTGAAAACTTGATATACATTGTAGAAAAGTAGGTAAATTAATGGAAAGATTGATATGCAACCACATCAGAAATATATGTGAGGAACGTAAGTGGTTTTCAAGCAGGCAACATCGGTTCAGGCAAGGATATTCATGCGAATCTCAGTTGGTGGGATATATACAAGATATTTCAGATGAAATGGACAAGGAAGGCCAAATTGATAGTGTAGCACTAGATCTGTCAAAGGCGTTTGACAGAGTAAGCCATAAAATGGTAGTTAATAAGGTAAAAACCATTGGAGTGGATGAGAAAGTGATTTTCTGGGTAGAAGAAAGTTAGGGTAGGAAATGTAGTATCAAAAGAAGTAGAAGTAAAAATGGGAGTGCCACAGGGTAGTGTATTGCGACCATTGCTATTCATTATTCTAATGAATAATTGTGTTGATTGTTTACTATCTGAAATTAGATTGTTTGCAGATGACATAATGCTGTATAAAAGAATCAAAACGATAGAGGATTGTAAACAGTTGCAGGGTGATCTGGACAGGATATCTAGTTGGGTTGGTAAACACGGGATGAAGATAAATGCAAAGAAGAGTCAGCTTATTAGATACACAAATAAAAAACAAAAGGTTAATTATGAATATAAGGTGGGGAAAGAATTGCTTGCTGAAGACTTGAAATGTAAATATCTTGGCATTACTTTTGATAACAAGCTTAACTGGGCTGGACACATTAGGACAGGTGGTAGGAAAAGGTTTCAAAGTTCTGCACTTGTTGGAGAGAGTGATGAGGGGATGTACGGGAGAAGTAAAGGAATTGGGTTACAAAACTTTTGGTCGAGACCATTGCTCGAATATGGTAGTGTAGTATGGGACCCTCATTTTACGTATCAAATACAGGAGTTGGAAAGGGTGCAAAGAAGGGCTGATAGATTTTTTTTCTGGAATTATCGCAGAATGCAATCAGTGACCGGATATGATAAAGGAGCTGGAATGGTACTCATTGCAAGACAGGATGTCACAATACAGTGTACAAAACCGCCCTCCTTTAAATTTTAGAAATTAATTGAAAGTGTTTTAATGTAGTCGATGATATAGTTATCTCTGAACAACTAGCTGTAGTAGGTCAGAGATAGTTTTGTTTTGATTTTTTCCAGCGAGTGTTGAGGTAGACACATGGCGTAACAAACAAAAAATGTGTTTTAAGTTGTGCTAGTGGTTTAACGGGTATATACATAAAATTCAGTGTTGAGTGTTTAACCCGATTTAACTACGTAATGCATATTTTACGCCTGTGTTAGTTGTCGGAGACCAAACATATGAGTTTTGGTTTGTGAGTAAGTGTACGCGGTACTGCATATGTGTACGACGGATTTCGGCGTGATTATTCCGTGTTTATAATTGCCCGTGGCTGCTAATGTGAAATCAATTGGCAATATTCGTTACTCAAGGAGATTAGTGAACTCAAGGAGTGACTTTCCACGTAGTAAAGACTGTTTATTTAGCCGTTACGAGCATTAAGAACAGACGGTGTATGACGAACAGTTGGAAGTTATATTACATTAAGTGCTTGCAAGTCACTTGCCACTCTAACGAATTGCAATCTTCGGATAAATGTTATTGTGAAGTGTATCATAGTGTTAACATTTTATTTTCCATTGGTGGTCGGAAATTAGTACACTTAAGGAACTAGCAGAATAAATGTGTTCATGTATTTATGAAAAACGGAGTGTTTATTTTATTTTCTACGAAGTGCACGTAATATTCCCGAACCATCCAATGGTGGCGACCAAAGTACATTAAAACGAAGTCCGATTACACCTTTCCTTAGGTAAATAACAATTTTCATAGTGAAATATCGAACAAAAAAAACACAATAAACTATCAAGTCAAACATGTTATAAACATTATATATAAGTTCCGACAGTTGTTTGACAAGGAGGGTCATGGGAGTCTACAGGGCATATACTGGCGATGAGGCATGGAAAGATATTGCAATAGGTATGAAAAGTAGTGCATGGAAGAGAAAAAATGACCATGACCACAAGCTGGCATTCGATTTTAGGCACAAGGGTGTGGGAAGATTCTCTTTTTTAGGTAAGGGTGTCAGGGATTGGAATCGGTTACCAAGAGAAATGATGAATAATTTACCGAAAACTTTGAAAGAATTTAAGAATAAAATTTATAGAGGGCAAATGTAGGTGGGTGCAGGATAGGTGGAAGATGGGTGTGTAGGGAAATTGCCACCGGAGCCTGTGCTCCATTATAATTAAATTAAATTTTTAAAAAAAACCCTGCCAAACGTTTTTAAACTAGTGCAAAATGAAGTAGCTGGAGACCATGGTATACAGACCGCATTTGATGCAGCAGGGAATTCGCTTTTGGTGCACAAACACCTGCTGTGGTTTTCAACCAGGCCGCTTGGAGCGCCACTTGCGACGAAACCTCACGCGTTCGCACTGGACCGGTTTCGACTTCCCGCACGGATTAAACAACTAAGCTTCGTGCACTTGCAGGTTTTCGTAAGACTTTCCTTTGCCCAATCGGTTTGCCGGAATTTCAAACCTACAGCCCCATTTCAAAGATAGACGGGTCAAACTGTATAATTCCGTTAACACGATCTTTCCCTCTATATGAGGCACGTTATAAGTACTACTAATTAGACGTTAATCTGCAGCCTTTCTTTATCCCCTAAAATTATAGCATTCAGCCAAATCAAGACAGAAATGGAATAGGCGATGACGTTCAACTCAATCTCAATTTTAAATTTACCGTGGAGACACCTTTTTTCCTGCAGCTATATTAACGTCCATTCTTGCTGTGTTGTGCTTTAGTAATACAAGGTCATCACCTAATAAGTTAAGGTATTCAATTATGAAGTCCAGAAACAGATATGTTCATTATCCTATCTGAACTTTTCATCTATACCGTTCACCTGTTACCCCGAGACTCAGGGATGAACACATAGACGAATGCAGATATTAACCACCAGTGAGTTAAAACTAGGGTATCCAGTTTGATGTCCGTCGACAACATTTCGATTAAATCTCAACATTAATGTTGTACAACGCATAAGATTGTATTCGGAACATCAGTAGACTCAAATCTGAGATTATTACTGCGTGCTTAGATTCACAGGTTGGATGTCCGGCCGAAGAATTTCAATGAAATCTCGACGAAAGCGACCTGGTATTTATAGCTCCATGACAACAGTGGATACTGGTCAGAAGGCAAACTGCTAGTTTACTCTGTGGTACTATCACTGGCAGCCATGTTAAAATATTTTCGTCCAGGCTCTGTTCCACGCGACAGCCTGTTAAGCTATTTTGGTTCGTCTATTTCTGTACTTTATGCCTTAATGACATATTATTACTAAGTCGACCATCACATTACTTATTTTAGTGGCCTATGTATTTTATTTTAAAAATATAAATGATGCATCTTATTCTTTTCTTTTATTCACCATACTTTCCCTATTTTGAAGTCAAGCTCTTAAGTGTATTTACATTGCAAATTCACCGTAGAGACACTTCAGGAGTTCAAAGTGAAATTCTGCCACCAGTGAGTGAAACATAATTTCCACTCAAAATATCTTGGCATCATCCTAGACCGTTCCTTAACATTAAAAAAAAACACCTGGAAAACACAAATCAGAAACTTAAAACACGAAACAACATCATGAAGAAGCTATCTGGTACTTCGTGGGGAGCTGATGCGGACTCACTACGAACAACCGCTCTCACCATGGTTTACCCTGTCGCTGAGTACTGTGCTCCAGTGTGGCAACGTAGGGTTCTCACTAGAAAAATCGACGTCCATCTGAACGCGTGTATGAGAGTAATAACTGGCACCCTAAAATCCACCCCAGTCCCATGGTTACAACTAATCAGCAACATACCACCTCCAAAGATAAGACGCCAAGAAGCAACGGCACGTGAGCGGATAAAACTACACCATCCTGACCATCCACAGGATCTCCCAATCCACGAGGTCCTAAATGACCTACCCCCTACTCGTCTTAAATCCAGAAATCCAGTATGGCATGAGGTATTTGACTTCAATGTCAAGGAAATATGGTGATAAAGCTGGAACTCTGCATCTGTGAAACAACCAGATATGGAAGATCATACAGCTGGACCTCCGGGATTGCATTTGAAGAGAGACCAGTGGGTAAAACTATATCACCTAAGAACAGGCCACACCAAATGCAACGCCATGCTGTATAATTGTGGACTTCAGGATTCTCCTGTCTGTGACTGCGGAGCTCCTTCCCAGAGTGTGGAGCACACCATCAAGGAATGCCCTCTAAAGGATGTACAACCTACTTCACCGTATGGCTGCAACAACTGGACTTGAGTTTGTGAATGCTATCAACATTTTTGTCGTTGTATATATTGTGTATGATTATATGTATTACATTAGTTACTTCGCTATAAGATAAATAAATAAACTGTAGAGGGACAAAAGGAGCTTTAGTCTCACAACTGAGTAACATCCACACTCGTAAATAATTATTGTCAGTGTGTAACCGCACGCAGGCGTACCAACTAAAACCGTCACGTATCCCATGGCAGCTCTCACATACGCACATGTTCGCCTCCACTTCGCTTCTGTATCAGAAAAAAAGTCGCTCACAATACTTGCTGTGTATGTGGCGCCCAACTGCGGAAATCACACGAACTACTCTCCTTTCCCTCGACTTAACACTATGGCTAGATATAACTGTGAGAATGAAGAAACCATATGCAAGTGACGATGAAATGCGCCATTATCATTAGAAATATTTACTATATTTCCATCACAAAATCTATAGGACAATTGGGATTCAAGGTCATAAAAGAAAGTAGAATTTGCATCGTGACGTCATCAGAAGTTACGAGTTAGGCCGTGTTAACGTGCGATGGAAAGTTGCCTACACACCCACTTTTGTATTTCAAAAATTTTCACTGCCGTGTTTGAGGTAACTTCTTTAGCTTGTGCATCTATAATTCATGCTATTCTTTCAATAACAAAAGAAAATATTCCCACTACCTTCCGCCAGACAACCGAGTCCCAGCTTGTTTGCATGGTCATCTCTTTCCATCCGTATACTACGAGTGTTATTGATTCTTCTGCGAATATCAATCCGAACCTAAGCTCCATGTACACCTCCAGCGCTCTCTTCACCTTCATCCGAGCTTCCAATGAATCCAAAAGCCGGATCCTTCGTCATGTCACTTAATGGTCGTGTTCTACGGTAAAATTTACCAACAAATCTTTTTCAGTCCACGTTTATGTACATAAAAAATAAAATAACACGTAAAACAGAGGGAAATACAGAAACACAGCGTGGTCAGAAGTAAGGTGGAAATATTAGAGGGAAAGGATGAAGAAGTATGAGGAGAGAAGGGAAGGGATGAAGTGGTTTCCCGTGATCAGGGTGTTGCTCTAAATTACAAAGAGCGGGAGCTGGCTAAGTGCTTTATTGTCTCTGGTGGTGACTACAGCGCTACAGAGTGTCGGGACGCTTGGTGAGCCTGAGGTGCACGCCCGACCCCGCCATCAGGATGAAGGCGCGGGGGTGCAGGGGGGGGGCGGGATCTGCGTCTCGGCGGCGGGGTGGATGCTGAACCTCGACAGGATGTTCACCAGGCCCAGCTTCGTCTGCAGCAGGCCGAACCTCATGCCTGAAACACACACACGGACGCTGTACCACATGTGCAGGCACACTCCATTGTTTGGGTGAAGCTGGACGCGTAGCCCGCACAGACATTCATCGAGGACGCTGGCGTGACGCTGGCTGCTGGCGACATTCCGGCATGTAATGTCCCGCAGCGGGAAGGTATGTGGGTACCGCGAGGGTTGGGGGTGGATCCAGGATTTTGGTTTGGGGGGGGGGAGGCTTGAGCGAACATTGGTTTTGGGGGGGGGGGGCTTGGCTTGAGTAAATTTTGGTTCAGAGGGCTTGCCTTCAATGGATTATGGTTTTGGGGGGGAGCTTGAGTCGGCCATGGGGTAGTCTTTATAGCTTAATAGTCCTATATTTAAAAAAAAGTCTCAAAAATTACAATGTAGGGGGTGGACCCAGATACTTTTTGGGGGGGCTTGAGCTCCATAGCCCCCCCCCCTTGGATCCGCCCCTGGCGAGAGACTGCGGACAGTCACGTGACTGCCAGGTGCGCGAGAGAGGCTGGAGGACAAAGTGAGTGTCCGGCGGCTAATTACTGTGAGGTTTTTGCTTCACTTGTTTTCCGTGCCGGAAACCGAGTGGACGAGTTGAAGTCGTGACTTCTATGAGAAGCACTTCACATGAACGCGAGACGTCAGCGCCATATCTTCAAAATGGTAATCAGGTCGGTATTATCATCGCCGCAAATGTCTGTCGTACTGACCAAACCAGTATCTCCCTCAAAAAAATCTCATTGCCACGCTCATGTCAATAAATCGACATTTAGAAAACACTGAGAACATTTGTAAAAAGAAACCAGTATTTGATTCTCTGAAGGCTTGTCTTAATTGTTTATATATCATTGCTAATAACATGATATTAATTTTGTAATAAATATCAATTACAAGTGATTTCGAAACGTAGTCCCGACGGTGGTGTTAGTGTGAAAGGCAACATCCCGATCCACATCTTCATTAATTTGCATCACTGACAGGGTTATTTTCACAATTTATGAAAAGTAACTAATATTTAATTTACCACAAGGGTGAACAGTTCAGGATGCAGTGATAGATATATTATCTTTCAAAAAAATTTCTTAATGCAATTGAACATACGCTCTTGTGGAAATTTCTACACACAAATAAAGCAACCCTTCTTCTCACACTCTCTAACTCCTGTATTTGATACCCAAAATGTCGATCCCAAACTATACCAGTATATCCAACCAATGGTCTGACCAAAGAAACCCAATTTCCTAACTTGTCTGGTACATCCTCTCATCACCCTCTCCTGTAAATGAAGGATATTGTAATTTTTTCTTACCACCTGCCCAATGTACTCTGCCCAGTGTTAATCCTGTAAATGTTTAAATACAAGGAGCAGAATTCCCGGCGTTTCCCGGTGTGATCTAGATTGAATTGCACACACAATAAATATTAAAGTCGATAACAGACGTCACGTTTTTGCACTTATGAATCAAACTGTATGTCAATAGATCCATTTTCTATAGGTCTTTAAACAGCTAACCCCAGGTGTAGCAGAAAAGAAATGGGGTTGCTGTTGATTTATTCCTGCAATATTTTTAGCCATATCATCAGGAACATGTGTATTAAGTTTCATCAGAATAACCACAGCGATTCGTGCAACAATAGAAACAACCATTTTTTTTCAGAAAATGTGGTAAACACAGAATCGTTCAACAATAAATTACAAAATACTATTATGTCAGCACTAAAGATTTTAAACAGTTCACTTTCATGTTCAAACCCCTCAAATATGCATTATTTACCATTAACAGTGAATTTAATTTCACTTCCAATCAGCAGAGCTTGTAGCAGTTCGGTCTCAGATAGTAAGTTCAAGAAGCAAAGAAGATATCGGAAAGGAGTTTCATTATATCTATTATTAAAATAATTTAAACATTTTTTCCACTTTACGTGGTTTCCTCTTCTCATTCCTTACGGCCATCTATGGTGTTTAAAAACCAAAAACGAAAATTTAAGGGTAATATGGCTATTATATTTTACGATGTATGGCGTATGCATCGTATTTCATCTTTGATGTTTGAGGGATTACATTCAGATCTTGACTTGCTGCTCCGGCGTTATGTTACATAAGACATACCAAATAATTCAGTTGAGATTCTATTCTTCAAAACGGTGAAAACCCCATCTACATCTGCGCAGTAGTTTTTGAGTTTTTGTGGGACAAATATACCGGTTCTAATTTTATAGATATAGATAGTATAGATGGAAAGATTCATTAGAATTCGAAAGATAACATAATTTTATCTGGTGTGCTTCAGTTGGCAGAAGATCTTACGTCCGACTGCGGTAGCGTTATGGGTGATTGTAATGAAGGGAGTAGTGACCCCATGACATGCAGGGCCGGTGTAGTACCTATGCAGTTGCGGGGGCCCTCTCCGAAGGGCAGGTAGACGTAGGGCGGCCTGGTCGCCTTGGCCTGCTCGGTGAAGCGGTCGGGGTCGAAGCGGTGCGGGTGTGGGTAGTACTCGGGGTCGTAGTGCAGACCCATCACGGGCACCACCACCGCCGAGCCCGCCTCCAGCTCCAGCGAGCTGCCCGGCACGGAGTAGCGCTGGTTCGACTCCCGGCTCAGCAGCGGCAGCGGCGGGTACTTCCGCAGCGTCTCTGCGAACCAACAACGCCAGCTCAGCCGCCATCGCTACAGCACTACAGTCTCTGCTTTTACTGCAGACCTCCTGCCTGCGTTATATTGAGTTTTTCTAAAAAAATAAAATTCTATAACGGCCCTCAGGCCCAGACCTATTCGTATTTTAAGAATTATTTGTAGCCGCTGGGAATTGAGCAAATACGGTTTTGTATATTTTTCTTGCAATTACTTGTGGATTTGTGTAAATCAACATTATTTTATGGAAATAAACTATGTACATAAGTTACGAAGAGAAATGATGAATAATTTGCCAAAAACGTTGAAAGAATTTAAAAGTTAAAATTTGTAAAGGGTAAATGTAGGTGGATGCAGAAAAGGGGGAAGATGGATATTTAGGGAAATTGCCACCGGAGCGTGTGCTCCATTGCAATTTAACTTAATTTTTTAAAAAAAATACTATTTAATATGTTCATGGACAGTACTATGCATGAAACATTGATTAAAAGTTTGTCATTCTAAGTGAGGAGGAGAGCTACGATGTTTAGAGGACCATCTGCGACAGCGTGTACTGGTTCATGGAGATAATTTTGTGTGTTTATATATTTAATTTTAATTTCTGTGCGTTTCATAATGACTGTGAATGATTTTGAATTAATTCTGATCGTTTTAATGTGATTTTAATTGTTTAAGTATTGTTATAATTCGAGAAACGTCTGTCGGATGTCTTTGAATTATTCTTGAATTTTCGGTAATACCTATATAAGCGATCGGCAGAGACGGGTTTTATCTTTTGAAACTTAGTTGAGCTTTAGTATTGAACGTGTTGCAAGTTTGAATCGCTGGAGCATTTGTTTACATTTGTATGTAATATCTTTGTATGAAGTCCAATGTTCTTGAAGAAAAATAAACAAACTTGAAAGTGATTCCTCTTGGATAAATTATTTCATTTAAACGAAACACGTCAAAAGCGGTTATTTTATAGCTGATACAGTAACTCCACTTTAAATTTTTTTTTTTTGTAAAGATGAAAAAACTTATAACTTCTATTCAGACCTTCATTCAAACAATCAAATTGTAAATCTTATTGTTATATCTATTACAAGCAATAGAACGCAATAACATTTTGATACCTAGCAAAAAGTGGGTGCCTACTCATTTATTTATTTTTCCATTTGCATTTTGACGCAACATTTGGAGGGTAAACTGGGCTGCTAAGTCTTCTTTGCATGTACTAGAATATTGCGTAGAAAAACAATAATGATAGTTACATAATAAAACATAACTAATGCAATAGCAACTACTCCAGGAAATAAGTGGTAATTTATATATATTCTGGCTGTAATTATATATAAATCCTTATTATTCTTACTTATTAATAACTACCTTAAACAGATCTATAACAGAATCTTTTAACTGTCCCGCTGATATTTCAAATTTCCTGATGGTCAGTCGAACGATACACATACGTGCATATGCAATTGTTTTATATTAAACATATTTTTTCTACATAAAAAAGTTAAATTCTGATACGCAAATAATTATATTCTCAGCCGCAAATAACTAAACCGATAATGAAGAGTTTCGACTACACTAAAAATTTGGAAATACTTAACGACTCTGAATAAAATTGACGATGACAGCGGACCCCCAATTTCTTTGTCGCTGGCACGATACTCCCTGGGGATCATTGTTGTAGCCTGTTGGAAGTCTACAGACACCGCACCGGCCAGTAAAGGTGACAGATTAACGGAATGTACAATCATCTAACCACTTAGAGAGGTTGGCAGCGACGCCAGATCGAAAACATCGCAACTCGTTCGCAGTAGCTAACCCATAACTGTCATGCAGAGGTTGTTGCGACTCCATTTTCGACGGGAAAACGCCTTTAAAATTATTCCACTATACGTCCCGCCACAGGAATACGTGGGTCTTTGTTTAAGGAGCCGCAGCGATTTGCCGTGTATATGGCAGATTAAAGGCTGCTTCTACATCTACATCTGCATTCATACTGTAGAATTCACAAAATTGTGGTTGGCAGAGGGTGCTTTGCACCAAATCTAATCTCTACTCCGTGCACTGCAATCCCGAGGGAAGAAATAGTTCATATAAGCATCAGTGTGACACCTTATTTCTCTAATGTTATCACTCCTGTCATTGCGACCCATATGGTTTGGTGGACGAAATATTTCACCGCAGTCGTAAGTGAAAGTGGGTGTGCGCATGTTTACCAATAAGTTCAAACGAAAAGTGAGTCGTCTGTCTACCAGAGACTCCCAGCCCAGTCTACTAATCATAAGGACTGTAGGAAGCAGTCACGAATCGAGCGGCTCTTCTCTGTACTTTCTCTATACTGTCAATCAACCCCGTACCAAACGAATTCCAAACGGCACAACAGTAGTCCAAATGTGAACGCATGAATGTTTTGTATGATATCTCCTTTGTTTCTGTATTACAAGATTTTCAAGATTCGACCTATGAATAGCAGCCTAAATTAGCTCCACCTACCACCGAACAGCTTCATATTATGTTGCTTTGTACTGTTACGCCCAAATACTTGACGGAATGAAGCATACTAATAACCACGATGTTTGCTTTGTATTTTTTGTTACTTGTGTGTAGGAGGCTCTGCCTGTGGGTGTTCCCTCTTGGAGACTGTCCAGCTGGTAGTCGCGAGCGGGGCAGCGGAAGCCCCTCATCCGCTCGATTAACGGCGAATGAGTTCCGTCGGGCAGTTGGTACTGGGCGTGCGACAGTTGGAAAGCTCAAGAACTATTGGCAGCATGCGGAATCAGGAGACAGATAAATACTGATGCTAGAAGCGATACTTATTGTCACGAGGAAGTCCATAACGGCCCAGCTCGATTAAAAGATACTGACTGTACGGACAGGACTTATTCCAGTGAGAAAGACGAGCTCACACTAATATCAGTGTCATCAGATGGCTCAAGAAAACCCAAGTCTGGATGGCCGGACGGGGATTCGAACCCGTTGCCTCCCGAATGTGAGGCCAGAGCGTTACATCTCATCCACTATGCTCGATGAGAAAAGTTGAATTGCACACTCCCAAGGCAGTAAACATAGTAATCTAATAGTAAAAGAAAAGTATTTCTGCATGATCTATCCCCATAAATATTGAGTCTGGGAGTAGGAAGCAGTCAAGAGGGAGAAATAGTAAGATGAATGTGTGATTATTGTTAGTCGAGTGAGGAGAGGTGTGTGGTACCTGCGACGACCCTGTCGAGGTAGTGGAGGCCCTGCACGAGGTCGTAGGTGACCTGCCCTCCCGAGGCCTTCAGGGCGGAGCAGATCTCGTCCGCCAGGCGCGCCTGCACCTGCGGGTGGGCCGCCAGCTCCAGCAGAGCGAAGCTGGTCGTCGTCGAGGACGTCTCGAAGCCCGCGATGAAGAACACGTACACGTTCGCCGCCAGGTCCTCCATCGACAGCTCTGCAACACAACCCACGACGCTCTACGTCACACACTACACGTCACGTCAAACAGTACACTACTGCTCAGCTAATAAATAAACAAGTTCAGCCTAGTAAATTGTTTGGTATACGATGATCAGACGAGACACTATGACCACCTGTTTATTACTGTGCTGGTCCATCTTTGGAGTGCAATAAAGCAGCGTTCCAGTGTGACATGGATTCTACAAGTCCTTGCTAGTTTTCCGGAGTTGTTTGGCACAGCTCACGCAATCCCCTTAAATTGTGGGCCAGTGGTTTGTGGGCGCGGCACCTGGGAACGAGAATCTCGGGAACGGCGAGGCTGGACGGCTGTTCGCGTGCTACTGTAGTGAACATCTACGCAGAGTGGTTGAAGGACGGTGAAACCACGACTAGGTGACAAGCTGGTGGACGTCCACGCCTCATCACAGAACATGGAGGTCGGAGGCTTTCTCGCTCTGTAAAGCGGGATAGGCGGCGATTTGTGGCAGATCTGACAGCAGAGTGTGCTCCGAAACACTTGTGCCTGCATCAGAATTGTAATCTCAACTCGTGCCCAATTTTGGCTTATGCTACAGCAGTTTACACGCAAAATATTCTGTCCTGCACATCTGGACGGTTTGCACAGGCGTCGTACTAGACAAAGTTCTTGCAAATCTACAGGTTTTATTTTTTTACCGAAATAAGTATAGAAGTGGATTATTAAGTCAGGCTGACACGACACATCAGTTGGCATAAGCTCGTTATCTGTTCGGCGGTAAGACACTTAAGAAGCACTTGACAGCCTTACAGCGGAACAATGGTAATGCTGTTTACAGTAAGAGATAAGCCGCTTTGTTTGCTTCTCGTATGCATAGTCATTGACACAGAGGGCTGGGGCAATGTTGAGAAAAGTTATCGCAATAAAACCTGACGCAGCATGTTACAAATAAAAATCCTATCCCAGAAATAAAACTATTTCTGATTATTTTCCCTCAAGGTTAGGCTAAATTTTGTTGTTATTTTTACAATCGCGATCTATGTTGTTGAACGATTATTTGTTTATAATTTCTCCCGCAATTCACTGTCAAGCGCCGTAAGTTATATTAACATATTAGATTTTGCCCGCAACTTCGTTCACGTGGACGACCAATAAGCAAACACATTTCTTAAATCATCTGCCAACATGAACCAACTTTGTACATCGTATACAAATTTTCACTTATGAAAATGAGAAAAAAAAGATATGTACTGGGAAGCTACAGTAATTCACAAGTAATTTTTCTGCATCACTATATCTATAAAATGGGGAGTGAAAAGCAAACATACTAAGCGAGATTTTTATTTATTTTAGATATATAACTTTGTTTCTTTTAGCAGAAAAATCAGTCCGAAATATACTTATAATTGAATAGCGAAAACAATGTCACTTCATTTTGTTATTTTTGCTCTCCGATTTTATGGTAAAGGCGTTTCGTTTATTGTTCCTTTTGTTGTGTTAGTCAGAATAATAATAAATCAGATACAATGTCTGACAAGAGTAGACTGTACTTAATTGAGCTCATGATGATTAATAATTGATTACCATAAGTTTTAATAAATGAAAACGTTGCACTGATAGGCACTAGGCGCACGTGACTGTGACGTCACCGGCAACCATTGATCGACGCAGGCTATATAAGGACGGTCTCCCCGGGAGCCCGACACTTCGCCTGAACATGGAGCCAGAGAACAGCTTCGAAACGTCACTTGAAATTGACACGCTCCCCCGCTGGGAAAATATACTCCAGTGCTACATATGTATATGTACGTGTGGAGCCTTGGGTACAGCAGCTGGCTTCCACTGCGTTTATTCCTCAAGATCGAGTGCGCTGAACCGTCGTTGAGTGATACTCATACTGGCTGGCTGTATGTTAGAGCCGCTCGTAGGTATGGCCACCGAAACTATTGAGCACTGTTTGCGTCTGACAAGCTCAAACATGTATGGGATGGCTTACTGCATGTGCGATAGAGTGTGGAACTGATTCAGTCAGGCACGACATTGACACGAGGCTCCCTGCTGACGCTTATTCTGCATACTGTTGATTTTCTTGGAATCTTTTGCACTGGGATTGTTTTTCGCTGTCTTAATCACTATGGCTACACACTATGTAGTTTGTGTATGTTGACGGTACAGTGTTGAGATTGAAAGATGAAAGAAAAGAGGAAATGAAACCCAGTATTCGCCCATCCAGGTCTTCTTTTACGACTTGTTGACCTCGCAATTATTAGATCTGGGTCAGGATTGGGGACAACCGAAAGGCATTGGGGAATCGCCTTCCGAAGGAATTACGCTGTCCTGGAATAATTCACGTAACCCAAATTGCTTCTTAACTGCGTGAAGTGTTGAAATGAAAATCATCCAGAATAAAAATAGCAACTGATATGATAAAGGCAGTGGGCTACAACCCATCGGAAGGCCAGAGGAGAGTGAAGTGGTGTATTGGTGATAAGATTTGCGAGGATATTTGTGGAAGAGTTAGGAGTAGATTATGGTAGGGAAGAGATGACAATGACCTCAAGCTGGCATTAGGTCGCAGACAGAAGGTGTGGTAAAATTTCCTTTTCTCGGTCCGAGAATGAGCGACTGGAATAAATTAGGAATAGAAGTGCTGCATAGTTTACCATTAATATTGATAGGATTGAAATTTAAGGGACGGAAACAGCACTCGAGAGTAGAGCGCTTTCTCCTGGCTGCGTAGTGTACTCACTCCAGTCGTCGAGGTCGCCGGCGCCGTTGGCTTTACTCTTCTCGTCGCCGAGGAAGCCCTTGTTCTTCAGCTCAATCAGTAACTGCAGGAAGTCGTTCCTGGTCACGTTCCTCGTCTCCCGGAACTTCACGGTGTCGTACACCATCTTCCGGAAGTGTTTAGATATGTCCTCCATACCACCAGGAATCCTGCAAATATATATAAATCTTTTCGTTAGTTAATTGTTTATATTTTGGTGTTAGAATCTAAACTGTTATATAAATCTTAACGGCAGGGGATGTGTCAGGCAAAAGACTGAAATTTCTCACCGGATTATCTCGGTTTGTAAACTCAACTAAAAATCTGAGATAAGGTCACGTACAGCCTCACTGGAATAGGAAATTAAAATCTACCCTGAACACCAAACAATGGCATAACTTGAAAACTGTTTAACAGATTTTGATGGTAATATCACAATTTGAAAGCATTGGGTTCGGAATAAAACTTTAAATACTTTCATATTACCTTGTTAGCATAACCGCGGACTGATTATAAAATTAATTTCTGATTAAAATCGTATCAAAGAAATGTGAGTCAACCATTAGTGTAATGTGTGCGCTCTTTCTATAAGTATCGAAAATTGATATGTGAATGCAGGCTTTCCCGGCGAATAAATGACAACAAATCTTCTCGGGTTTGCAACCGGATTTTATTAAAAAGAGACAAGCTTTCGACAACTAGCTCAGCAGCCATCATGATGGCTGCTGAGCTAGTAACCCCGAGAAGATTGGTTGTTATCGAAAATTGAGTCTGCAGCAGTGCAGTGACGCTGGCCAGTTAAATCGATAACGAAATTTTCGATTCTCAGAGAAGGTTTAATACCACGCCAGTGATTCAGCACATTATTTCTGTAAGCCCAGAAGAGAGTGTTGTAATGGGAAAAGTTCGTGTACAGAATAATGAACACTAACGCTGTTCATTCGACAAATAAATCGTAACAAATGAATTATAATAACTTAAAATTCACGAGAAAACTACCTACAGCTTTTTTGGTCCATGTAGAATAAGTTCGTTCAAAGACCTTAGTGTATAATAAGCTGATATTATCACTCTTGCAATATGCCTAACTGAAAACTCAGCCCAATAACTGGTAACTTAAAACGTGTGGACGACTTTTTATCTAACCAATAATATAAGCAGAGAACACTGAACAGGGTGGGTTTACGAAAGTTACTTTCTTTTTCCTCTCATTCCTACTTTCTCCTGGCAAATTTAAACTGAGGTGGTTTTCTCTTGCCTTCCTTACTGAAGGAATTGTGTTTACCTGCTTTTTTGTTTGTTTGTTTTGTGAGGATGATTGATGTGTGTAAGATCGGCGTAGAGAAGCGTTTTTCAAACTTCTTCAATACGAAGACCACTAAAAAGTCAAAAAATATTCTGTGTACCATTAACTAATAGGTATAGTCCAATTTTTTTATCTATTTGAATATTATTGACATTTGAGACATGATGTTTTGAACTATTATTATAATGTAGTAACCCACGATTTTTTAAAGAGTATTAAGGGGATATAAGATTTCACAAAGTACTACAGCCAACTAGGTCAGTTGCGACAGCATAGGTAAACAGTTGCAGCTCAAGGAATGTGAACAGTCAGGAGGCAGCGACAGCGGAGTGTGTCACCAGAGTCAGCAACTGCTTGTGAAGCACGACCTCATTCTGCTAGGGATGACCGAATCAACGTGCCCAGTGGTGGCTGGTAAATCTCCCCTCCAGGTACAATGGAGTGGGGGGAATAGTGATCAAAACTGGACTGCAGAGAGCGAAGAGGGTCTGTCTGGCAGGGACCAACTGGGGTCTTCGACTCGAGACTGGTGGCGGTTGTAACAGCAGCCGAAGATAAGAGCAGCCGACAACACCGAAATTAATGCAATTGGGAATCAACCAGCTTCGGCAAAGTTAGAATCGGGGATGGTTGAAAACGATAGTGGTTAAACCAAGCTGTAACATTATTCGCAAGGGTAACTGACCTAGCGGTAAAAAGGGTATCAAGGATTGCAATTGGTTGGAGTTGTCATGCACTAGTGGTAAAAAATGTAAACATCGTATATACCCTATTGGGGTGTTAGTTAATTGTTCTACTGCTGACATGACAGAGAGGTCCTAACCACATATAGATTAATGTTCCTCTCAGGAGTATCAGAGCAAAAAAAAATCAAAAAAAAATCGCCAGTCCACCACAGTAGGATGTATGATTGGTGTCAGGTGTGGGGTCAGCTAACACGAAAGTAAGGGGCGTGAGGATAGACGTAATACTCCAGTGCGCTTGCGACTAATGAGAGTAAAGTAAGCAGAAAGGAAAAAGAAAACAAAGTGGAAAGTACCACCCATTAATGCAGTGTTATAGAAAGATTCAGCGGGCACAGTTGGCGAAGCAGTCGATACAGCAGTAAGCAGTATTGGTGAGCGGATTCAGCACAGCACAACACGCAGCAAGGACGTTGCAGCAAGGAGACTTCCTCAGCGGTGCGACAGCAACAGCGACGGTTCACCAGAAACTTGAGTAGCAAGCATTATCGCCTTGCCCACCACAGAAGCCAGGAGTGTAATAAAAGAAGAAAAGGCGAGAGTGAGCTTAGAAGAAGCTTTAAAATTAATTTCCAATTCTTTTTGTGGTGAGAAAGGAACGTTAGACGAGTTTCTCGATAATTGTGATATAGCGTTTAGAATTATTAGTGATGAAGATCTGTTAAAACACGCATCGCAGGGCAAGCAAGACTGCGTATTTTAGTACAGAAAAAAGTCAGAGATTAGAAGGACGTGCAAGCCGTATTAGTAGAAAATTGCCGACCAAAACGTACTGTTGATCACTATGCCATCAGCATGCTTCCAAGTCGGCAGCAGAACGGGCAAGCAGGCTGGACGGAATTGTCTATGAATTTCAGGAAGCCACCAAGAGAGATTTGAAAGGAAGTGAGCTGACAGGAGCCTTGAAACTAGTGCTCAGTGTGGCCCACACTGTGTCTGTCCAAGGTTTAGTGACGAGAAGATTATCGCAGTACTCAGAGCGCGATAACTAGACTTGCCATTGATGGAGATCGTGGAGATTGCGCTCTCGGAAGAAACTGTAATTCGGTTAAAGGAAAACCACAGCACCATTGAGGTGACCACAGGCAGCATATAGAACTAATAGAGGAGGAAGAAATGAATCTTGTTATGCCAGGGGTGGAAGGACTGTCGAAGATTGTAAATTGTGCTGAAGGATCGGGCACAATGCTCGACAGTGTGGAAGGACGTCAGTCATACGAGAAGTTGCAACCGCAGCGAAAATACAGTGCCAGCACTGTCAGCGCAGCGGACACGGCGAAAGGAAATGGCGAAGTGGGCCTAAGCATGTGGAGGTAGGCTAGGTCCTGTTGACGAGAAGGAGAATAAAGGCCACTGCATAGAAGATGTTAATTTGAAGGATCCTGCTATACCTTGCGGAAGGTGTTACCTGTCAAGCCATATGGCGGCATGCCGCGCCTAGAGGGCCATGAAATGTAATAAATGTCGGAGATGTGGTCACCATTGCCGGGACTGTAATGCGTGCCCATGGATCGAAAAAGTGCGAGGAGAAAGGAGGAGAGTGGAAGAATTGGAAAAACTAGAGGAGAGCCGATCCAGGCAGTCTGGGAACGCTCAGAGACGGGATCTAAACAAAAGTGACTGCATTAGTGAAAATCGTAATGACTACATTGAATTGGCTAGCGAAGAAAGCAAATACAATCCAGTTAAGCTACTTATTGACACAGGAGCTCAGGTGTCCCTTCTCAGGTTGGAGTGTGTAAGGGAAGCCCAGAGAAAAAAAAAAATGATGAATAGAGTGCGGATTAAGGCAATCACAGGAAAACCTTTACTCACGGAAGAGGCAATAATGGAATAATGGTTACTCTAAAAGAAGGCAGAGAGCTGGCAATATGGCATAAAATGCAAGTGGTTCCTGCGAAAATTGCTAGTCCACCACAATAATAAATTTAAAAGCTGTTTTTGATACCTACACACACACATTTATAAAAATGGGAGTCAGTGCGAGAACAACCACCAGGAAAAGGGCATAAAAGAGTGTGAAGAGAGAGCAGCATTGATGATGGTAGCAGTGAGTTAGCAGTTCAAAACACTGATGACAGCATGAGCTTAAATCATGAATTGAATGACGACGAAGATGAGCCTACTCTCTCAATACCAGGTCATATATATATATATATATATGTATATAAAAGTTTCTTAATATTTATCAACCATATCAGAAATAATGATATGCCTGCGGACTACCCGCCCCAGAGGTTGAGAGACACTGCTGTTGAGAGTTGTTTCTGTTGTAAATGAATAAAGGAGGGGTTTATCGTCCCGTTCAATGGACAAATCGCCATCATTATTGCTGCGCTGCGGAGAGGTTTCACCCTGGACTTTGGTGCTCCACCAACTCTGCTAATCCGACGTGCGAGTCAACGTGCCGTGTCCGCGGTGCCACAACCCTCATACTGCCCACCCTGAATTGGTTTATTGCCCTGTGCGTTGAGCCTGGCGTGTGTGGTGTGTGTGGTGTTGAGTATACGCACTTGAGCATGGCGGCGAGTCGGGGGCAGAGGAACATCATGAGCGTGCTGACGTGGATGCGCGCGCTCGGCATGAACACCTGCCGGCCCCAGTCGCGGAACTCGGAGGCGGGGTCGGTGAGGCTGTTGGCGCGGATGCCGAACGCCACGGAGGCGATGATGTCGGTGGTGAAGCGCGCAGACAGCTCCCGCATCTCCACCGCCTCGCCTTGCTCCGCAGCCTGCTCCAGGGCCGCCACCAGCTGCTCGCCGCAGTCCTGCAGCGTCTGCAACGACAGTGGAGCCACAACACACTTCTACATCTACATCTATACTCTTCAAATTACACACACTGTGTGTGGCAGAGGGTGCTAAGCACCAATCCTAATTCTGTGCATTCCAATCCCGAACAGCACGAGGAAACAAGGAATACATAAATGAATCTGTATGGCATCTTATTTCTCGAATCTTATCCCTCCTGTCATTGCGACCTAAATGGGTTGGCGGAAGAAGCATTTCGTTGCACTCGTAAATTAAAGATTTTCGCATATTCTCCAACAAATTCAAACTAAAACGACGTCGTCCGCCAAACAATCCCAGCCCAACCCACGTATCAGCTCTGTGGCACTTACGTGAGGACTGTACCTAGCAGTCACGAATCGAGCGGCTCTCCTCTGTACTTTCTCTAACGCGTGAATCTCTTGTTGAGTAAGATGCACGGGAATGAGGTGCACATACGCCCACCAGAGCGCTCTTCTGTGTGGCCGGACAGGGCATCGTTATGCCACACTTAGTCGGTATCGAGCCGTCACACGAACTGGAAAAAGTGTCGACATCAAAGGGCGCGATATCAGGACTGGCAGGATGATTGGAAAGGGTTTTGTTGTAGCATAACATTGCGGTTCGTACAGGGATGAGTATGTGAAACCAGTGCATAGAAGAGACAAGTGGGTATTGGACCACACACTGTAACCTCAGCGCGAGATTCCATATCACGCCGTATAGAGGCTCTGACTGCAGCTTGCAGTGTCCTGAGAGTAGTATGGAGAGAGAAACGCGGGGCAGAAAGCCAGGCAATGCGGTGTGTTGATTTCTCTAGACCACCGAGAGCTGCTTCGTGGGGGGAGAGGTGTAGTGTTAAAGCAGGGACGGTGAGATACAAAAATAAAACGTGATGTGTGGACCCACGCAGCAGAGGGACAGCACATGTGACCGAAACGTGATCTGATCTCCATTATGTTTTTACTCCGAGGGGGGCGCCGATAGCCGAGTGGCTGGGCGCTTTTGGCTGCCATTGGCTGAAGGAGTGGAAGGAACTCTGGTGTGTATGCGACGAGAGGAGCGACGCGGGGACGAGGGATTGCGATCGGCGACGCGAGACGGGATGGGGTACTGCACCGCCAGACCTCGATCCTCGCCGAGGAAGAGACACTCGCAATCCAGTTCAACCCCCGAGATAACTCTCTCTAAGTCCACGAAATATTGTTTGTGCACCAATTTTCACTGATCAAATTGTGATTAAAAGTAACTTAGATGTTTTATTGTGGACTCTGTTTTCAATCACCATCCATCTCTATGTTATCGAGTTAATTAGAGGTTGTATTGTGGAGTATGTGACCAACCATGTTTTTTGTTTTTTCGTTTCTCAGGCGCTTTGCTTTAAGATAGGAAACTCTGCTTAAAACCTGGCACTCACACTGGCTGACTTCGGATCACAGAAGCCACCGAGTAAGCCGTCTGATTAAACCATTATTATTTTTTTTTTTTGAGAGAGAGAGAGAGAAAGGGAGACATTACAAGCTCGTGGCTTCACTCCGTGCTAAATTCTCACGGTCATCAATGTGCATGTGGATTTGCACATCTGTAATCCTAATAATTTTTTATTGTCATATCCATAATAAGTGGAATAAATTTCATTCCAGTCACATGTATTTTTCTTGGTGTTACATTTTTTTTACAAACAGTACAACAGCGAGGTCTACATGTTATGTTTGCATTTCACTGACTGTTAACATTATCGAGGAAAGACAGCGTCGTGATTGGCTCCAGAGACAATTCTGTCTTCAGAACTTCCTCTGCCAGGATTTAAAGTTGGCTACCTGCACATTCTATCTCCACAGGTTTCGAGTTATCGATGTGGCTTGTTTCCTGCTCAGTCCGGTACAGTCATCGCATTGGCCCTTGGAGCCAGATCGCTTACCTTCTATGTTTCCTTGAATGTCTCCATTTCGCCAAATAACCATAGAATGCATACTATCTCTGGAAGAGCAAACACTCTCTGCTGAAAAACAAAACAATCGATCCATGTTTGCGTATCAATTACGAGGGGTTTATAATCAGCGATCTGCATCATATTCAGGAAGCACAAGACCCGAAGGTAATCCCAGGGCCGAACTAAAACGTCAGCAACAAAACAAAAACGTTGACGGAGCAGAAAACGCGCAAAGTAATTATACCAGCAAAATAAACACCCGTCAGAGAGATTAGAGCTGCATAACATGACGGCTACGATAAGGATAAAATCTTACAAAACTGATAATGCAGGACAGCCTCTTTTCCACATTGATTTCTTTAACTATGGACGTATTGATTCTTTTCTCCAATCACAACAGTATATTCAGTATTCCTCCAAGTGACCACATTTCAGAATCATCTATTTTTCTAAAGTTCTCTGCCTTAATAGAATACGTCTCTGCACTGCAAAAAGAAAGCTGGAAGTGCTATTGCCTTAAGTAGTCTCAGTCTGGCCTGTTTGATTGTGGACGATACTGAGCTTCTAGTACTGCTCGTATTCGTATTTCCTCGGTGCATCAGACCACAGAGCCTCGGTACACAAAGTTAACCACTTTCTCATAGAGTAAAGCTATCTGTGGCAGAGATTTAGCTTGGTCGATTAGTATTATTTTGCTATAATCTTTGTTCACTGATAGGCCCAGGATCCTGCTTTAATTATAAACTCCCTTCAAAAATTATTTCACTTTGTATTTCGATCCAGCAACTAACATTGTGTCTAAGAGTTTTTTTGATGTCCGCCGACTTCTGATTTCATATTTCCAACCACATAGACATTTTATCGTGGTATAGACAGATAGGTAGGTGTGTGATCCCATGCGAGAACTAATAAGTACCTGTGTGATCGATCTTCGCTCGGCATCTTTCGATTTCTGTTCAATATGCAAGATTCTGAATAAAGACTGATTAAAGTAAAATCTTTTTCTCTAAGACTTCCTAGGCACTTTGAGGTACACAGTTCCTTGTTCTAACCAAAGAGAAGCTTGACCAACATCAGTAGTCTTACTGGCACCTGAAACTTCCATAAGTGGTTAGAACCGTTTTTGAGGGGGAAGAAATACAAGAATTGCCCTTTTTTTATAAAATCTTGTTACAAACTCCAAAAGCAAAACGTTATCTACATATTAAATTTCATCCAAATCGCTAGAGCCATTTCCGAAATAATCAGTTTTACCACCTAATAAATTGCTATTATTACGTTAAATACAAATCTTAATTCTAATCAGGGATTAATTAATGGTGCAAGATTTCTCGTAATTCACTTAGACGAGTACATCATCAGTACTAAATTCATTAACTCCGGTAAAACTATGCTCATACCTCCCAGTAACCTCACATTTTCTGATCAACGGTGCCTTTCAAAATGATAAGAAAACAATTAAAAAAAGAAGTAACATTCGTTATGAATATTAATAAAGCACAAGGTCAGATGCTTTAAAATGTAGGATTGTATTGATCAGAACCTGTTTTTTTCTAATGAACAGCCATACGTGACTTTTTCACGAGTTTTTAGATTCATGGATATTTAATTTTGTATTAAAGACACATACCGTCAAAAAGTCAACGATAATCACATTATAACTGCTAATATTGTTTTCATAGAAGTTTTGTAAAGTAAGAAAGGACATCTGACAAAGCATATATTTTTAAACATCTACTTTTTAAATGGTTTACAATTGGCTATTTGACTATTTTTTGAAAAGGGTTTTAAATAGTTTATTGATACACGTTATTTAACAGGTACTGTTTATTTTTTGACAAAAGTGCTTAATTTACATAAAATTCAACGTTGAAATTTAGAGTATTTGAAAGCCCGCCAAAACGCTACTTGCTGCCTGGCGCGGGCCATATAAATTTGTTGGAAATATCCTATTATATAAAACGCTAACGTGGCGTCTGCATGCGTCGTCTATAGCTGCTACAAGTATTGGCTACAGAACGGTCACGTGACAGCCGTCACTCGCCAATCAACAGCCACCATATTGCATTCCTTCCTTCATGTTGCATTTTGTTTATTTACTACAGTTAGATGCAGAAATTCCTGTAAGGAGAATGGTGTTCGATGTTAATGTAATATTTTTTGTATCAGTTATACGCCAAAATTCATGTAAGGAGAAGGGATTCAATATTTACGCTATTTTATCTGTGTCAGTTATAAGGCCTAGGTTAAACCATAACCTAAGATTTTTTCGGCAGACGGTAAGAAACAGTGAAGTGTATTTAAAACTCGGAGAAACGTAATGATGTATTGGTCAAATAAATAACAGTTATCCGTTTTCGAAATTATATTCTACGTGATCTTAAGTAAAGCATTTATTTATGCAAAATCGTAACCAAATACTCAATCTGACCAGAGTAACGTATTCATATAAAAAAGATATAATTAAAAAGGCCTAATTCGTTTTTCCTTATAATCTTTTCCAGAATAAATTCTTATTACAATACAATACCATTATATATGATACCATTAGTTTTTGATACATGTGTTAACTATTAAATGGGATTTAATATAAGCTTTTGATTATATTTAAACAGTCAAGGATTTGACTATTTACAGTATAAGCGATATGACACTCGGAATACAACAACGATATTATTGCCGCAAAATAGCAGTGAGTAGAGATATTAGAAATACGGAGAGCAGGGAAAAAAATTAATGCGAGGCAATTATGTGTCACAAAGTTACAATTAGTACGTTCGTTTAAATTTACATATTGCTATTTATTTATCTACGACAACCAGAAGCAAAAATTCATGTAAGGAGAAGGATATTGAATGTGTACGTTATATTACCTGTATCAATAATGAGTACTAGGTTAAAACACAACCTAAGATTTTTTTTTGGCCGGAGATAAGAAACGATGAAGTTTATTAAAAACTCAGAGGAAGTTTACACGAAATGTACGAATCACGAAATATATCATTCAGATAAATGGCAGTTATCCGTTTTTGATATTATACTTCCCGTCATTTAAAGTAAAATAATGTAAATAAATCGGTATTACTGGAGATCGCGATTCTGCCATGAATTGTAAAATGCAAGAATCCTCTAGAAATATTTTCCTTAGTACATTTAACTGTATTATGCCCGTCCAGGATGTATTACAACCTAATGTCTGCTTGAAAATAATGGTAGTCTACAGGCTGTATTACAACGGAATCACTGCCTAAATACAATATGTCTTGCGATTGACTACAGGAAGTTATGATTTTCGAAAGCAATATTAATGGAGGGTTGTGGTTAAGTTGCAGAAAGCCCACCGACACATTTGATTACAGCGTAATTCACTCTGAAATGAGTTTCACAAACCAATTAAACTGCTTTCATATGCGCCAAGTTACTGAAGGTATTAATAAATGCGGGTGAACGTAGTTCGTACCTATCGTGCTGAAGTGTGCCTGGACTCGGAATAAAATTGATATTACATGGACAGCAAAAGTTTCTGGATTCCTAATTTATTTTTCATTTTATTGGTTCTATACATCCGCCCTCATTAATTCAGTAGAAGTTACTACTGTATTGCTATGTAGAACATTATCAAATCAAGGCCACTAGCATTATCTAATAACAATCCCGTATAATTAACCAACTGCAAAATAATAATAATAAAAATAAAATGAACTGCCAGAATATGGCGTTCAAACCGTCATTTTTGACGGGCTAGAAGCTAGTGGTTTATAAATAGTATACAGTACATCAATCTATAACCACAACAATAAAAACTCTCCAAATAAACATAAGTGTTCACGCATTAGCTGAAGTAGGAAAAAAGTCGCTGCAACTTCCTCATAGAAACCCAGACGACATTGGTACTAAGTCGCATATCACTTACTGTAAATATAATTTGCACCATAATTTCTTTGAAATAATGTAGTATGCTGTTTAAGGCGAGTATCAGTAAAGTTAGGGTTCTTAGGCTCGAACCTCGCTTTGGAATATGTTTTGTTATTTGAGAGCGTTTTCTATAGATACTAGTTGCTGTTGGTAGCGCCACATATTCTTTTTCTAAAATCCACCAAATTTTTTTTCCGAATGTTTCACAAATTTTTGGATAGCAAAAGTATTATAAACATTTGAGACATAACCAAAAAAGACTTCAAAACTGAAACTGGACGTTACTTGCACACCGATGTAAAGTTTTTAAATAAACTGAGAATTACTTGGGCATTAAAAATAAATACCGCTTAAATAGATGTATTTATGTCAGAAAGGCAACATACAGTTGTATCGTCACGTAAAAATTCCAACAAAAAGTATTCAAAGCGTTCCGGAATTGTTGCGAGATTAGCGTGCAATGTTATTGTTAAAATAAATCCTATTATCTCTGGTATGTTTCAAAATTAAAAGCAGGAGGTTATCTTTTTATAAAAGTTTTCTTGTAGGACAGCAATTTATGTATAAAACGTTTCCATGACGTTTTATGACTTCTTCTCGTAATAAAAACATGATTCTGTAAAGCAACAAACGGCAAACAGAAACAAAAAAAATGTACACACGATAAAAATATAATCCTAATCAAGGTTCGAATATAGGATCCTCAAACTCCTATAGCACTATTTAACCACGCAGCTACCTGGACATCATGGCATCGTTACTTTTATTCTCGTTACTAGTGAACACTTGAACATCACAGTTTCTAGGTGCGGTGAAGTGAGCGCGGTCGGTAAATAAACAATAAATTCAATATCGTTCGGAAAAAATATTATTTATCTATAATTATTTATCCGTAGTTAAGAAATATTGTCAATAACATCCAGTTATTTAACTGTTGTGCTTACCTTATACTACACTTGCATTTTTGTCGTAATTATCTCCTAAAACAACTAACTTAATTTAAAATTTTAGTCATTCTTATGAAGGATTTCTGTTAATCTGTGATTCAATTTAAATATAAATGTTTCTCAAATTGAAGTTATTTCATTCTCAAGCTCCGTAGAATAAAAGTCAGTGGTTGATTCAATAGCTAGTCCGACAAATAATTTACAGCATTTTTCTGCTGTAGGCTTCTACGAATTATTTATTTTATATTGAACAAAAAATCTAATTAGTAACAAGAGATAACCAGCAACAAATAGTTGAAAACTCGGATAGCGGGAAACACTCCATACGCAGCCGCAGTGCCTACAGGCAGAGAGCAAGTTTTTCAGGTGGTGCGAGATTTCATTATGGCGCCTCAAATTTGCAATAGGTTATTCGTGATTAAGGTGTCCCTGTAGATAGACTGAAGATAACATACATTTTATAAATACTACTGAAATTATAAATGTAAAAGTTGGTTTTCTTGGATATTTGTTACTGTTTCACGTCAAAAAGTTTGAGTGGCTTAGGATAAAATTTGGAATAATAATTTGGCTACCTACTTTTATCCCGATCGAAAAAGTAGTTTCCGTGGGATTAGAATACAAAGGCGTATATGAATGCGTTATGAATTCCAGTCGAGCAAAGCTGAGGGCAGAAAACAGTCTTTATATATTAATAATAATTCAAATTTCAGAAAGATTAGTTTAGGATAGCAATGGTATGAATGAGAAACAACAACAATAAAAAAGAACACTATATGTTTGAAAAGATTTGTTTGCGCTGCTATAGCGTATATAATACTTATATCACGTGTAAGTCAAATTTACATAGATTTTGATAGTAAAAAAAAAAAAAAAAAAAAAAAAAAAAAAAAAAAAAAAAAACAAATAAATGAAGAAATAAAATCGTGACTAAGACGTCTGGATTGCCAACTTCCTCGGTTTTGCCCTTTGGCAATATTATTTTCAATAGATAAAATTGCAAGTCTATCTCGACTCCGAGTTTACCGTAAATAAGTTCTGATAAGTTTTAATTTACCGAAACCTGGTTCTCTTTTAGTTACAAGTATGGCTAGCTAAATTCGAAGTGGTGTCCACACATTCGGAGATATCCTGCCAACAATTTTGTTTCATAAGTTGAAGTTTTATTGGTTCTGCTGATTCAAACCCCATCAACAATAGTTTCAGTTAAAAAGTTTCTCCGCCAATTCACTACCCGATATGTCACATTTTTCGCCATTTGTTAAACTCATTTACAAATCTGCACAGGATTATTTCAATTATTAATATTCAGGAATTATTTTTATAATGTGTAAGAACGACACTGTTGAGTTATTTAGATAGTTGTGAATATTGAGTGACCAACGTGTTCTCAATTAAACCGATCGTATCCTCTTCAGTCCCAAGCTCATATTAAAAGTGCAAGAGAACTACTATTGTGATATTTACTTTGTGTTAATGCTAGTTAACAATGAATGACCATATTTTTTTTTCGAAACAATAATTAATTTTTTATAGATGGTATATATATGATATCTCGGGAGTCAAGAAGGAAAATTATACGCACAACTTTACTGCTTCATGTTACTTTATTTCATGGAAAAAATATATGTCTTTACCTTTATTTCGACGAGCCATGTTGTACAGCTGCAAGATCCCAAGCTTCTAATCAGGGCTGCCAAAAGCAGAAGATCGAACATATGAGCTGTGAGAAGCGCGATGTATATTGTAGATGATACGATAGGCCAGAAAAGGTTCAGCTGTGCAGTGGCCCAAGAAAAAAGTAATTCCTGGAGGTCTCATATATGATACCTCGGGACTGAAGAGGATATGCTAAAACACGTTCATTGCAAAAAATTCTTCGGGATCTGTTGCTATCTCATCTACCACTTCGTACTCAAAAAATCTCTTCTTTCTTTGGGATCTGACTAGTTTAATAAAAGGCTATGTACAAGTCTGAGAAGCAATTTCTCTATCTTTTCAGAGCTGACGAATAACCCCGGTACTCTCTCTCAAATTTCACAGCAATTGTGAAGCGTTCCTTAAATCCACTTTCACGCTGGATAGACAATATTTACTTGAAACAATGTATTAATTATACCAAGTCACCATTGTAACTGTGAACTCAAATTGCTCCATGATCTGGCTCAGGGACAAAGCCTCTGTTGTTGCAAGTGAATAATTCGTTTTCAGAATGGCGTCACGAACTGAATAATAGTGATAACGAAATACAGCATGGCTAAAAACTCTATTCTACGAACTAAGGTTCGCAAATTTAATTCTTGGATGCCACTTCCCATCACTTTGTTGATCGAGAGAATGGAACAAATATTCTTTAAGGAAATCCGGATAAGGAAACCGATGTAATTGATTTTTTGGTGGCACGGCTATTACCAAATTTAACGACAGCTAAATGGATTCAAAAATGCTTGTCATGATATTGCTTTAGAATTCTGCTTTGGACATCTTTGTTTCCTCCTATCATATTGGACCCATTCTCATAACTTTGGCCTGGACATTCGTTCATATCCAAATCGAACTTTTGCAAATTATCATTAATATACAGGTTAGTGAGTCACTTACCGGCTTGGAAGCAATGAAACACTCACGCACTTGGGCTTCATCTACGATAGTGTGTAAGACAACTAGCTTGCAGTGGGGTTGGTACACAAACTGCATCTTAACTTTGATCGTGCAAACCTAATGAATTGCAGTACTAAGTTCTTCACACAGTCGCCACCATAGTTTTGACCAGAAACTAAGGAAAAGGTTCAAGTTCAATGATAAAAGTTCACTTCTGATATGATGAGTATATTCTTCAAAACATTACAAAGTTAAAGTACTGCATAGGCATTCAGACAACTTTTCCAAATTTAATTTACAGATTCGACTGACCACTCGAGCACGACCGAAACCCCACGTTACTATTGCTTCTCAATTACATGAATCTTCAGAATAAAACTTCCCTAAGCTGATAGAATTTCTACTTGATGTTGAACAAACTAAAAGTTTGCCGCGCCACGAGCCAAGAGCTAGCCACCCGACATAACGCGCCTACACTGAACAACTGCTGCTTCTAGAATGCCCTCTTCTCGAATGCGTCTTTACGAATGAGCCTTCACGAATGGGCCTTCACGAATGGGGCTTCACGAATGGGGCGAGCTTAGGCTAAGGGGGAGGTATATATAGAATCGGACCGTGAGAACTTCCTTGTCTTGACTTTCCCAGGGATTTGATGCGATAGCTGATCAGTTTCTGACAACTGTTGCGAAATCCAATTTGATCATGACAGTAAAATTAATCCTAGCTCTCTGAAATTTTGATAGTAGCAAGATATTATTACAAACGTCAAATTAAGTTATTATAAAAAATTTTGTTACTTTAATAGTTTAGCCAGAAAAGAGTCGTAAAGATGTGATTGCCATAACTACCGAAATATTGCTTCTATCGAGCTGAAACAAATTTAATTCTATTCTCCTATTGCTCATCTATTACCTGATAACAAATAAAGAATTTTACCTATTTTTTTTAAAATGGTCTAAAACTCGAAAATAAAATTTAATGTCTTGAAATATTTCGAATATTGACTTGAAAATACCTCTAAACAAATTTCCCTAATGAAAAACTATTACTGTAAAAATTTGGAATCTCTAAGTTAATTGCCTGATTTATTACGAATTTTTGTAGATATCACCCTCGGCGAATGTCGAGCGATTGCATCATTGCTTACTCGCGCCAAAACCCATTTTATTTTATTACTATAAAATGCTTTAATATTTTGAAATGAATCTTTTACAGAAGTCTTTAATTTTAAATAAACTTTACTCTGAATATAATTTCTTTTCATGAATCACCAAAAAGACTGAAATATCGAACTTTTACCTAAATCACATATTCAAAAACGATCTTTAGGTTACATGAATCTTTCTAAAATTTAATATGTTATCTAAACCGAAATTACGATACTTTATCTCTATCACTTGACTTCTTAACTGTTTTCCTGATAGCTAAATGCTTCGTGTTTAGAGTGGAAAAATTACGTGATAAAATTCAAAACCGGCAAATCACTTTCAAACATGTTCAGACTCTAAGTAAGATCTTTTAATAACAAAACTAATTATCTACTGGCTATATATCTACCTAAACATCTTTTAAACTAACGAAATATCTTGGTTTATTGAAACTAAATGAAAGTCAAACACTACCTATACAAATCTGAGGTTAAGTTTCTGATCAGCTGTTTAAATGAATTTAACTATTGAATTTACTGCTTATACTTGAACAAATACTTATTTAGGACATATTACTGGGAAATATTATCAAAAATTAACTATAAAAATGTCTTTAAAAGGGTGGTCCCATATACTTCAACTGAACCTGCTATCTCAGCAACTAATTTCGTTATGCGAAATTCTAAGATGTGTTACAAGTGTCAACAAAAGCAATGTTAAAGATAAATTGTTAGACGTGACCGACAGCGGGAGTTCAATTCAGTATGGTGGAAAAGTATTAAATGACATAGTCAAAATTTTATTAAGAACTTCAATCGTTTTGAATACATTTTCCAAAATAATAGACATTAGTCTCCTTATTAGGAATCCAGTTAGTTATCATTATTGGAAGTATTTAGTGTTTCAGATACAAAGCTTCCCCTGAACAAGAAATTATTGCATGTTGAAAAGAATACTCTGGACGTCATTCATTCGAGGATAGCAACCCACCGTGTTTTTTAGTTTTCGATGTGTATTTACAAATGTTTGTCTATTACATAGAAGTTCTTTAGTCGATTCAACGCTTCTATCCAACTCAGCAGTGTGCTGGCGATTTGAGAAAGTTTCGTGAGTTTTGAGATGCTCCAGTCATAAAATTCTTCTTTTCCCAAATAAGAGAGAGACCTTCTATTGAATGAAAACAATATAAAACAATATAATTAATTTGCAGATTTGAAGTAAACAAGCCATCTTTTTATATGTTTCTCCATCTGACATTACTCTTTGAAAAATTGACGTGCACTATTTTTCTCTTGGATTTTTTCGTTGCTCGAATAATTATTTCCTCTCTGACTGCAGGGTGAGTGAACGACAATTTTGAAATATCATCAAAAATTGTATTTCTGAAAGGTGACGGTGGTGGTATGTCTGGTATACCCCATTTTGAAGCGAAGACGACGTTGCGGCGATAGTAAAAACTTTTTGTACATGCCGCTCTTTATCATCATGGGCCTCGTCTGAATAACTTCTATAAAATTAGTTTTCTTCCATCACGTGTTGAACTAGTTCTGATGACAACGATTCAGATGACATCTCAACTCTAAAAACTTTAGCAAGCAATTTTAAAGAATTTTAGTTTCGATTTGAATTAGATATTTTTTTAACAAAAATAATCAATAAAAAGGTGGCGACATGGCTTGTCTGTAAAATACACATTACATTTTGTAAATATTTACGTTACCAACGTTAACTGCAATCACCTAAGATCTAATATCGAAGAAATAGATAACCAGGGTGAATTTCGCCTCATGCACATGCACCCACATGCAAATGACTGTGCCGGATCTAGGGGGGTATAACCGGGGCGCTCATTCCGAGCGTCAAAATCATGTTTAAAGGGGCGGTAAGTGACAAATTCATGGGTGCTGACCTTCTTGGGTCTACTGCCCTGAGCGGCAACTTTGAGGGGTGGCAAAATCTATGAACAGCTTTAAATTGCTGCGGGCGGCAAATTCGTTAATTCATATTTGAAGGGGCGGCAGTCGCAGGTGTTTGCTCCGGCGCGGTAAATTCGTAGATCCACCACTGGCGAATGAACTCTGCAAGAGTACAGCCGAGGCAGGTGCGGGAGGCGCGGCGTGACATTGGAGAGTGCTAATAATGCGACGAGTTGTGGTTTTCTTGAATACAGGGAAGTGCAATTCGGTCTGCTAGTGTTAGCACCTCGCATGTGGACTCACCTGGAACATGTGCTTGAGCTTGCCCGAGGTGAAGGTGGGCGTGAGCTTGGCGCGCAGTCGCCTCCAGGGCTGCGCGTTGAGGGTGAAGAGGTGTCTCGCCAGAGGCTCGTCCTCGTTGGTGTAGATGCCGCGGTCGTGGAACACGGCGTGGTCCTTGACCAGCACCTGCCGCAGCAGGTCTGGGTCCAGCACCATCAGCTGCGGCCGCGTGAAGCCGAACAGCCCCACGAACCGCAGCCCCTCCTCACTCCCTGGCGACAGCGTTCAAGGCGAATCAGGGGAACGGAGCAGAAAATCATTTAGATACAGTAGAACTCCAATCAATTGGGAACGGACCCCATTCGGATAATTAGATTTCTCAGAATAAGTGTATTTTAATTAATTACTGTATGTATGCTTAAAATGTTAGAAAAAAAAACTATTTTAAAGAAAATGAGATTTTGATTAATTAAATGAAAAGGCAACACTTTTACATGTTAAGTGTACTTTCAAGTGCCGTACATTAGTACAGCATGTACACACTTTCACAATAAATTTGGCCACCTCTGAAAAATTCTATCACTCTTATTTTGCAAAATCTGACAACAATGTCATCCCAGCAAACAGTAATGTAACACTGGCAAGCCAGTACTGCGTTACTGTTTCTTACAATGACATTGATGTCAGATTGTGCAAAATAAGAGTGATAGAATTTTCCAGCGGTGGCCAAATTTATTGTCAAAGTGTGTACGTACCGTACACACAGTGCGTGGTGGTGCAGCGGTTAGCGTTCTCGCCTCGCATTCGGGAGGACGCCGGTTCGAATCCCCTTCCGGGCATCCAGATTTGGGTTTTCAATGGTTTCCCAAATCACTCATGGCAAATACGTGGATGCTTCCTTCAAAAGGCCACGGCCGAATTCCTTCCAATTCCTTGCCCCCATCCTTTCCCGTCTCTAAAGACCTCGCTGTTAAGAGACGTGAAGCAGTTAAAAAAAATATGTACCGTATTATAAATAAAAGTCATTGCTTGCTGAACATCTCGGTCAAAGTAAGGTGTTTGACTGTACTCATCCGTTTTCGGGCAGCAAAGTCACTCATCCGCTTGACAGTGAAAAGTTGCATGTGGTCACACTCGGGCTGACGGTCCACCCACTTCAACGCTGTTTGAAGGCCGGCAAATGCTTGACTAGCTAACTATCATTGAGTTCATCTTCTTCCTCGACACTTTCTTCTCTCACACTTTCAATAAGTTCATCATCATTTAGAATTTCACACCCAGGGTCTGACGAATCACACATCACCCACTCTCCTATATCTTCAGCACTAACTTCTGAACATCGAGGAATTTTCAAAAGAATGTTTCTGAAGTTCTCAAGTGAAACGTCATCCCCATCTTCTGCTATCTCTTCACTTTCCGTTTTAATTAAAAAAGCGATTCGGATATTCAGGCATTCGGATAATAGGAGTTTTATTGTACTTGATTAAGTTTGAAAGAAATGTGAAGTTACGCTAATACCATCTGCCGGTTGTTTCTGAAAGTACCGCGTAGTCGGTCTCTGAACCCGACAGATGGCTGTAGTGTAGAGCAGCCCTCGAGTCACGTGAACGAGTGGTAACGAACTTATCAACTCTCACAAAAGACTTAACACGATGCGAATTGTTGAGAGCAAATTAATAGTCGGGCACAGCGTTTTTGTTAGAACGATAACGGGTTGCTGTGATGAGGAAACAGCGAGTCAAAAGAAATAACATCCAACATATAATACGCACCGAATTCAAGGAAACTTACAAGTAGGTAGCTTCTGTGGACCCATTTGCAGGCATGAATCAGTACCTGTACTCTTGTTATTTACATGACTGTTCTCCCACCTTTGGCCTGCTGGTAGAGATCCCGCAGGTCCTCGCCGATGGACTTGTAGCCGAGCACGGAGTTGCGGAAGTTGCCGAACGGGATGGAGGGCTGCAGGTAGCGCACGCCCTTGCGCCTCCAGTAGCCGTAGCGGTGCCAGAACCAGAGGCACACCGCGGCCAGGCCTCCAGCCAGCACCAGGACCACCTCCAGGAGGAACGACTCCAGCAGCAGCCCCATCCTGCAACTACCAGACACAGTACACTGACCTATGAACCCGTCCAGGCGATAGCAGCGTCACGGTGCATGTAGTATCAGTGAGCGTGCTATCAGTGCTTAGACTGGGGAAGGCGCGCGATCTATCTCAGTTTGACCGAGGGCAGATTGAGATGGCCCGGAGGCTCGGCACGAGCATTTCGGAAACTGCACGACTTGTCGGGTATTCAAGGAGTGTCGTGGTGAGTGTCTTCAACCAGTGGTGAAACCAAGGTGAAACCACGTCCAAACGTCGAGGGGTTGGGCAGCCAGCCCTCATTACAGATGTCGGACGTAGTAGGCTGCACAGACTGGTAAAACAGGACAGGCGGCGAACTTGTAGCGAAACTAATATCATACCTTAATGCTGGCAGACTATCAAGTGTGTCTGAACACACAGTGCACCGAACACTCCTAGTGATGGGCCTCCGCAGCCCTTTTTTTTTTTTTTTTGTATCTGCTTTACGTCTCTTTTTAACACCGAGGTCTTTAGAGACGGGAGAGGATGGGGGGCAAGGATGGGGCAAGAATGGGAAGGAATTCGGCCATGGCCTTTTGAAGGAAAGCATCCCGGCATTTTGCCTGGAAAGATTTGGGGAAACCATGGAAAACCCAAATCTGGATGCCCGGACGGGGATTCGAACCGCCGTCCTCCCGAATGCGAGGCGAGAACGCTAACCGTTACACCGCCCCGCTCGGTCTCCGCAGCTGACGACCCATGCATGTACCAATGTTAACACCACGACAGCGGCAACTACGACTGAAATGGGCACGTGACCATCGTCACTGGACGTTGGCGTAGTGGCAGAGCATTGCATGGTCTGACGAACCCCGGTACCTTCTTCATCATGCCGAGGGGAGGGTGCGAATCCGTCGTTTTCCCAGGGGAATAACTTTTTGACACCAGTACAGCGGGACGGAGACAGCTGGCGGCGGCTCAGTTATGCTCGAGAGAACATTCACGTGGGCATCCATGGGTCCAGTGGAAGCTCGTGCAAGGCGCCATGACGGCCAATAAGTATCGAACACTGGTTGCAGGCCACGTACACCCCATCATGACGACCATGTTTCCAACGGCAGTGGCATTTTGCAAGAAGATAATGCACCAAGTCACAAGGCCAGGAGTGTGATGGAGTGGTTCGAGCAACACAGTTGCGAGTTGCAATTGGTTTGCTGCCCCCCCCCCCCCAACTCGCCAGATCTGAACCCGGTTGACCACATTGAACGTGGCGTAAGACCTCATCTCTCCCATCTCTGGAATTTACGGGAATTAGGTTGACTTGTGTGTGCAGATGTGGTGCGAACTCCCTCCAGCGACCTAGCAAGGCCTCATTGCTTCCATGCCAAGACGAGTCGCCGCTGTTAACCATGTCAAAGGCGGACATACCGGCTATCGGGTAGGTAGTTCTGTATTTTGTAACGGACGGTTTATTGACGAAACGTTAAAATGCTCGTGTATGTTGTATAATATATGCCCGCCCGTTCCCAATCCCCCTGCGTCGTGGTACAACCACTGTTCATCCCAGGTCCTGCTCGCAGCGGGGAGTGAGGTCATCCAGCTGAATGGAGTATAGCGCGCACACACTGGCAGGAGACAGCCCCCCCATCCAGCCCTTGTATGAAACGTTATTTGAAGAATTATGTCTAGCAAGCTGGGAGTTCATTAATTATGGTTTTGTATTTTTTTCGTTTAACTAATTGTGAAATTGTGTAAGTGAACATTGTTCTAAGGAGAGAAACTATATAAACGCCATATAATGTGTTCAAGGAATTGTCATCGGGGCGTTAGCTCCATTGCAATTAAAATTATTAATAATAAAAGGATAGTATTATGTATGAAACATTAATTAAAAGTTTGTAATTGTAAGTGTTGAGGCGAGACACGATGTCTGCAGGACAATTTGCGACGGTTTGGACTGATTCATGTTAATAATTTTCTCTGTAATGTAAACAGTATAAACATTAATTTCAAGATGTTTTCTAACGATTGTAAATGATTTTGTACTATTTATAATTATTTTTTATGGGTTTAATTGTTAAAGTATTGTTAGAATTCGAGAAACGTTGATCGGAACTGGTTGAATCATTCTGTATCTTTCTGTAACGTCTATATAAAACAAGCGGAAAAGATGAGTTGCAAGTTAATAGAAAGCAGCAATCTCTGGAAACTTCAGCATCGAGTCGATACTGTGTAATATTATTGTGGAGCTGGTGGAAAATAAACCAAGTGGGAAGTGATTCGTCGGAGTAGTTATTTCAAGCAACCATATGCTTATCGTGGCCTCCGGGTCAGAAGCGAACATCGGGAAAAAAGTAATTAACCAGTGACATGTCAAGCTGTTATAAAATATAGCAGACATTCAGTTACATACTTTGAAACTCATATTCGTGACGGCTGTTTCCGGTAATCGTTCACTGAGAAGGGCGCAGTGGACTTTGATCCACAGAATCGCGAGAGCTCCGCCATCTTAACTCATCTGACGACACACCACAACAACAACAACAACAACAACAAAAAAAACTATTAATTTGTTATATTTCTAATCACTATTCTGTCAGAGTGAAATTCTTGGTAGTTTCAATTAGTCAAAGAAAAAGTAAGCCTCCTTTGAAATATTTGAACGAGTAATATTAAATGTTTTGTAAAATCCAGTTGTCTTTGAAGAAGTATGGTCCGTGCGTCTTTTTTCAAATTCTTCCCTAGAGCCTCGAGGTAATTAGAGGCGGGAAGAAGAAGGGGGAAGCGTCACATTTCTTATTGTCAGATAGCCACTGTTAGATTACAAGTGTGGTGATAAACCACTGCTTGCTGGGAGGTTATTTATAACAAGAATAACTTGAATATTTGCATTATAGTCTTATATTCCTTTTGCTTGCCCGCTGCAAAGTTTTTATTTTTTATGATAGACTCGCTCTTGCATAGTGCAGGATGTTGGGATGTACATCACATATTTAACAAACTTTCATTTTGTAAAGTTTGCATTTTCGGATCACTGAGATAGAAAAGGAAAATTGGTAGTCCCCTTGTTGTGTACCAGCGTAGACTCCTCCTGCGCTCAATTACATAGGATGCGAAGTCCACAGATATTCTTTTCTCTATATGACGACCGGTATCGCACACGTTTGGTGTTCAAAAACATCGCATTAAAGAACAATAAAGATTGAAATAATATTTGCAAGCTTTCTTTAATTTGATGAAAGAGATCACAGATAAATCGGAATTTAAAATAAGGACTACCAGCAATATAAAATAAAGGCGGCTACCGACGAGCCAATTTCCATCACAACCTGCAGGGGCAATCAGCAATCATTTGGAGCTTGCTACGCCGGCCTCGGTGGCGTAGGGGCTAAAGTGCAGAAGGTCGTCGGTTCCAATCCGGCCGCGGCCATGGATGTTTAAGTGTTGTGTGTCTGTGTGAATGTCCTGTCCGTCCTGTGGTGTCCATACTTAGGAATTAAAAAAGTACTGGAGAAACTAATTCACTGGAAGAGAGATCATGAAAAAAACACATTGAGCTGGCTGAATGGCTTAGTTGCCGAAAGCCATTAAAAAAAAAAAAAAAAAAAAGCTTGCCTCCTCACATTTCAATTTCGCTGCCAATTTTAATTTACATTGTAATTGCAAGCGCTTAACACTGCCTCATTTTCTGTCAAAGCAACAAAAAGTAGACATCGTTTTTTACAATAACCTGTACTATAGTTTGCACTGAGAGAAAAAGGAAAGGATACTGGGTGAAAAAGTTGATTTTATTAAGAAAAATATGAACATTTTGAGAAGCCTAGAGACAGAAGATTTTAGAAATTTTCTACGAGTAGATTCTGAAAGTTGTGCAGAGTCAGTCCGCTTAGTGATCCCTTATATACATAAATATCCTAATGCGTGAAAGTATAAGAAAATTATTAGTCGTTACTTTGCAATTTTTGGCAAGTATACAAAACTTTGGAGATAAAATTTTTAGTTCGCCTGATTTTATCACAAATGCTTTTATACATGATTCATGGAACATGTTGAGCTATCTAAAAATGTCTGAAACACAACACTAAGGAAGAAAAAAGACTGCAACTATTTCTTCCTGGTCCAATTCATTGACAATTTCGAGCAAAACTCGAAATCCTTCTTTCGCATTTTGCGGTTTATGATGTTTTTGTTGTGTTTGTCGCACAATTGGAGCATATTCTTATAAATTTCGAAAATATTCGTGTACACATCTTTCTCTTTAAACATTTTTAACGACACACACAACGAAACGCACTCGCTCCCTGCCCCAAGCCGACTCAGCCGAAATTGTCTCAATCGTTGCAATCACGCAACGGACGTCTCAATTTGCTCACCGAGCGTGTTGGGTGAACGGTTAACACTCTGGCCTCGCATTCGGGAGGACGCGGGTTCGAATCCCCGTCCGGGCATCCAGATTTGGGTTTTCCACGCTTTCCCCAAATCACTCCAGGTGAATGCCGGGATTCTTCCTTCAAAAAGGCCATGGTTGAATTCCTTCGTGTTCCTTGTCCCCAGTCTCATCCCGCCTCTAATCACCTTAGCCGTCGACGAGAAGAAAAAAAAATCAATTTGCTCCCAGTTTGCAGGGATAGTCTGTAAATTGTTTGTCGGGCTCTATTAATCTTCTGATATCGGGAGTAGCAGACCCAATTTGCATACTTACTTGGCAATCTGCACTCCCCTTGTCAGATTGCTCCTGCAGATTGGACCGAAATTGGGTCGTGTGTAGCCGTTTTAAAACCATAAAGCAAAAAATCGTGTGTTCCGTGACATCGCCTCAGAGAAAATGAATTCTCGACGAGCGTATTCATTGACTGCTCTGGCCAACCGTTAACTACTGAATGTCAAAAACAAATAACTCTACCCACAGCGGCTTCAGAGCGTGTGCTTAGAAAATAAACGGGAGCAACGACTGTAAGGAATTAAGCCTCGAAATTTCGAGGCAATCATCCTGTCATTCGCCTGGACTGACATGGGGCAAGCAGGAGAAACCGGACGGGCCTTCGAACCCCCATCCTGCCGAATGTTATCACCCACTGGACTCAAGTTCCAAAAGAATTATCCAGTCAGACGACTTAGCGACTCAGCCCGGGACTTTCCGTTAACAAACATTGTGACGGCACGGGGTGATCGGGTTATTCCAAGTGCCACTCACTGTTAACTGTCGAGTGCTAACTAATATTCAAAACAACACTGGAATGAACATTTACTCAGTAATAATTTAGGACCCAAAGAAGGTGCTTGAGGAATTTCATCTTCAGCGAAACAAGTCATCAAAGCTTTTTTTATAGCCTTATGGCTCGTCATTGCAGGCGGGAAAGGACTGAGAGCGAGGAGCGGGAACGAATTCGGCCATGATTAAAGAAAGACGAAGCTTTACCATTCTTGATCAGATAATGCAAGGTGTAATTTAAATTTCAAAACGCGCGTGTCATACCCTATACAGGGGGTATTACCTCCCCACAGTAACGCCCCGGCGAGATCACCTGGCTGGTTTCCCATAGTGACAGTGTTGTTCAGTGGTCGATCCATCTCCCCCAAAAGTATTTAGGTCCACCCCGACATCGGAATTTTGGATTTGGAGACCTTTTTTAAGCTCTTCTGATCTTTTAAGGGCGGCGTGACTATAAGGGTTACCCCTACCCGACTGAGCCCTCCCCCCCCCCCCCCTCCTTAAACCCAAAATCCTGGATCCGCCACTGGTGTTGTTGTAAGTGTGGATGACGGTGATAGTATGTGTGTTGCCGATGAGAAATGAAATCAGGGAGAGAGTTAAGCCCAGAGCAAGGCCACTCAGACCCACTGTTCCGAAATAAATCATATGACTGATTAATTAATAATTACCATCTGCAGCGTCGAATGGCCTCACTCCTCACGCGCTGTGAAGAGATACGGGACTTCGGTGCACAATGCAGAGATTAGGCATTGTCCAGCGCCAACTCTCCTACCCTGCCGGCCACTACGACTGAAACGAGTTCAACCCGTGTGAGGCAGAACACCGTCATGGCTTACAGCAAAGTCACGGACATGGCTGCACATCGAGGAGGACTGTCTCCAAGACGGAGGCTTCACGAGTCTGCACCAACTGAACCAAGACGACACGAAATTGTCATCAGTGCCGTGCGAGACTAAGCGTAATCCAACAAGAGATCGTAGTACTGTAGCAATGTTTCACATAAATTTCGTCGAGAAAAGTTATTATCAATTGAAATTTCGTTTTTAGACGCGAACTCTCAGAAACATATATGGTTTAAACGACTTCAAAACCAGTAAATATGGCGAAATAGAATATTTTCTCTTGTGAAGAGAGAGGTCAGAGCGTTGCTGGGCACACATTACGATAAGGGGCTATTGTTAGCGGGCACTCATTACATCACACTCTCTCCCCAGCACAATGTGTCTTATCGCTTCGCTTATTGTCTACTTGCATCTCCGCCGTGTCTTTAGCACAATGCCATCGCGATGATCAAAATGTCTGATCTGAACGTCCACGTCATGCTGAACCGACCTCTGTCGTACGCTGCCTGTTCACGTCAACTCGCGTATTCACAACTTATTAATTCAATACTGGTAATTCCTTAAATTCTTAAGGGTACAAATAACTGTGATTTTTACTTTTCATATTTACTTTTATTAACGAGTTAAGCATGTTGACAATTTGCACTGAATAGATACAAGACGAATCCCCTTTCCGAGAGATATTGGATTATGGTGTACATAAATTGTCTTTTTGATTTGAAAAAAAATTATAATAAACAGGATTTATGGAGTGAGGGGAGACCTTATTCCACCATAAGAATTTCCAAATCTGAGACTGGTTTTTCTGTGTATCGAAACCGTCCTGATTATAAGAGAAAAAAGATTACAACTTTATCATGCGGCAAAAATGCCTGGTGACAGTATCGCTTGGAATAGCTGTGTGTTTCGATTAATCACAAGACTTCATACATCTTTGATTGCGATGAAGTACGTATCTAATGAGACTGTTTTCCTGGGAACAGACGCTGTGAGTGGACTGTAACGTTCTGTTTCCCGGGCCGGCCATCCAGATATCGCATTTTCCCCTGACGAGTCCCGGAATGGTTCCTTCCAAAGACCACGGCCGAATTCCTCCCCGTTCCTCTATTAACCTCGCAAATGCAAGCAGTGGAGATGTTGCGCACTTACCTGATTGGCGACGGGTCCGCTAGATGACTACGCCACCACGTCTGCCGCCCTATTAAACGCTCCTTCCCTTATCTCGGACTCAGCGGTAAACAGCCAACGTAACCGGCATTAACGGCACTCACGTGGCGGCCTTCTGACAGATTGCGTTGTTTAACTGCGATGCACGCTCATCTATAACTATTATCTTTCGACATTACAATACTCCCCGTTTAGGCCGATGCTACGAAACACAACCTGCACTTTTAGTTCACGACTTGTGCCGTATTATAGATCAGCAATCCCAGGTTGATTTAGTTCTATTTGATTTTATAAAAGCTTTCCACGCTGTGTCTCACACTGGGTTACTTAGGAAATTTCGTGGTTATGGCATATCGCGACCTTCTGAAGGGCAGAACACAGTGTGTAGTCCTCGACGGTGAGCGTTCATCACTGACTGAAGTGAGGTGCGGGGTTCCCCAGGGAAGTGAGGTAGGACCTGTGTTGTTTCTCATATACATTAATGATTTGTGCGACGTAATAAGGGGGAAGAAAAGGCTATTTGTCGATGATGCTATTATTTATCATGAAATCAAAACCCAGGACGACTGCGCTTTGTTACAAGGGAACCGTGCACAAACTACGTGGCTCGGTCCAGGGGGGGGGGGGGTTGGCTGGAAGGCTACGCTGGGCTACGTGGGGGGAGGGGGGGTTCCGAGCCAGGCCACGTAGCTTTCCTTTCATAACATTTTTCTCAGTTAAAATGAGGAACAGAACACACAACAGCATGTGAATATTTATTTCCCTCAGTTAATTATCTCCGTATGTAATTTAAAATAGTCTGACAAGAGAAAACAGTACAAAATGTCTTCTGGAATCAAAAGGGAAAAAAGCTACGTGATACGTGGGGGGTGGGGGAGGAGGTGGGGGGTAAAGGCAAAAGCCACGTAGGGCTACGTGGGAGGAGGGGGGGTTCACAGGAGGCCAAAATGGAGCTACATGGTTTATGCACGCTCCCAAGGCGATATGAAAATAATTGCGTGGTGTAAAGACTGGCAGTTGGAGTTAAACGCTAAAAAGTGCCTAATCAGGTATACAAGTAAAAAGGTGACACCATTTAGCTCTGAATATACAATTAATAGCATTGTCCTTAGAACAGTAGATTCAGCTAAATAGCTAGGGGTAACAATTCGTAGTGGAAGAGCATATCGAGGAGAAGGTAATGCTCCGATTTCTAGGTCGTAGTTTAAAACAGTGCACACCGTAACTTAAATCGATTGCATACAAGTCACTAGTGCGTCCTCACCTAGAATATTGTGGTTTTGTTTGGGGTCCCCATCAAAAGGGGATAATGGAGGCATTAAAGAAGGTCCAAGGAAGAGCCACTCGATTCGTGACAGGTATATACAGCTGGAGGGAAAGCGTAAGTGCGATGTTGGAGTTAGGTTGGGAAGACCTGGAACACCGTAGGCGTTACTCTCGACAGAAGCTAATTGAAAAATCCAAGACTGACGTATTTCGGAATGACAGCAAAAAAAATATCACTAGCAGCAACATTCATATCTAGGAATGATCGCGAAAATAAGAGAAATCAGGGCCAGAACTGATTCATCTCTGAACTCATTTTTTCGGCGAGCGATTAGGCAGTGGAATAGCAAGGATTTACCGGGCGAGTAAACTTAAAATCCGACGGGAGTAGTTCTCGATAAATCACTCCGACCATCCTGATCTGGGTTTTCCATGGTTTCCCCAGATCGCTCCACGAGAATGCTGGAATGGTTCCTGACAGTAGCCCATGGGCGCCTCCTGCCATATCCCGTATATCCCTTCCAAACTATTACACTTCCGGATAGGGTCAATGCACCCTTCACCACACACTTTTAGTGAACCGCGGAGTAATAATAATGATAATAATAATAATAATGTACTCAGAGTAAATTCTCCCACCCATCTACTTCTCCCATTCAAGGCTTTTAATTTTAAATTCTTTCAGAGTATTTGATAAATTATTCATAATCTCCCTATGCAATTTATTCAGTTTTCATACTCCCGTCTACAATCCGTTCATTCCTTTTGCCCCTACCATAACAAGTAATTCTGTAAATTTGTTATCGGCCCATGTTACCGAATGCGGTTAACAGGTTCGAATGCGTTATCAATGTTAAGCTCGCGACTTCGTCCACGTGATACAAAGAAAAGCCTGCAGTCGACTTGTCAATTATAATCATTAAATTACAAACATTTGATTCCTGTTGTGATTTTATCTTGAAAAGATGACAGATTTACCGGTCTTATAAACCAGCGATTCTCAACCTGTGGTCCGCAGGAAGAATATTTAAAATGTAATCCTAATTGAATACAGATATCATAACAAAAAGTAAATTGTATACGCTATAGGCCAAACTGTCTTAAATCAGCGAATATTTGAACGACTAGCAAAAGTCTGGTACTTCTAGGATACGAGTGTGTGACTGCACTGTGCTCAAGCCCGCCCCACCCCCTCCCAAAAGTATATAGGGTCCATCTCCGACTCAAGACCCCCCTCAAGCCAAAATCCACTAAGGGCAAACCCCCCCCCCAACCAAAATCCACTCAAGCCAAGCCGCCCCCACCATCCCAAAGACCGCTCAAGCCCCTCCCAAACCAAAATCCTGGATCCGCCCCTCATTATAACCTACATCTAAACTGTGCAAGACAGAGCGTGCGTTTCACCAACCTCCGTGCATTACAATCACGAACAGCACGAGGGAAAAAATATTCCTACAAGGATCAGTACGGCACCTAAATCCTCTGACCTTATCTCTTGTGTCATGGAGACCAAAATAGGGTGCTGGAGGAAGTATAGCGTTGCACTCGTCAATGAAAGGGGTTGTTCGTGTAGTAAAACTGAATCAAACCCTGGTCATCTGCCTGCCAGACAATCCCAGTCCCATCCAAACCAATTCTGTGACTTCTTTGCGAGGACTCTGGCAAGCAGTTACGAACTGAGCGGCTCTTCTCTATACTTTCTCCTTACTGTCAATCGATCCTTTCCGATACGGATCCAAAATGCACAACAGTAGTCCAAATGTTCCGCATGACAGTTTTGCATGCTATTGCCTTTGTGTGTGCGTTACAAGTCTTCTAAATTTGGTCTACGAATTGCATTCTAACATTTGGTAGGGTTGGTTAATAATATACATCATCATCATTAATTTTCTGCCCTCGGGCAGGTTTTCATATGGCTGCTCTCCATGATCTTCTATCTTCTGCCTTTCTCTTAAGAACCATGTAGTTGCAGTCTTCCTTGATGTTGTCTGTAATTTGGTATCTCTTTCTTCCTCTTATTCTCCTCCCACAGACTAGACCTTCCAAGGCGTCTTTTATCTGGCACTCCCCTCTCAACAAGTGTCCCATCCAGTTTTTCTTTCTCTCCTTTATTACTTGGAGAATTTTTCTGCTTTCACTGACCCTGTCAAGCACTTCAGCATTGCTTATTTTATCCATACATCAGCTTGAAAAAATTAGATCCATATAAGTTAGTGGTCCCTAGGATTATTTTTGACATTTTAATGGTCCTTAGGCTGAAAAGGCTGAGAAATTCAGCTATTAGCCGTACAGCAAAACTAAACACTTAATGTTCTGATTTCCTGCTGTGCCATAATCAGAAATTGTCATTCCTCAGACTGTGAAAACACGGGTAAAACCTGTTCAGTGTATTTCGCGTCTTGCCAGAACTTTAAAGGCAAATGGACAGAAGACAAGAATTCTAGAAATAATTGTTTTTGTGTCAGGGACCTTCAAATTGCTGATTTAGTTCACCCACAAGGATCGCTGTCAGAGCTTGAAGACAGCTGCTTCCCTCCGGTCCATCCTTAACTTCACAAGTGACCAACAGATCTAAAATAATATCTCGGTAACTACTGCTGCAAAATGACACTGAAAATATGATAGCACAGGGAAAATCACCAACCAGCCACCACGGACAAACACGAGAAACCACATAAAACAAACACAATTCACAATATTTCATTTTGTGACATTAATCATAATGTATGTATGGCTGGGGCTGATACGTACACTTCGGGACCTTCCATATGGAATTATTTATATGGTAGGTTCCAATGTGTACACATTTTCCCCCTTCCACACGTCTCACCTCCAACGTGATTAAGATTTCTGTGTGTGTGTGTGTGTGTTCATTTGGTCCTCCTGCCTTAGTCTGTGGTGGGTGATTTTCCTTATCCTCATTTCATATAATTTTATTATTATTAATTTAATTGCCACTGGAGCTAACGCTCCAGTGGCAATTCGCCTAATCATCTAATTACCCCTTTTCATAATTTTTAACATTTTCTTTTATAGTTGGACTGTTAAATTCCTCCCTCATACAGTTTCCTGATTTACAAATTTTAATTTTAAATTCCTTAAGCGTTTTTGGTAAATTATTCATAACTTCACTTGGAAATTTGTTCCAATCCCTGACACCCTTATCAACAAAAGAAAATTTTCTCACTCCCTTATGCATGAAATCAGCTTGTGGTCACGGTCGCCTTTCCCTTCCATGCACTATTCCTAATTCTTTGACCAATATCCCTCCAAGCCCCATCACCAACATATGCCCTGTACATTCCCAGCACTCTCTTCACCCTCCTCCTTTCCTCCAATGAGTCTCAGTCCAGCTCCTTTACCATATCAGTCACTGACTGTGTCCGGCGATAATTAGCACAAAAAAATCTAGCTGCTCTTCTTTGCACACCCTCAAAATCCTGTATTTGATAACCAAAATGTTGGTCCCATACTACACCACCATATTCAAACAATGGTCTGACCAAAGTTTTGTAACCCAACTCCCTAAGTTCTCTGGTACATCCTCTCATCACCCTCTCCAGTAAATGAAGGATTTTGTAACCTTTTTCCTAACATCTGCCCAATGTCCTCTGCCAATATGCGTTTGCTACCAAATGTTATTCCAAGATATTTACACTTGAAGCCTTCAACATGCAATTCTGATGCCACCCTACAATCATAATTAACCTTTAGTTTTTTATCTGTGTACTTAATAAGCTGACTCTTCTTGGCATTTATGTTTATTCCATGCTGACCAATGCATTTAGATATTCTATCCAGATCAGCCTGCAGCTGTTGAGTCTTCACATGTTTTGATCCTGTTGAATACCATTACATCATATGCTAAAAAACAAAGTCTGACCATAACCCATCAACACTGTCACTCATTACTGCTAATGGCTTGTGCGATTTATTACTTGTTATGGGTCAAGGCAATTAAATCTTTCAACAAGCTTTATAACATGTTAATTTTCAACAATTTATTTTTTAAATAGGAATCGTACAACTATATTAAGAATAGCTTCTGTTTCTGAAGCCCTCAATGATACACTTCAATATAATTCAATAATTCATAATTCATAATTTTATCAAAAATACCAAATTATCAGTATACAAATTGTGTGTTGTACAAAGTGAAATACCCATACCAAAAACTAAAGTGTGCTATCAATATGTCTGTAACAGTTCAAAAGCAGATATAATATTACAAAAATAATCTAATAGAATTACATATACAGGTACACTTATGTTTGTTCATTCATCCAAGACCAGTTGACGTCATTTCTTAAAATAAAGGCTAGCTGAATTTCTTACAGAATCAACATCAATAATTGTAGCTTTCCACTGTTTATGCTTCAGGATGGAGCACTTGGAAATATGCTTATTTTTTGCCGATAATTACCTCCTCCCTCCCCCCCCCCCCCCCAAAAAAAAGAAAAACAAAAAAATTATTTAAATATTTGTACAAACATTTAATTACATGTTAGCCAACAGTTTAGCCACAAGTAATTAGAAAAAACTTAACAAATAGCAGACCACAATATTTATGTTTTGTACATTTTACAAAAATTATAAACTCTGTTGTTAATTTTAAATTGTTTCTAGATCCTAGATGATATCACATTAAACACTATTACTAATGTATCACTGTTAACTTCATGTGTAATCAAAACACACAGCCATCTTCACAAAAATAAAGTATACACATAGCTAACAACAAGATGACCAATAGCACCTTTGCTTTCCCGTCAGGCAATTAAAGTTATCAAAGCTTTGGTGACAGATGGTAGTTATAACCATATGATCAATGTAATGACAAATCCTAGAATCCTATTTCTTTTAAAATTACAAAAGTTCGGAAAGTGATTATACCAAAGCATGCACATTACAGGTGTTTAAGCACCAAACTGTATTTAGCTGAGAGTAAAATCACAGAAAAAAGAATTATAAAAAGTACAAATGTAAACTATTCTTAGTAAATTACATATTGGAGCATAAACGCAAAAGCATACAATTGGTCGGGTAGAGAGAATGGCAAGTGAAGGCGCCTTGTCCTCTGTTGTATTTGCTTCGTGCAAAAATATATAGCGCCACTTGTTTCCTTCAGTATCACATTATATATACACTTAAAAATGCTTACATCAACTCAAAGAACAATAATTGGATTTTACAAATGTTAATACTTTCTTGGGAAACTGGCCAAGTGAGTCCGTCGGTAAAACGAGAAGTTTCGGCAGTCAAAGTCTCTGTCACTCGACAATGAGGATGCGAACTCTGACCGCTGGTACATTATGTTCCGATGACAGACTCCACGTTTAGCCTCCGAAGAAAGTTCTGCTTGAATACAGAAATACACAATTCTTATATTACTACATAAGTTTTATCAGTGACGATTTCTTATAAGCACCATTAGATGAACAGTAAATTAAAACAGATGTTTGCAGGCTAAGCAAAAATACAAAACTCTGAACAACAATAAAATTCATCAATTGTTTTTGTCACTTTGTCTCGTACTTTTGATTCCAGTGAAACACTTAATAAAAACACAGAAGTTTTGGGGAACAAAAAAACCATCTTTTACCAAATTTGGAGTCAGGATGTGCTGTCATAACATGAAAAAGGGGCAAATTAGAACTTAAAATATTTTGGTGTGACCCTTTAGCAATCTTTACAAAAGGAAGAAGCAGCACAAGGCAAACTGGAAGTGTGGCACATGCACCCATTTCCATATACTCCCTCAACTTTCTAACAAAATTATTACTCCACCATTCACTAAAAGTGGGTGGCGGAGGGTGCATTGCACCAATCCTAATGTGTGACCATTTAGGAAGGGCTGTACGGGATAAGGCAGAAGGCGCAAATGGGCTAGTTTTAGGAACCATCCCAGCATTTGCATGTGGTGTTTGTTCTTTTGGGTTCTCTCCTAACTTTGCCTGTTCTTGCATGCTTTTAAATTAATTTATAGTAGGGATTCCCAAACATTTTCGTACCATGTCCCCCTTTCCCACGTCACCATCCCCCACTATTTTATTAATAATCTTATATCTTTAAACGAGCAATTCTTGTATATATATATATATTTCGGATTTCGGAAACGGCTGTGACGATTTGGATGAAATTTGGTATTTAGATGATGTTTTGACTTTTAAGATTACTCTAATAGTTGTCTTCCATACTAAAAAGCGAGTTTACAAAATATGAACAATTTTGTCACTCCGCATATCGAAAACGGCACTAGCGCCATCTCGTAGACAATTCAGGTACCAGAAAGCCTACAAATAGATTTTCTTTGATTCCAAAGAATAAGTAAACGAACAGTTCTTGTATACTGGCTGACCCGTGGAAATATTAGCACTGCAAGTTCAATTGTAAAACATTTAAAAAGAAAGATAATTAAAAATTTATCAATGATTTTATCAGAGGTGATAACTTTACAGAAACTTCTTTGAAATTAATATTACCGGTACCAGTTATAAAGTAATCATCGTTTACTTTTTGACTATAAATAGTGGTTGTTAGTTAGCCATTAAATACTACCACCTTAATTATAAAACATCTTTCGGTTTCTGTTCAATATACAAGATTTCGAGTAGTTTGATAATAAAGTGCATGATTAAATATTAATACATCTACAAATTCCTGAAAAGCCGCGTGCGAGTGCACATACGAAAAAACGGGTTCTGATAAATAGAATCTTGCCTTTTGAGTCGTCTGACCTTGTGCTTTATTGTTTATAACGAAGGTTACTTCTTATGGGAATTGTTTTATTATCATTTTGAAATGCTGATCAGAAGATGTGAGATTACTGCGAGGTATGAGCATAGTTTTATCGGAGTGAATAAATATAGCACAGATGATGTTCTATTGACGTCACAACCTGATGATGAATTCTCATAGTACTCGATGAAACATATCGAAAATAAATAATAAATTTTCTTGGTTTTCGAGATATAGCATGTCAAAAATCAGTTATAGGTATAGTTCCTTGTGCTTTGGCGACGTTTCTTTTGGTCCAGGCCGTATTTCAACCTAACAAAAACCACTAGGTACAAAATAAAACATTGAAAGTACATTTCCACCATATAGACATAGTGCTTTTGGTGGATTTTTTTCTGGTCCAGGACGGATCTAATCCTAACCTCTTCACTTTTGAGATATAATATCCCCAGAACTAAGTGAGATATCAGAAAAATAAATTCCTTATTTTCGATTTGTCTCGACGAGTTTCATACGAATTCATCAAACTTGGCTATGGCGAAATTTGTCTTCTGGTTCAGGTCGCATTTCAACCAACCACGTCAATTTTGAGATACGATATCTCGAGAACTAAGCGAAATATTTTAAAAAATATATTTTTTACCTTCAATTTTTCTCGTCGAGTTACATAAGAATCCATCATCAAGGGTTATCATAGAATCCTTTGAATTACCACAAATCTCGCACCATTAATTAATACCAAACTGGCATTAAAATTTCTGTTTAACATATTAATAGATTTTTTTTTTCTTTTTTTTTTTTTTAAAGCAATTTGTGAGGCCGTCTCGCAAATGGATCTAGCGATTTGGATGAAATTTCACATGTAGATAACGTTTTGATTTTCAAGTTTTTAACACGATTTTTTTTTTTTTTTTAAAAGGAGCAACTTTTGTATTTGGTTTCTCGAAAACGGCTCTAACCTCATTACGTAGAAGGTTCAGGTACCAGTAAGCCTACTGATGTTAGTTAAACTTCTCTTTGGTTAACTGTGCACCTCAAAACGCCTAGGAAGCCTTCAAGCCTTATACTTTAATCAAACTTTACTCGAAATCTTGGATACTGAACAGAAATCGAAAGATACCGAGCGAAGATCGGTCACCCAGGTACTAAGGTAAATGCTAGCAATGACATCTCAGAGGAAAATCACTTGGAATGTGATGTCAGAATAAAGGTTTACCGCTCTAAGAGACAGCTAAGCAGGCACAATACTGGCAACATTGTACAGCCACGCGAAGCTACCCCCCCCCCTCCACCCACCCCCCACGTCTTCATGCACGCGAGGGACTCGGCACCCCTCCACCCACTTTGAGAACCTCAAATTTATAGAATTATTATTTTCATAACTAAATTAATTATGGTTTTCAAAGTATTTACTGAAATATGAACTAATGTTTTAATAAATAACTAAGGTCTCTTTTCATAACAGGAACCTCTGAGACATTTTATTGTTGGAAGTAACATGATAATCAGGAATCGCAACAAAATCATACCTATAAATAAATAATTGGAAATAGGGATTTAATTAATAATTCTTCTCTTTAAAACAGTCCATTAGTTCTGTTTGCTCAAGCTTGATTTTTCAAAAATTTTATTAAACAACAAAGAATTGGTACAGCAAAGTAAAAATTGTTTCAGCAGATTATCAAAAGTTGATAATATTATTTTCTCACTCTGGCGCACATTAAGAAATTGATTTTAAACAGTGGATAATTGCTAATATTTATTTAACAGAGATAATAATCTCCTTCGTCCTGTTCCGAGGATCTGAATTCTTACGGCTTGTCCACATGTATTATACTCCAAACTTCAACGAGGCACTTTATCCAGCAGGAAGGTCTGCAATTTAGTCCCAAGAGTTGTTACACGTTTACCTCATTTCAGAGTTTATTTTTCTTATCACAGCAGTAAACAGCATATACAACCCACAAGAAATGAGCCATAGAAGTTATGAAGGAAGAGACAAAGCTGGATGATACAGAGAAGCAGATGAAAAGTAGCACAATATCCAAGTAGGGAGTACAAGCAGGAAGCAATTAAGGCCGAACCATGAAAATAATGACAAAAAATGGAATAATCTAAAAGCAATAAATCATCAAGACTCAGGAGAAATCTAAAAGTATATTTTAAAAGCAGGCATGGGCACTTGATGGAAGCAGCTCTTGACAATTCTGAAATTTGTAGAAGCACAAAGAAAGTAACCACTTTCAAGAAATTTTTATTCACTATTGTGTATCACCTGTGGTAGTTTCAAAAATATTTATTTTCTTTTGACTGTATGAGAAAAAGTCTTTCATATATACTTACACAGGAAACATGAACCATAAGATGACATGTATGTATATTTTTTACACGTTGCATACACTTTCAATAAAGAAACATAGCTGTGGCCCACAATTAACTTTATAAAAGCTCTTCAGAAACTTTTTCAATTTGATTGATACAGCAAATTTTTGGAGAAGCAAAAATTTTCTAGGCGCTTTACATGGAACTTTGGTAATGGCCTTTCTCTATAATGATATAAGGTTAAATTGAATCAACAGGGGGAATAAGGGAAGGGGGGGGGGAAATTGGGTGTTTTGGTGTCACAAACAAAACAAATGAGACACCCCTAATCACCAGCACTCTTTCTTGGCCAGAGTCCGAATTGCCTTGACATTAAAACAAGATGGCATCTGAGAAGACTGCTAGAAGGTGGTTATGACTGAGTATATACCATCACTATGGCCAGTCCTCTTTAAAAAAATTTACCCCTCAAATGAGTCACTTACGTCTAGCACCTTCCTTTACCTTAATTATGTGTAGTGATCTTCCTTCTGCCCTTTTTTTTTTCTTTTCAATTTTCTAACAAACCTGACCATGGTCACACACACAGATTTGCCCACACATTTAAGTAGCTACACATATCCCATACTTCACAACTAAAGATAACGATAAGCAATAGTGTGTTCCTCCAGTCTTCGAAACACTGCTACTGTGAATCACTGCCTAGAAAACTAAGACAACATGGAACTAGAAGAAGTTCTCTGTCTAAACTGGCATTAATCCATTACATATTCAAACTTTCCACTGAAGTTACTATCCACAAGGAAGTGAAATACTTCTCATGTAATTTAAGCATGATAGTTTAATAAGAACATACTTAAAATAATGAAACAATAAAAAATTGTTGTAGGCAATGTTCCTCTATTACATTTGATTAATTTGTAGGTACAATGAAAATGGATGGGAGTGAAAGCCATCATTTACCAAAAATGAATGAAGGAGGATGATGAACAAAAAAAATTCTGGTATGGAACGAGAGTAAAGAAGAGACTTTCATATGGTAATTGTCTGTGTATGCACGCCTCTACTTGTTCAGTACTTCATCACTCCCGCAGGATTACAGATTCTCCTGAACTATTGTGAATTATGTTCACATTTGTTTGTCATCATCAGTGCCCTCCTGACTTTGTCTTTGATATAAGATGGGTTCCTTTCCTAGTTCTTTGTTTTGTATTCCTAAACACATTCTTCTTCTCATTAAAATCATAATTGCATACGTAATGGATAATATTCAGATGCAACCGAACTACTTCCTAATTTATTTCCCTTAACATGCTAACTTATTTTCTTTCCACCCGGGTGGTGTCCTCTCTGCCTTGTTCTACCAACTTTGACATTAAAATCATTTTCTGATTTTTATTTAAAATTATTACAAACATTCCACTGCACTGCTATATGTACATATTAAAGTCAGAATTTCATTCATCTGCAGAATACCCAAGAAATTAAACAAATATTTAATTAAAACTGCAATGAAGCACATGCTCCAGTGGCAATTTCCCTACACAACCACCTACATTTGCCCTCTACAAATTTTAACTTTAAACTCTTTCAACATTTATGGTAAATTATTCATCACTTCTTATTCCAATCCCGGTCACCCTCACTTAAAAAAAAATAAAAAAAGAATCTTCCTATACCCTTGTGCCTGAAATAAAGTGCCAGCTTGTGGTCATGGTGATCTTTTCCCTTCCATGCATACTTTTAATTCTTACACCAATATCTTTCCACGCCTCATCACCAATATATTCCTCGTACACTCCTATGACCCTCTTCACCCTCCTATCTTCCAATGAATCCTATTCCAACCGTTTTATTGTATGTCTTACTGATTGTGTTCTGTGATAATTTCCAGAGACAAATCTAGCAGCCCTTTTTTACACCCTCTCCAACTCCTTTATTTGATAGTCAAAATGGGGGTCCCATACTACACTACCATATTCAAGCAATGATCTGACCTAATATCAATGGCACTTGGAATAAGAAAGAAAATAATTTGAAGGATGAATCATTTATATTCAAGTATATTATTTTAAAATCTGTAATGGTTTTGTCTGTGTAAATTGAATATTTTTTTGAATAAATTATTGAAATTGACTAATTTGAGATCCCTCAAGCTAGAACAATTGTTCCTGGACTGTTTGTCTGTTTATTTGTTTGTTCCTGCATCACACAAACTACTAAATAGTTTTTGACTGCATTTTCACAGTTTGAAGACTTAAGAATCTGACTAAAATCTTAGGTGTATCCTATCACAATGTAAAAAGCCACTGTATCAGGAATTTAAAATCTGTTCAGAACATTCCAATAAAAGAAATCTATAATCTGGCATAATATAAAAACAACTGAATTGATTTTGGTGGGGCGTTAACCGTCTGAAATCTCAAAGGCAGGCCTAAACTTTGAGGTGTATAATAACTGATCAAAACAATGACAAACAATAAAATGGGTGTTTTTATAATGCAATTTATTGTTTCTTTTATACTAGTGCCAGGTATTTAGTATTTAAACTTGATATCGTAGCAAAGCTGCTGAGTTGGGAAAGCAGCAATGCCACACAGCGAAAATATACGTAGAAAATAATAAAATGAAGATAAATTTCTCATTGATAATTCTGTTATCAATATAAAGCTGTCAGTGAAGTTAATTCATTCAAGAGAGATTAAACTTTTAGGTTTTTATTTTCGAAAAATGGTAAAGTGTGTTCGTGTGTCCTTCCTGGCCCAGCTGTAGTCATCTATGGTAAGTGATGGTCTATGTTCCCCATTTTTCCTTGTTTTAACTGTAAAGATTAAACTTAATTTTACTGCATAAGCAATTGATGCTATTACAAGTAATTCATATGAACATACAATTTTTTTGGGTCAGAATTCTCTGAGAATACTGGACATTTGAAGTGCATGTGATTGATTAAATTAAACCTAAAATAAATTTACATTGTTATCAAAAACAAAAATACTATAGTCACTATTTTACATACACTTTGTTGCATTGTTTCATCAACACACCTGGTCTGTGTGTATGAAGTCACAGGGAAACTCTAGTTTCCATTAAATATCGAAAACTAATATAATTGTTAAAGCAAGAAGAACAAGGCATAGAGAACAATGCTCAGACCAACCATATTTAAACAAAATATACTTCTATACAACTAACACTAAGGAAGGATAGGGAGATACGACCCAACACTTACCACAGATGAAGGCGGCTGGGAATGTTGAATGTTGTTCTTTTTTATGTTCAACATCCCCGCCGCCTTCATCTGTTGTAAATGTTGGTTCGTATTTCCCTATCCTTCATTAGTTTTATTGCCTTAAAGCATTTTCCTGCTCATTGTTGTTATTTTACATATAGATATATGAAGATGTTCCAGCAAATGTAGCAAAATCTCTACAGGGAAGTAAACAAAAACTTCAAAATCATTCATTACATACGCAAACTAACATCTTGTTCTAGGTGATGAATTCTTAAAAATTCTTCATTTGATTGATATTTAAAGCTTTGCCACTTCATAACATCCAGATCATTAGGGGCCACAACAGCCTGCATACAATTTTAAGAAAAAATACACTGTTCACTTGAAGAGGGTCACTGTGGTATTCAGAATTCTGTCTGGAAGGTATTGAAGCAGGAATTAAATAATCACGAAGGTATCTTTAATATGTTACACAGTTTTTGTATAACCTCAGTGGTTTCCAGAGAATATACAAAGAGAATAACAAACACTTATCAAATCAAAGGCTTTAGTTCCACTTATTAAAGCTGAATTTAAATGCATAAAACTACTTGCAATTGCTGCATGACATTATGAATATTAACCAGCCATCTGTTTTGGTCACTACCTTTAAGACATACTAGAATAAAAATTTGGATTAAAATCGAATGCTGCGGTATGGAAGGTGGTAGCACAGTTTGTCTGCACAGTGACATCAGCCACTTGAAACTTTTACGTGTTTCTCACTGTCTCGTGATATCCTTGTTTATACTACTTGCTGCCAATGTAAATGTCACACAGGATCTTCATGCGGAAAGCTCGTTTGTTAAGAACTGTCTGCCAACGACTGCCCCGGCCACGTTACCACCGCTGCCTTCGTTGTTATTTTTGTCACCTCCGTCGTCCTTGATGCCGAGCTCCGACAGCAGGGGGAGGCCTCCCAGCTGGCTTCTCCGACCGATACTGCTGCCACCTCCTGTCCGATGGCAGCATTGTCAGTCTAGGAAACAAAACAGTTCTTGATTAGTTTAACTACAAATTCTAATGAACCACTCAGATAAATAACCCAAAAAAATGTTTGAAACTGGAAATAGGTAATTATAATGACCTGTAATATCTATCCCTGAGGGCCTACGATCATTTATCGTCCCTCTAAAGTAAGCGAACAACTTTGATGACATATACGACAAATTAAATTTAATTTTCATCTCTAAGCTAGAAACATGGACACTAATATCAAAGGACCTTAACAAGATCCAAGTCTGTGAAATGAAGTTTCTTACAACTGCCCTCCAGGAAAAATGAGACTTGACCATATAAGAATTATGAGATTAGATCAAACCTAGAGTTAAGGGAATCCATGAAAGAGATACTTAGATCATCTAGACTTAAATGGTTTGGGCATGTTAAATGAATTAAGAGCACAAGACTACCAAAAGCTTATTTGTAAAAAAAAGGATAAGGGGAAAAAGACCAGTGGGAAGACCAAGAAGATAGATAGGCCAACTGAAGGAGGACATATAGAGAAGAGGCTGGAACTGGGAATCTATTATGGGCAGGGAAACGTTCTAGACAGGAGACAGTGGAAGACGATAGTCTATAACCACCAACATGGAAACACAGGAAGGGTCGTAAACCACACCACACTAGGAGAGGTCCCCAACGATGATTATCTTTAAGCTTCTTTTATGGATAAAAAAAAATATAATTTTTATAAATAGGAATCAGATTGGAAAACTGGGAAATGTGGCAGCTTTTACAGAGGAATGGTGACTGAAGTTTGCTGTAATAGATATAGGAAACGTTTAACTGAGAGGAAGAATGGGAAACCTACCAGACTCCCTCACAGTACTGAAGGCATGTTATACAGATAGGAAGATATCAGATCACAGGGAAATGATCAGAGCACTTCACAGTTGCCCAGCGGAACAAAAAGATTTGAATAAGTTGAATGCAAAGGGGAAACAATGATCGTAAGTTACAGAGCAAACAGGACGATAGTGAGCATCCTATCCATTGAACTACCAAACTGCTCTCAAGCAAGACTTTTTATTATTATTATTTTTTAAATATTTACTGTAAGAAATAAACCAAATATATACTTTTTCCAGTGTAATTCCCTGCTTTGGAAATATACTTTCCCCTGTAAATCAGAAGGTTTTTTTGACATAATCATCGTAAAACGAAGGAGGTCATATAATTAGCCAATTACACATTATGCACTGTCATCATCAAATCATAGGCCTCCCAGTGCTTCTTTCAGTGGCCCAAAGAGCTGAAAACCACACGGTGATAGGTCAGGGCTACTGTAGGGAAGACAGACAATCGTGTTACGTCTAATTCATTTTCTCTAATTTTGCGTGAGTGAGAGTTGCAGAGTGGGGTCGAGCATTGGCTTGGAGAAGAGTCACGCCTCATTGGCTACCCTCGTCCTATACTGTGATAAGCAGCTTAACTGCCCCCAAACGATTGCAGTAGTGTGCTGCAACAGCCGTGCAAAAAATGTGAATGTTCCGATCTGTAACGCTCGTCCGTGGTAGACGATCGTGGCTCACGTCTTCGACATCTTCTTGGCCTTCCCAGAATTCCAGACTAACTCGTGAGCCCTTCCAGGGTACAATCCTCAAAGTGTGTTTTCAATCTCCACAGAGTTTAGATTGGTTTCGTGCCTTTAAGAGTGAGGAATTTAATAACTATGCACTGCACAATCCAGGGACGCACTTCTCGTTCTGACACCGTTAGCTGCGCTAATGACTGCAAATCGTGAGGCCGACACTCGATATTCCCACCCAACACGTCTACAAGCGTACGACCACTCGAACAGTTGTCGCATGCTCATTTCAAAGAATTTATATTTGATTCACCCTCATACCAAAGAAATAAAGTAAACGAAACAAAAGGAATAGTTGTTAAAAGCAATCCAAAAGTAGATGGATATGGCATTACAGTTGAGAAAATTTGAAGAGGGCAAATGTAGATGGGTGCAGGAAAGTGGGAAGATGGGTGTGTAGGGAAATTGCCACCGGAGCGTGTGCTCCATCGGAATTTAATTAAATATTAAACTGAAGGGGACCCACCAGATGGAGGTCGCTGTGTGCATCTAACACCAGCTGGTGACTCACTGCTCAAATGCAGTGTCACTTGTGTCCGTCTTTTTTGTGTTTGCCTTTCCCAGACACCGTCTTCTGTGCTAAGTGTTGCGTATCATTTCCATATCCTTCCTTTAATTTTTATTTATTTATTTTTTGCTTATTTATATTTGTGTTATTAAGATTTATTGTTTTTCCCTTTTCACTCAACAGACAATAATTTTTACTTTTGGCAACACTCTGATATTATCTTTAAATCACTACCCCCCTCCCTGTGCTCTGTTTGAGTTTGTCCCCACCACATTCCTGGCTAGCAGTCACTCTCAACACGCACCCTCCACAATGTTCTCTAGATGACAACGGGCTAAGACCTGAAAATTTCTACACGATTTGAGTTTTTGTCTGCTTTGCGTTCTCGTGTCCCATGGCCATCATCTAAGAGAAGTGGTGGTGCATTTCCCTACACTAATTAGTAATTCCTTTTAACTAATTGGTGACAATTATTTCCTTGTAAATATACACGTACTTGGTAGGAAGACCCACGTCAGGGTAGTTTGGCCACCCGGTGGCAGAGTATCGACAGCGACGTCTTCTGCCTCTGCCGTAAGCATTATCTGAATGGGGGCCTGAAGTGTTGCCATCTGTTTTTTACGTGTATAATCTTTGTTCGTTATGATAAGTATGTGTTTTGTTTTCTGGGTGGAACCGCATCAGTTTATTATGTTATTTATACGCAGCAGTGACCCGAGGCACGGTAGTCCTCTCACCGAGGCTGAAACGTTGGGTTTCGATAAACTGACGCAGTTTCTCCAAACTGAGACAATGGCCAAGGAATTCTATGCACTCAAGTGCACGTTTTGTTTGTGAAATCTATAATCCGTGAGGCAGGGGTTGGGGACTGATCTGCCTAGCAACTGCAATCAAAATGGCCAGAATGTCAGCTCTGGGATTTGAACCCAGGTCATTAGTCCAGTGTGGTGGTGCTTCAATGTGCTGCTGGTTACATATAAGAACTGGTAATAACTTACAGAAGGTGTGAAAAAGGAGGAAATATTAAGAATTGTATTGATGAACAATTATATTGTCACATGGCAATAGTAGGGGAGATATTGAAGTGAGAAATGATCAGGATAAGGATAAGAAATTAGAAGATATCGTAAAGGAGCTACAGAGGTTAAAAAGTGCAATGAGGATTGAGCAATGATAGTATTTTGATGAGTATGTCTCTGTGCCACACCTAGAAATATAACTTAGATCTAGTCTGGAAACTTTCTTCAAACCACTTCCACAACACTAACAGTTTAAAAGTGATAGTTAAAAGGGCAGAAAAACATAGACCCTTTAGTATGATCTATGTCACGAACAAGCCAATGGAATGTCGTAAGTTTTAAAACTGAAAGATATACTGTCCACGCCACCGACCTTTGACGTGGCCACGCTGCCGTGGTAGGAAGCAGCCTCCGATACGGAGCCAGTCGCCAGCCGGGAGGCAGTCGGTGGGATGACGGATATGACCGGAGCCCGGAGCGGCGGTCTGGCTCCGGCACTGGAGTCTGAGGTACTGCAGCTCCCGCTCGGCGAAACATTTGCACAGTTTCTCAATACGTTCAGTCCAAAAGGATCTACACTGTTTAAACCCCCATTGATATTCATAACAAAAGGATTCAAGGGATGCTGAGTCACAACACCGTTGCAGTTGGTGTTTACAATCTCTGCAGCAGCATTGCCTTGCGTCGGGTTAGCAGTCCTGCCAATGTCTGCATTGAGAATTTTGCCAAGGCCACTAACGGCGACTGGCTGGACGGCGTTCCCGATGATCGGCTTGAAGGAAAGTGCCAGATGTTGGATCTGTTGGTTTAACCTCTCTTCCTCTTCGGCGAGCACCTGAGGCCTCTGAACGTGCTCACCGTTGCTCATTTCCCCAACGAATGGATTGTTGTAAGGCCGTGGAGACGAACCAACCACAACTGGTTGTTGCTGATGATGCGGCTGCTGTTGATGATGATGATGATGATGATGATGTTGCTGCTGCTGTTGTTGTTGTTGTTGTTGTTGCTGCTGATGGTAAAGTGCTGAAAGGTATGCCAATTGTGCACCTCCCTGTGCTAAGCAAAAGTTGTCTGGCATCTGTAATATAGCAGAACAAAATGTAACTTAGTTAAAAAAAATTCACTAAAAAGAGTAGTGCAGCTTATGAGAACACACAGACCTTACTGACTTTGACGGAGTGATAACACACAGGGAGACAGCGTTACAAACAATCGTGAGTTGTCATAGACAAGTAGTAATTCACTCAAGACACTGGCAATTCCATTGCTGATCATTACAGCAAATGTAGTACCAATAATTTCAGTTACTTATTCACTGATCATGTTATCAGCTTCCTCCAGAATGTGTTTCCCCTGAATCAAAACAGGGGAAACCAGTTTACTACTAGAAACTTCCACCAAAAACCCAGGAGTTTAATCCTGAGGTAAAAATGAATTCCTGTGGTGCCAGAGTTTTAATTTTCTTGCATTGTGCATCTATTGTGGATGGATCTATAGGTTAATACAGAATCTGAACCACAAAGCTCAATCATCAAAGAAAAGCTCTTAACTCCAGGCTGCTCCAGGATTTCAACCCGAGATCTTTAACACTTTCACTGCAGATGACGTTTAGAGATGTTGTGCTGGTACTCGACCTCAGTGCTCATAACGTCTCCTGATGTTTGTTGCAAGTATTCATTAAGCTTGAAGCAGAAAGACACTTAGAGTATCACCTTATTATAGTGTAGTTAATCCTATTTATGACACAACAATATGGCAGCAATAATAGCATGTAAAATGCCACGTGGTGTCGCTAGTGCGTGGTTGCAACACATGTTTACACGTGCCAGTATTAGTTCTGCGATCAGTGTGAGAAAACGTAGGTTTGCAATGTCGTGTAGTGTAATTATTACACGTGTCTTACTTTGTGAAATGACTTAAACTCTGCGAGAGCCTTCAGGGGAAAGAGTCTGGATGGGTAAATAATTAAAATGCCTGTTTCTATGATGACGGTTTGTATTCACAATTGTGCATTTTCTGTAATTTAAAAACTCATCTTAATTTCCCGTAACTGCTCTCATCTTTATAGATGACAGTGATAGACGTCATTACCACTGAGGTACAAATTAGCAGCCAAGTGTACGTGATGCCTTTACAAGTAATTCATTAATTTTTGCTTACATTAGTGTTGTTCATTAAAAAAAGTTTTTGATAACAATAAGATGTACCACATGCAAGCTGATGGAAAAATATTTAGCTGTTGGTGATTACTAGATTTTTTTTTTTGGTATGCCGTGTTGTTCATTTGATAGGTTAAGCTTTCAGCTGCCATTTTACTGCCTTTCAGAGATACTATTTATATTGACATAGCAATGACCGCTAAGCATAGCAGAGAAGTGGTTGCTATTATTTAATGTTTCTGCTGCCTCTTTTACTTGTTGACGACAGCACTGATCATATTCCCACAGCAGAAAGTACTAATATGAGTAACATAGGCAGCAGAAATTTTGAAGAAAACCAATAACTTCAATGAAGACAGTGACCTATTGTTCTGTGATGCTTGGTACTCGTTGCTATGTCAACATAAATAATATCCCTGACAATGACTAGAACGGCAGCTGAAAGCTCACACTATCAAATAAACAATGCGGCATACCCCAAAAATCTAGTAATCGTTAACAAAGATGGACAGAAGCCTGAAAAATCATTCAGCTGTTGGGTTGTATAAGTTAATATTATTTCAGCAGTGAAAGGGTTAATTTGAAAACAAGCACCTTATCTTTCAAGTTACGAGGGCAGTAAAATTCAGTGTTGCCAGTTCGAGTATCAGAATGTTTACAGCTTTCGCTTTGTTAATACTAGCAAACTATCATGTCCCACAGTTTTAGTATAAGTTAAACTGTAATTCAAAATGTTGGCAGACAACTTGCGTGACTATAGTGTAGGTTTTGATAGTGTCTGGTTTCATGTTGCTTTTATTTTAAGCATCACTGTCACAACTAGAACTCTCCTAACTGTCAACAGTTATCTCTTTCATTTTACTTAGTGGCATCGGTTCTACTAAGTGAAAGACATGATTTCTCTCATTTATTTACTTTTTATCCTCTAACATAAAATGTGTTAACTGGAGACTGCGCACGTCCTCGATACCTATTGGCTAGAGAACGGTCACGTGCCAGCCGTCACTCGCGAATCGACAGGCACCATAAAGTTACAATTGTTCCTTCATGTTGATTTTTGTTTATTTAGGACAACTAGATGCAGAAATTCATGTAAGGAGAAGGGAATTCAATGGTTACGATATAATCTGTATCAGTTATAAGAACTAGGTTAAAGATATTTTTTGGCAGAAGATAAGAAACAATGAAGTTTATTAAAAACTTGGAGAAATATTACATGAAACATACGTAATTGCAAAATGTATCAGTCGAATAAATAACAGTTATTGTACTTTCCGTCATTTACGGGAAAATGCATTTAAAAAAAAAAAAAAATGTAGCCACTATTCTGATAATCTAACCAGACTAAGGTACTAATATCACAAAAAATGTCATAAAAATGATCCATATTCGTTTTTTCCCTACCAGAATAAATTCCTACTACCACCATAGGTGATACCCGTCGTTTTTGATGGCCGTTAAAACTAGTTGGATATGAAATCCCTTGTATCACCTAGTTCATGATGTTGGAGGTTCACACAGGAGAAAGCTCCTTTTGCCTCACCATTAACTTTACTCCTACAGCTTAGTTAAAAAAAAAAAAAATCCCACTCCTTGCTCTGAGGTTCCCAAGAATCTGGTTTCTGCAGTTCTGTTAAATTGAAACCACGGTTAACTATTTCATATTTCCAACACTATAGTAAAATGTCTTACATAATTTTTACAGTAAATTTATGATTGATTTTAGGGGAAGGAGTAAATTTTTAGATAATCCAAACTAGTTTGGTAACAGCTGAGATATTCAGCATCTGAAACAAAAAAGTCTTTAGTCGGTTTCTAATAATGATACACTTGGAACACCCAAAGGCCAGCCTAACTGACATCTTCTAGTTTTCAACCTTCAATCAAACACATTACATTATAACTTGGAACACAATACGTGTACACAGGCAATTCATTCCTCTACTAAAAAGCACCATTCTTCAACTGAAGCAAAGCTCTGATGATTTATGTAACAGATGCTGAAGCAAATAAATTATGCAATATTGTCACCATTTATACACGACACATCTGGGAAACAAAAATACATTGCATTTGACCAAAAAAGTATATACAATGGCTACTTTGTCTTTGAATTTGATTCTGTAAATTCCCACCATATTGATTACATAATGCTACAGGGAATCATGTTTGAATAGTAATTCCTTGTCAAATGTAAGATATGCTGGGTTATATGGAAAAGTTGGGGCATAACAGACATTCACAGATCAGCTCTTGTGATGTTCATAAAAACGTCGCAGTTAACCCTGCAGTAGTCGCGCTCTGTAAAGTCCCATTAGAAATGGCTTGAGTAGACTACATATGTAATCCACGCGACAAGTGCAGGGTTAACACTAAACAGAACCCATTTTTCCAAAAGTAACACAATTAGTATGTCATATTGTCGAATTACAAGCATTTGGATGGCTAAGTTGGGATAGTAATCCTATCAGCCACGAGGATTAATGATGACACATTACAATCATATTCTACATTATTTACGTGGATAAAGTTACTTAGGAACAATGGAGCAAGAAGAACTGCCATGGGGCGATATTTATATATAAGAGAAATATAATACGGTTTAGCCAAAATTTTGTTTTTTTGTGTGTTTGTAATTTTTGGTTGCTGCTGCTCTCCTCCCTTCAACTTTAGTGAGTGTTGGTGTAATTTATATTTTTCCATCTTTAGGTTGTAACTGCCCTCATACCTGAATTTTGAATAGCATTGTACTGTATGAAGTATTTGTAGTGGGCTAAAGTTTGCTTGAAAGTGATTTGATATGTTTATTTTGTAAATTCTTGTAAATCAGTGTATATAGACTTTGTTTTATGTAAGAAAATTATTTAAAGTCCATTTAATATGTTTAAGAACCGAATGGTGCAAGAGAATTTCTTAAAAGTTTGTAATTCCATGTATTACTGTAAGTTACGATGTCGGCAGGACAATTTTCTACCGTTTGAAAGGATTTCTGTAAATAATTTTGTATTTAAGTATCTCTAATTACCATTTCTGATCATTTTGTAATGTTGTTAAGTAATTTTGTATTAATTCCGATTGTTTTTTAATATGTTTGATTGTTTAAGTGATTGTTAATGATCGAGAAATATCAGGCAGATGCCTTTGAAGAATTCTCGTAATTTCGATAGAGACTATATAAACAGATCGCCTGGACAGAGAAGTTAGTAAGTAAGTAAGTTAGGCAGTTAGTTAGTTTAGTTGACACCATTCAGTATTACAGAGAGGTTCATTCAGTCAGTTGAGTTCACAGAGATTATCTTTGTGACTATTCAGAAGTGCATCTCTGTATTGTATCTATAGTTGTGAATATCGCTGACTTGTTTTGAACACAATAAAACAACTCTTCAAACATAACCTGTTTTGGTGGACTTTTTAATTAATCAGTAATTAAACCACAGAAGAACCTTAATATGGCGACCGTTGACAGTGACGAGAAGTTATTAACATCTGGGAGATGTTAATCTTCTAAAATAATCGGCAGCAAATTACGACGAATTATCGGCAGACTACATCAAGTAGAGGTTACAAAAGCTGCCCGAGTGGGAGGATTTCGACGATTGAATTATTCGGCGATAACTTGGAGCAGAGTAAAACCAGTGACTAAATGCAGCAATCATCGGAGATTTTCCATCGGCATCGGGAATCAGGAGTAATTTTCCGTCAGCGAGAGGGTTTTCTTCGGCCTATAAAATCGTCGTCTTCCAGCAGTGAAGTGTTTTGTGTGCGATTCCGTGTTAACCAGTGAAAAAAGTGCTGTTCAGTGGTGAAAAGTGCTACTAGATGAAATTTGGGGTAACGTAAAGTATTTAAGTGATACAAAAGTACTGAACATTCAAATTTTGCTTTTGCATGTGATTTTGTGGCAGGTTAGAAAATTTGTAATTCTTCTTAACTTTGTTTTACTGTTGATTTTGCTAATTACTGAAAATGGCTGAGAGTCAAAATTTGCAAACAAAGTTAGAATCCTTGGTATTACGACTATGTAGTTATTTGAATACAGAATTTTCTGAAATTAACAGTAAGTCAAATATAAATGTTACTGAGGAAGCAGTATACTCTGAGAGCAGGAATGGGGTGATTCAAGAGATAGAAATTGTTCCTAATCATGACGATTGTGGCTTCTCAATCATTTCAGTAGATGAGAATAATGAATTTTATGTTGAAGATTTGCGGGATGGTCATTGTTTGATTACTAAAAACAATGCTGAATTCATAGTTCACAAGACAGTTTGGCTAGCAGAAACTGGGGGGCCACAACATGGCATTATTGGGTCTATGTCTGGTTGTATTGGTGGGAAGAAGGTTTTTAAAAAAGCTGAGATTAACGAATTTCTTAAATATCTTGAAGATGAGGATGATACTATAGTGTCAGTAGAAGATTTATATGCGGAGGAGAGTCGGGAGGTAGGATGTTTTTCCACTGAACCAAGGAAGAATGAAAGAAGCAGGGTACAGATTCCTAAGTTGGAAAAATTCTCTGAATTTGACTTAGATGACACGATGCTTGGCACTTTATTTGATGTAGATGAGGGTATAGAAGAAAGGGGTAAGATTTTGGGTCCAGTTACTGTCTCCCATGAAGTAAATGCTATGGTTAAAAATACTAGTGGGTCAAAAGTTTCTAAACATTTGCTTAGTGGTGTCTCTAATAATAATAAAATTGGCGAAGAGATTAAACCCATTCTTGATGAGGACCAAGTTGTTGATTTAACCATAAAGGAAGTAGTTTCTGATAGTAACGTTTCTGTAGTAACATCTCCATACTGTGACAAAGTTGTAAATCCAGGATGTGTTGAGAAAGTTGCTAAATGTAATGTAGAAAATAATCCCATAGTGGTAGGTAGCTTGGTGGAGGTAGCAGCAAGTGAATTTCAGGATAGGGTTATGATAGATGTAATTAATGATGTTGAAGATGTAAAGGTTGATAATAAGATAAAGCGGGAAGGGGACTACCATAGTACCTTATCACTAGAATCAGTGTGCGAAAGTAATAATTTTCATGTAGAAGATTTACGAAATGGTCACTGCTTAATTACAAAAAGGGGTGCAGAATTTATAGTACTTACTACAGTGTGGCTATCGGAAACTTGTAAGATCCAGAATGGCATAGTTGGGACTATGTGTGCTTGTATAGGTGGTAATGAAGTTTGTAGAAGTGCTGAAATCGAGGAGTTTCTCAGATATCTTGAAGATGAAGGTGATACAGTGGTGTGGATAGGAGACCCAGATGAGGAGGAGAATTGTAAGTCAAAGTATTTGTCTTCTGAAGAGAGAGAGGTTGAAAAGCCTTATGTACCAATCCCTAAGTTGGAAAAATGTCCTAATTTTGACCTAGCTGATACATTATTTAGCTCTTTATTTGGTGTAGATGATGACATTGAAGAAATGGGTGGGAGTAAGGATTTATTTGAACCAGTTTCTGATTTGGAAAAATGTACAGAATGTGACTTAGAGGACACTATGTTTTGTACCCTCTTTGATGTGGAAGCTAATAATGAAGTAGTAGTTGCTGAGAAAAATAATTATTTTGTGGAGGAAGTCAGTAAGCCAGATGTTAAAACAGTTTTAGGTACTGATTCAGATAATTTGGTAAGTTTAAGTAGTAATCAGATGATGAAGAGTGGGGTTGGGAGTAATGATGGACTAAACTGCAGTAGTGAGAATAATAAATTTGTATTACCAGTTGAGTCAGCAACATTGCTTTTAAGTGACAATCAATTTGCTAAAACAGAACCCTTTTATGCCTCAGCTGTTGTGTGGTTATACCAAAGTTTGTTGTTTGAGATGATGCAGAGTTTGTGTATCTGTCTGAATATAGTGCAGCTCTGTTTAAATAGAGGTGAAGTATTAGATGTGTATTCAAAGGTAGAAGAGAACTGGAAAGTTAGAAAAAAGTAATTCACATGCTTTTGGGTTTCCAGAGAAATCTTGGAACCCACTTATGGAATCAATTGGAATGCATGGTTTGGGGAGGGGTCAACAACCTGTAAATATCTAATTTTGTAAATAAGTTTATCAATTGATGCATGTAAATAGTTTGTGTGAGTACTTAAGTTCAGATGCAGATGTAATAATACTGAATGTTTAAGATGTAAGCATTTCACTGTATAAAGCAATTTGTGACAGTTTTGTGTAGAAACTTTTGATATTTTCATGATGTTGTGACTTTCTACATTGTGGTGACAAATTATCAGTTGTAAAATGTAAATAGACTGTTGTCATTAACAAGCAGACATTAAGTGTGTAATTTGGAGTGAAAATAATTGTAACTTAAGGTGATGGCATTGAACGTTTGATCAGTGTCATTGGACTATGTGCAGATGTTGTATGTAATGAAGAATTGTATTTGTTCATTGTAAGTCATTATGGTTGATTGATTGTAATCTGCTTGTGTTGGCATTATGTGTACATTCAACCTGCTTAGATTCGTGACGGATTCAATTAATTTTAACTGTGTAAAATTAAGTGAATCCTGGGGAAGGGTTGTAACTGCCCTCATACCTGAATTTTGAATAGCATTGTACTGTATGAAGTATTTGTAGTGGGCTAAAGTTTGCTTGAAAGTGATTTGATATGTTTATTTTGTAAATTCTTGTAAATCAGTGTATATAGACTTTGTTTTATGTAAGAAAATTATTTAAAGTCCATTTAATATGTTAAGAACCGAATGGTGCAAGAGAATTTCTTAAAAGTTTGTAATTCCATGTATTACTGTAAGTTACGATGTCGGCAGGACAATTTTCTACCGTTTGAAAGGATTTCTGTAAATAATTTTGTATTTAAGTATCTCTAATTACCATTTCTGATCATTTTGTAATGTTGTTAAGTAATTTTGTATTAATTCCGATTATTTTTTTAATATGTTTGATTGTTTAAGTGATTGTTAATGATCGAGAAATATCGGGCGGATGCCTTTGAAGAATTCTCATAATTTTGATAGAGACTATATAAACAGATCGCCTGGACAGAGAAGTTAGTAAGTAAGTAAGTTATGATGCAACTAAGGAAAATGGAAGCGGCTTCTAGGCGATATAAATAAGAAAAGAAAGGGAAATTAACCCACCACATACCAAAGTGGACGGATGCGATGAGAGAACACTAATGCTGACAAACAAACAACACAATATTTCGGCATATGCCTTGCTCACAAATAGAAAAAACGGGCCATTAGGCTCGGAACGTGTGTGCACACTGAACGATACCTAATTAGGTAACGTTCGGTGTGCACACACGTTCCGAGCCTAATGGCCCGTTTTTTCTATTTGTGAGCAAGGCATATGCCGAAATATTGTGTTGTTGTTTGTCAGCATCAGTGTTCTTTCATCGCATCCGTCCACTTTGGTATGTGGTGGGTTAATTTCCCTTTCTTTTCTTATTTAAGTAAGTAAGTTAGGCAGTTAGTTAGTTTAGTTGACACCATTCAGTATTACAGAGAGTTTCATTCAGTCAGTTGAGTTCACAGAGATTATCTTTGCGACTATTCAGAAGTGCATCTCTGTATTGTATCTATACTTGTGAATATCGCTGACTTGTTGATTTGAAAGAAATAAACTAACATCTTGAACATAATTTTTTTGGTGGACTTTTTAATTAATTAATTAGTAATTAAACCACCGAAGAACCTTAATAAGGTACTTAAGTTTTTACCATTACCAAATGACTAGTGATATTTATAATAGCCTAACTCTAAGTAGCATGGGTTTGGAGAAATTAAAAACATCTTATTTAACATAAATGTCTTTTGAGACAAAGAGAAAGGTATTAGCTTAGCAAGGAGTAGGGGATTACTCTGAGAGTATGTACACTGTTGCGGGTATGTGGACTGATGAGCAGATGAATTAAAAAATAGTTTAAACGTTTGAGAAAGACGTTATAACCTTTGAGGTACACAATTGAAATACAATTAAATTATTGAATACAATTAAAGAAGATTGTTATGTGTTTATCAATGTATCTGGGCATCGAAGGCAAGTTCAAGATATTCATAAAAGTGAAATGTGAGAAAGATTAGGGTAGTGGAGCAATACAATTGTTTTAAAAAAATGTTTTGTGCAGTTATATGTGGACTGTGCAATCTTTGGAATTTACGTAGGCCACTAAACATGGGTTAATATTTTGATCGGTGGCCAAGGGGTAACTTTTTACTGAACAGTTTGGATAAATTGTAATTTAACAACAGAAGTAATGAAACTGGTTTGTATTATTTGTAGAACCTAAACAGATAAAAAAGGGGGAAAAAAGAAACTATCATATATATTATTTCTATAAGGTATTTTTTTTTGTCACAAGCCTGTATCTTCCTTCATACTTAACCAAAATAAATGAATGAGGTGTCATATTAAAGCTTATGGTCTCCAACTTTGGTCACATCATATTTTAAGAAATGAAGTTTTCGGAATTCGACCCTTAAAAGGCAAAAATGTCAATATTTCTAAAATGCTGTTTTCTGTGTTACGAAGCATTTATCTCCCTGGATACCTATCTGAAATATTTTAATGAAGTATCATTTTAAAGATTAAGATCTCCGCTTTAGTGACGTCATATATTAAGACAGACATTTTTTGGAATTCGACCCTTAAAGGCAAAAGTATCAATATTTTTGCAATTTGTTTTTGTGTCACGAGCCATTTATCTCCCTTAATATCTAACTGATATAGATAAATGAGGTATCATATTAACGAATAAGGTCTCCGCCGTGGTAACTTTATATTTTAAGAAAGGAATTTTCGTAATAAACGACCCTTAAAGGGCAAAAATTGTTATTTTTTTTCTAAAAAAGCAGTTTTTTGTATTTTGAGCCATTTATCTCCCTGGTTAATCTAACCAAAATCGATAAATGAGGTAGGATTATAAGGAGTATTGTCTCAGCTTTGTGACATCATATTTTAAGAAGACTGTTTTGGCAATTCTGCCCTAATGGGAAAAAGTGTAAATTTTTCTATAACGCATTTTTGTGTCAACGAGCGATATATCTCCCTTAATATCAAACCGATATAGAGTAAATGAGGTATCATATTAAGAATAAGGTCTCAACCGTGGTAAAATTATATATAAGAAAGGAATTATTCGTAATTCGACCTTGAAGGGCAAAAGTGTCAAGATTTCTAAAATACGGTTTTTTGTGTTTCGAGCCATTTATCTCCCTGGATTTCTAACCAAAATCGATAAATGAAGTAGGAATATAAGGAGTAATGACTGAGCTTGGTGAGATCATATTCAACCTCACTATTCATCGCATTTTATTCGCGAAATTTTCGCACGGGTCGTCTAGTGAGGATAAATTAACAAGGTTCTGGTCAACAAATCATGGCAGCATGATTAAACAGACAATTTAATTTTTATTAAAAAAAAAAAAGATATTTCATGAAAATAATCATCGAAAAGAGACTCCACAAACAAAACATCAAAATTTGACATGGCTCTTGTGGAGAACTGATTCAATCCAAGAGTGTTGACACCTATATAACACAGTGGTTTGGCAATATTGTTCAGAATGCTAGAACAAAATTTGTAAATACGGTTGTATGTCAATACTAGAATTCACACTACAATCCAAGAAGAATAGCAATACAGAGTAGAATTCATAACGTCGAGTTGCCAGAACAGACACTAGTATCCAGCAGTCATGTTGGAAAGTAATATACGAATAACAGATGACTCTGAGTTGATGTTTTTTCAAAAGATGAAATGAAAGAAACTAACAAAGTTGGGCACTATAATAATTCCTCGATTAATAAAGCACTGGACTCACAGCGTAGGGCAGCGGTGACGGCGCTGGGCTGTGGGGCAGTAGTAGTCCGTTGTCGTGCGCCAGCTGTAGCTCGTACGGGTTGGACGGAGTGACGCTCGTCTGGCGCACCATACCTGCGACAGTGGAGCAAAATCAGTTCCTATT
>JARYHS010009186.1:272531434-272571373 GCA_031002005.1 Vandiemenella viatica
TAATATTATTTTAATTTAGTTTTTATGTCATCTAAACTTAATTTTATGCTGTTGATGTATTTACGAATGGGAATAAATCAATTACAGTAAAAGTCTGGCTATCCGAGTTCCGATTATTTTTGAAATATGATAGGAAGCTTTTATGAAGATATGGAAATACAGAAAAAGGCTGCTTCAAGTTACTAGGTAGCACTGTGACAGATTCAATAAAGAAAATAGTAACAGCAGCCAACGCGTGCACATCATCGGATGCTGCCATCGTGAAGCCAACTCTGAGACTGAGAAACCTTTGAGGATTTTAACGCCCCGTGTGTGTGCAGCGCCACTTCGATGAAATCCCTGTGGTCCGGCCCGCGGACTGTTTCCCTGCGGCCCGGCCTCCACGTGTGTGCCTACCTTTACGTTTCTTTCTATTCTGAATATACCTTCTTACAACTACAAACATTATAACGTTCACCCTGTTCACTGCTACAAATGGTCAACTACTAGGACAGACTCAGTTGAATGTGGAATCCTACTACAAACATTCATCTCTGCTCCGTAGTTGGTAAAATCCAACAAACTATGCCCGCCGCGTACAAAAACTAACAACACCTGCATTTCTTGTTTTTGTTTCTCTGCAGTCCTGTCAGGTTTCTTTCCACATCGCCAGGGAATGATTCTTCAATCAGCTTAAAAGACTTCTATAACGCATCGGATAGTAAAAACACGTTGGAAAGACAATTTCGATAAGCCGAGAAAAGTTTACTGTAGAGCGGCACTTGACACCATAGTGAGAAACATGTAATAACGCTTCGGCGAGCACTAGAATTAGAGATACGTTGGAGTACCCCTGACAGAACAAAATAAGAACTGTTTTATCAACGATCGCGGGCGACCCACATCAAAACACTATTATTCCAAACCATCAAAAGAATTCGAAGTGTCACTGCTTTAGCCGGGTGTCATCTGTGAGCGGATTTGAGTCTACATACGACTCGTGTAATGTTTCTCGAATCGTAGTGCGCGGCGGGTGTCGGCTAGTTGAAATGCGCCGGCCGCGTGCAGCCCCACGCTATGACTACAAGTCACGCGCATGCGCAGTGCTGTCGCCAGGCTCTCGCCTGGTCTCATTCAATCCTCCTCTCCTCCTCAACTAGAGCTAACCTCTACGTCTCACCATACCCCTACAGCCCACGTCCTCTATTATCTGCTTCATATACTCTAATCACTGTCTTCCTCTACAGTTCTTACCTTCGACTGTTCCCTCCACTATCATCTCTGTTAGATTCTTCCAGAAACTTCTCCCCTCCTCCATCATTTCCAATACTCGTTCATTTCTTACTTTATCTGTCCACTTAATTTTCAGCATCCTCCTAGGCCACCAGATTTAAAATCTTCCATTTTCGTTCTTTCTGGTGTTCCTAAAATCCATGCTTAGCTAATATAAAGTGCTGTGCTGTAAACAGAGTTTTAAAAAGTTCTGAGTCTTAGATCAATATTTGAAACGAACATTTCTCTTTTTCTTGAAGGCTTTTTTTGCTAGTGCTATTCTGCTTTCAACATCATTGCAACTTCGGCCATCATTTGTAATTTTATTTCCTAGTTAGGAGACTTCATTTTGTTCTCAGAACCTATAGGATATGTAAATTACATACGCAGATAATGAAATGATGGAAATAAATATGCACATCCTGTAGTGTTTCTGTATGTTATCTTAACTGCGACAAATAAGATGAAGGAAGAGCTGAAGATACGTGGTTTGACTAGGAGTCTCGCCTCCCTACACACAGCTCTTAGACTGTACCACGTAGTTTATGGACGCTGCGAACGGAATCCCTCTCTACAGACTCCCTGCCCTGCCGGCAACTGTTTGTCTTGTGAACCTGTGACGGTTCTTTCTTTCGAAGTGTCCGTAAAGTTTTAGTCTGTGTTTTCTAGTATCAGAGTGACGTCTGCATAGTGTAATATTTCCTGATTACTCTGAGTCTGTATTGGTAATTTGAAATCTATTGATAATTATTGAATATGGCGTTGTCACTGCTAAGTGGGAAAATGTTCAAAGAAAAATTTCAAGATCTTCAACATGCATTTCTTTTTTCCGTTCGGGTTTTACGCCTAGTCGACGTCGATATCGTTAGGGGCGGAAGAGAACTGAGAAAAAATGACGGGGAGGAATTTGGCGATGGCGTTTAGAGGGTATTCGCGTGCAGTGCGGGCGTCCTCGGTACTGGATTCCCCCGGACTTGGAGCGGGCGCTGCTGATTGGGAGCTTCACACAGGAGCGGCAGGGCAAGGCGACAGCAGGGTGGCTACCCGCCCAGCCAGGCCATGGCGCCCACACAATGGAGCACAGGCTCCAGTGGCTATTTCCTTGAACACCCATCTTCCCCACTTCCTGCACCCACCTACATTTTCCCTCTACAAATATTATCTTTAAATTCTTTAAACGTTTTCGGTAAATTATTCATCATTTCTCTTGGTAACTCATTCCAATCCCTGACACCCTTACCTAAAAAAGAGAATCTTCCTACTCCCTTGTGCCTGAAATCGAGTGCCAGCTTGTGGTCATGGTCATCTTTTCCCTTCCATGCACTACTTTTCATACCTACTGCAATATCTTGCCATGCCTCATCGCCAGTATATGCCCTGTACACTCCCATGACCCTCCTCATCCTCCTCCTGTCTTGCAATGAATCCCATTCCAGCGCCTTTATCATACCTGTCACTGATTTCATTCTGCGATAATTTCCGGAAACAAATCTACCAGCCATTTTTCTGCACCCTCTCCAACTCATGTATTTGATACTCAAATACTACTCTACCATATTCAAGCAATGGTCTGACCAAAGTTTTGTAACGCAATTCCTCTACTTCTCTCGTGCATCCCCTCATCACTCTCTCCAACAAGTGCAGAACTTTGAAACCTTTTCCTATTACCTGTGCAATGTGTCCTGCCCAGTTAAGCTTGTTATGAAATGTAATGCCAAGATATTTACATTTGAAGTCTTCAAGTTTAGGGTCGGGTGTAACCGCGCGGGCTGCCGCCCCTTACGAGGCGGCAGCCCGCGCGGTTCGCTATTTCCGTCGGCCGCCGCGGCGGATGGGAATAATGACTGGAATACATGTTTCGAGAATGCGACAAACATCCGGTGACGTCAGCAACACGAATCGCCATGTCCCAGGACGGACTAGCTGCGAGTTGTCGCATGTCAGATGATATATATATATCCCAACAACTAACCAGCCCCTCACGCACCCCTACGCCCTCGCATAGGATCTGTCGCCTTACTAAGCCAGCCGCTCTTATTCCATCACCTCACTATCGCAGAGATCTTCTTCCCAGGGGTAAAACCTTGGCACTTCTTTCCCTCTGCCCTGTCTCTTCTTTTAAAAGTTTCTGTCTATCTTATCCGATGGACGCATGGAATACATCACAATCCCGTTCCCGTGATCACCTATAGAGTTACTAACTTAATGCATGTGCAGAGGCCGCCATGCTGGGACGAGCTCCCCCTATACAATGACACTCACTACGGGAGGTTCCAGGGTCAGAGGCGGATGTTTTGTACTTCACATCCGCGCATACGGAAGTTTTGTGGAAGCGATGCGGTAAAATATATTTATAATTATTTATATTTTATCACAAATAAACTTAAAACCAAAACAACTATATTTTTATCACAAATTCCACATTTTGCATAAGTAAAGCCTATTTCCAGGTAACATGTCATATTATTTTCTGTCTCATCTTTCAACAACAACCAAACTTGGGTGATTTAACGATTGAAATAAATAATTTAGATAACTGCGCACGCGTCAACAAAACAATATTTGTCAAGGTTCGACTAATTCAAGCGTCCAACACCAGGGCACGCCACCGCACATCTCCGTGCCCGCCACCCGCCTTCCCACCGCTCTAGCGGCACATTCACAGTACAACTTGTAGGACCTACCGTGATCCGATTTTCCGATAAAGGACTGTCGTTATGCCGTGGAAGGCGCTGCAGCATTACGTGTTGGACGTCGTTGGACTCCCAAACAAACAACACGAGCTCCTGCCTATGGCGCTGCATTGTGATTGGAGGACACACGTAATACGACTGTACGAGCAGGACACTGGTGTGCCGCTAGGAAGTGGGACTGGGAAGCACTGCCTGGACCCCTTCTAGAAGCGTCAGTGGGTGAGCGCATCCTACGGCAGCTCCACACGGAGGTACAACAAGTTGGACCGTGATGTTCCCATACCATCAAAGTATCGATACCTACTTAAATGAGTAGTACTCAAATTGTCTTACGATACTTACTAATATAAGTACTGGAAAAGTATCGATACTTACTCATATCCATAGTTTTTTTTTAATTAATGTCGAAATATAAAAATATATGTGACATGTTGCTGAATTATTTATTTTATTTGCCTAGTGCATTTTTTTTAAGTGCTTTACGTCTGTCAACAGCGAGGTCTTTAGAGACGGGAAAAGATGGGGAGCAAGAATGGGGGGCAAGGAATGGGAAGGAATTCGGCCATGGCCTTATGATGGAAGCATCCCGGCATTTGCCTGGAGTGATTTGGGAAACCATGGAAAACCCAAATCTGGATGCCCTGACGGGGATTCGAACCGCCGTCCTCCCGAATGCGAGGCGAGAACGGTAACCGTGCCTAGTGCAATAAAATTAAATAACACTCAGTGAATATTTTTATTTATTTAATAAAAGTATAATAAAGCTCACATTTAAGCAATTTTGAAAGTTTTGTCTTATCTTTAAATATTTATTTATTATAGTTTTAAAACTTTTAAACAACTAAAGTCCGCTTTTCCAAAGTTTCCCAAAAAAGCAATTGTTGCAAATATTTTGGGGACAGCTTGTTTCTTTTGTTTGTCATTGTTTCAGCCGCAATAGAAAACAAACATTCACTGACGTTGCTACAACAATGAGATTCTGTTGTGCGTATTTATACAGACAAGGAAATATAAGTTTCATTTCATGGATTGCTTTTTAGAGACGTTACAGTGTTTGACAAGTAGAGAGACGTTGTCACTACCGTCCGTTTTATTTTTCTTTGTGATGTTTCCAGAAGTGATATTCCTGTGAAACACCAGCTGAAGCAGCTTCTTCTTCCGATTCACATGGGCTACTTAGTTGCTTATGAAGCATATCTTCTAGTTTTTGTGTGGGGCTGCGCGGGAGCGACCATTGGCCAGGTACAGCGAAATGCGCGCCAAGTACAACTTTATTACAATGAAATAGCGACCTAAAACAAACTCTTGGAGATTAGGTTGCCTATTCTAAGACTAATTTTGTTTTATTTTCAATGCTACCAACTTGACGTCAGCTGGAAAATAGTTTCGCAGGCGCGACTGAGTGGCGCAGCAGGGATGGTGCGTTTCGATACTTTCGATTCGATACAAGTAGTTTTCTTCCGATACCGAGTAAGTATCGAATGAATTAATGCAAATACGAGAAGTACTCGGTATCGAAACAAAGTATCGCGTACTTACTCGTATTTACTTGTATTTAAACATCAGTGCAAGTTGGACCGTGAGTCGGCCGCTTTACTTTGTATACAAGATCAAACTTGTGAATTCGTGCTTAGGTAATTAGTAACACAGTTGAGTTCATTGTAACCTTTATTACAGCATCGCAACGAATGAAACAATCACGTTTTTACTAGCTAACGCACCATAGGGCGATTCTTATATATAAAAGTTGCGGATGATTTGTCTCGCACGAGGACTGGTACACTACGTGAGCGGCACAACGGCACAACGGCATGGTCCGTCTTACTGGGCCGCGTAGCAACACTATCAGCACGACTGCCGGCTACAACGTAAGATTTTATTTATTAACTACGTACACTACCCAAAAGGATATAGCGGGAATATGCACACCACCAGGTTTTAAGTAAAATATGCAATAACCGGTGAGAATGCGCTTGATATGGGAATGCACACCTGTTGCTTCTGCCTGTGCCGCGCTGTTTACTCCGCGACAGCACCGAGTAACGAGACGTTTCCACTCCTCAGCTCTCTGAACCTGTGGCAGGTCCCAGCTCGTCTCATCAACAGGCTCAGGCATCACGACAGCCATCAACTACCACCGTGGACACACACTCTTTAGCTTCTTTAGTGGGACCTAACGGTAATCACTACCATACAGCAAGTGCTTCCTGCCCCCTCCTCCTCCAGAATATTATTATTAAAAAGCTACTTCCCAGCACTGCCTGAGAGGAAACTCGCTGAGGGCGTGCTAAAGGTTTTCACCTCTCCCGAGAGCCTCCCTGTATCAGATACCTCGCACCCCACTAGGGACACGGAAGAAGTATCCATACTTCCTGCAGTACTACTCTTTTGTACTCGATACTCACATCAGTACATTTTTGGACCATAGGAGAGCTTAATCTTTAAAATGATACCTCATTTATCAACTTAGGTTATATATTAATGGAGATAAATGGCCCGTGACACAAAAATGCGTTGCAGAGCCATTGATACTTTTTCCCTTTAAAGGTCTAATTTCAAAAAAATTCTTTCTTAATATATCAAGTCACCAAAGCTGAGAGCCTAATCTTCAGCTCCTTTATTATATCCGTCACTGATTGCATTCTGCCGATAATTTCCAGAGACAAATCTAGCAGCCCTTTTTTCCACCCTCTCCAACTCCTATATTTGATACTCAAAATGTGGTTCCCGTACTACACCACCATATTCAAGCAATGGTCTGACCCAATTCCTTTACTTCTCTGGTTCATCCCCTCATCACCTTCTCCAAAAAGTGCAGAATTTAAAACCTGAGCAATGTGTCCTGCCCAGTTAAGTTTGTTATCAGATGTAATGCCAAGATAGTTACATTCCAGGTCTTCAACAAGCAATTCTTCCCCACCTTACAATCGTAATGAGCGTTTAGTTTCTACGTAGACCACAGCCAGGGCTTGACATGGTCTTTAACTCTGGTCGTTTGAGGTTCAGCTCGCGACGGGTTTAATGACACTGTGTCTCCCACGGCTCGACTCACTTCCGCCATATTCAAACGTATTAGTGTCAGGCGGCCATATGCAGGAAACTCGCAATTACAAGACCAACATATTTTCTGGTACCGTGAACAAACTAGGCATTTAACAAGCTGATCCTGATTCTAGCCCCGTCACCAATGACAGCATACGACTCGACTGGTTAAACATGTCGGTACTTCTATAGCGTCCAACATCAACCGTGATACATTCTGTCTGTACTTTGATGTCATATTAGCACTGTCGAGAGCAAAGGATTACTCACAAACATTGTCTATTAAACTCTGGTTTAAAGAAAAGAACTTATTTTTAAGTAGAGTTTATATTGAAAACTGTGTTTTAAAAAAGGAAAATAATAAAAAATTACTGTGGGCCTTACAAAAAAAATAGGCCCCTAAATAAATAAAAAACAATTTATTATAGGTCAATGAAATTTTCTAAAGAACCACATAACTCTACTTTTACCCAAGACAATTACCAGCCTGCTGCGGAACCGCGGTGAACTTCGGATCAGCAGCATCGGAAATGAAGGAGAGGTCTTTTACTGTTTTTGGCCAAACAAGAAAACTCGGATGTTTTTTAAGATCGGCGAGTTGGCATCTTTGATTCGACGTTACTTATGAAGACGACATCTTCTGTTAACCCCTCCGCTGAGTATCGCTCGTGATCTTCCGCCACTGCCGCGTTGTGGTCAGTAGGTTGTGCCTGCTCGTGGAGGTCATTGCCGCACGCCCTACTTTCACTTTTCCCTCCACGCGGGACTCCTGGCTTCGAGCCCCGACCACCTCAACACGGAGCCACTTTCTCTCTCTCCACACAGCGCACGACACCCGCTCACGACCTGCGTACCTTACGCACTTCAACAAGTTCTATCGTAGTTTATTCGCTGTTTCAAGTACTCTATATCCCTCTATAATTTATTTGAATCTCCAACTGCCAAACGTACAAAACAAATTATCCACTCCCTCGGGGCTCGTTCATAAACTACGTGGCTCAGTATAGGGCGGCAGGGGTCGTATTGAAAGCTACGTCAGGGAAAGAGGGGGGGGGGGTTCCAAGCCGCGCCACGTCATACTATTTGGATACAGAACATCACAGATCAGCATGTGGATATTCATTATCTCCGAATGTATTTCTGATATCCTGTATACTGACAGTGCCTTGTAGTCATAGCGTTGTGCTGCACGCGACGGCGCGTTACTATTGGACGTGCCGTAGGTAGCTACACTCAAACTCGCTTACAGCTGTCAGCCGGAATTTTGCACGGCAGTGACAGTTCGCATTGTTTTGATGGTTTTAAACAAAGCTGCCTCGATTAGGATCGCCCGCGTTGGACCACACCGCTCGCTGATAAAACAATTATAATTTTGTTCTGCCAAGTGAAATTCAAGTGTGGTATAAAGTGTCGCTATAAAATAAATTCATCGAATATGTTTTTCCAACCAGTTTTCATTATCCTGAGTTATAGAAATAGTTTAAGCAGATCACAGAATTATTCCCTTTGAGAACTTCAGCAGAACACAACAAGAAATGCAACTGTTCTTAGTTTTTTTACGCGGCAGGTATAGTTTGTTGAATATTATCAACTAATGAAGAATGACGAATGAGATAAGGATAACGTTTTTAGTAGCACCTCAAGAAGAAAAAAAAAAAAAAGGATCCCTGAGTGTACCTCACAAACAGGTTGGTCCCAATGTTTCACTATTTACAGCAGTGGTTACTGTAACCATTTCAATCAGAATATTTATAATTATAGAAAAGTACATAGCACTAATATTAGTTACGTAAAATCTTCTCGAGCTTCCCTCCGGGATAGCGCGTCAATAAGAGGGAACGTTTCGGAGCCTGCCTCTGGCTCCATCCTCAGGCGAAACGCAGGCTCCAAGGCGTCGCCTCTTACTGGCGCGCTATCCCGCAGGAAAGCTCGAGAAGATTTTACGCTACTGACTCATCGAGAAAGCCTACATTCTTTAAAACAAATATTAGTTGTGTTCATTATATACGCAATAATTATAACGGTAATCTGTCAGGAGAAAACAGTACAAAAAGTCTTCTGCAATTAATTGGGGAAAAACTACGTGCCACGGAGGGATGGGGGGGGGGGGGAGGCAAGGCCAGGTCAGCCTACGCGGGAGGAGGAGGAGGGTTGAAGGGAGTCCACAGTGGAGCGACGTAGTTTAGGGACGCTCCGTCCCCCCTGGCGTCGAGTGTGTTCCCCCCCCCCCCCCCCACGCACCACTAGATCCAAGTGCCACGCGCCTTGTGTCCTCTCTTCTCCCGCCTCGTGCTTTCCAGCTCTTTTATCATATCTCTTAATGATTCTGACCTGCGGTAGTTTCCACAAACAAATCTCGCTGCTCTTCTTTGCATCCCCTCCAACTCCTCTATTTGATAACCAAAAGGCGTGTCCCATACCATACCACCATATTCAAGCAATGGTGTGCACCAACATTTTGTGACGGAATAGCCTCTCTTCTCCGGTACAACCCCTGTAGAAAATGAATGATTTTTAACCTGTTTCTTCCACCTTCCTAGCTGAGTTTATTATCAAAAGGTTACTCGCAGATATTTACGTTTCATATCTCAAACAGTTCATTGTTCAGGAATCGGATCGGAATTCGACCATGGTATCTTCAACGTACCATGCTCCCATTAGGCTGCAGTAACTTCCGGAAACCATGGAAGATGTCAATGTGGACGGGAATTCGAACCAACGTCCTCCCAACTGTGAAGCACGGTCGGTGCTGCGCAGTAATCAACCAACCACGGCCGCCACACATATACGCCAGTGTTCCGTATTTTGCTCGGTTAACTATGCGGCCCGTGCTGCTTAGCTATGAACAGAGGCCCATGGGAAGAGACCCGCCCCTGCTGGCAGGGGCGGCGCGGCTCAGTCCAGTCGGTAAACATCGAACGCCCGGGCAGCTGAGGCGAGATGGCGGCGAGGGCCAGCGTGTGGCGCGGCCTACAAAACCACGGGGGGGGGGGGGGGAAGCCAGCTTTATGAACATACACAGTACGCAAAGATATCACACTTATCCTAAATAACGATAAAATCCGTTTTTAAATATTATTAAGTAGTAACACTTGGATAAAAATGGTAACTTTAAAAATCCAATAAACCAATCATTTGAAGTGGAGCTGCCATACGTCACGCACAGGCAAAACAAACAACGAGTTGCATTTCCATATTAGTATCATAGTATTCTATTAATTTCATTATTATGAATTTTTTCACTTTGTAAAATTTTATAAAAACGACTTGTAGATGAAGTAAATGTAGCAAGGGAAATTAATTAATGTTCTGCGGAAACAATACCTACAACGACGATTGCAAAAGTATAATGACTGAACAATAATATTTTTTGAATGACATTCGATCGTTTGAAAACGCAAATAAGTAAATATATATATATTATTTTGTATAGGATAAATAAATCATTGAAGCGTTAATGCAAGATGCGTTTCTTCTTAGTCCTTGAGCAGTGGTTACCATTTTTTTTTTTCGGCAGTACCCCTTCAAGAAAGAGCTGAACGTAGCGTACTCCTTACAGCTAAAACGATAAACTAAGAATTAAATCTGTTTTTCGCAATTTATCCAATAACAAACGACACAAAAAAATCATGGAATGTTGTAAAATATATTTGGGGGTAGTAACGATAGCGTGATTACCTGTGGCTACCTCAGCTACGAGGTGTATCCTCGAAGCAACCTGACGGTAGAGCACCCTGTATGTCTTTACATAGTAATCCCTTTGTCAGCTCGATCCCTCCCTGCCGCATGCCTTCAGCTCGCCTGGTTACCACCCTAACAACTCTACTAAGATAACCAATCAATCAGAGGCCAAAACACCAAAACCAAAGTATCCATACCGATTAGATTAACCCCTTCACTATTAGCTGCTTTTTTTTATTCTTGTAGGTTATAGCCTGTGTTCATAGATACGCTCTATCGTGGATGGTTACTTGGTCCCCTGGGAAAGTAATGAACTACAAAATTGAGCAGTCATTTAATGAGCTCAGGGCTTTCTGCTAACCGTCGTCCGCGAAACTAAACATTCATGGCATAAGACGGCCTTCCAGGTGATCCAGATGTAGCTGCGTCTGAAAGCGCGGGAATCCACGCAGGGTACGGGCGTGTCCATTAATCACGTGAGGTAAAATGGATTGGGGGGGGGGCGACAGGAATCTCAAAAAAAAAGTCTACAATAACACGCGAATCCCAACGTCACAGGGAGCTACAAGAAGGTCTCGAAAACACCCCACCATAAGAGAGGGGGGCGCAATAAAGCACCTCACGTAAGTAATGGGCGCCGCTAAACAAAGTTCCAAGCAGCCAAAACATCACCGCCGGACGTAATACATGATAACATCAAGTTGGTCGCTTTAAAAGCTCCAACACACAGGCGTCTATAAATGTTTTTCCGCCAAGGAAATGACGTCACTGCACTGAATACATATCAGAGCGACAGTAGCCAGAACTAAAAGTACGTTAGACGCGAGGAACTTTTTTGAATAAAATATAACTTCGAACTCCCCCGAACTATAGGCAAAAAGGCATTGCAATAAATTGCCAACACAAGTGATCAATAATTTACCATAATTACAGACAGAATTTAAAATTAAAATTCACAAGGACAGGTGGAGAAAAAAAAAGGTCTATAGGGAAATTACCACCGGAACGTGCGTTCCATCACAGCTAAATTAAATACTCCCAAACCATTAAATACGCCTAAACCATTAAATACGCCTAAACCATTAAATACGCCTAAACCATTAAATACGCCTAAACCATTAAACACGCCTACACCATTAAATACGCCTAAACCATCAAATATGCCTAAACCATCAAATACGCCTAAACCATCAAATACTCCCAAACCATTAAATACGCCCAAACCATCAAATACGCCTAAACTATTAAATACTCCCAAACCATTAAATACGCCCAAACCATTAAATACGCCCAAACCATTAAATACGCCTAAACCATGAGATGTCCCATTCTGTAGATCTCATTATTTATCAGTAACAAGAAATATTGTTGTTAGATTCAGTAGTATTATTACCATAATGTATTTAATTTACATAAGTTCATTTCATTTGATTTGAGTGCAGTTCTCGACCGACAAGGTTATCATGAGTAATGTTTAATATTATTACTTGTCACAGAAAGGGATAATGGTTGTAACCTAGTGGACAGGCTAGTGAGTAATAAAGAATGTACTTTATTGAGGTCTGGTTGACGTTCAAAATAACAGACTTCCCTTGTGTTACCGAGTGTTTTGGGGCATTAATTTACTGAAGTGATGGAGAGCTTCTCGGATATAGTAGAGGTTTGTTTAAAACAATGGACACAGTGTTACATTGTGAGCTCCCCTGTGTGGATGTTCGACGAATGAAAGGTTTCTTTGAGAGCCCCAATCATAAAATGTTCCAGCCGAGCTGTCAGACATTTCGCAGACGTCGCTGGCGAAGAAACATTCTTTAACAATAAACTGTTTGTTCTTAAGAAGTGCAGCCCACAGAGACTATGGTTATATGGAGGGGGGTGACCTACCAAGAAAATGACGCTGGTGGTGGGGTTATCCCAGCCAATGGAATTCATTCTCGCTGGTTGCTGATATTTTTGTTTTTTTTTTTTATTATATATTCGACCAATCGGGAGAGAGAAGAGGAACGAACTCCGCCCATGGCGAGTCTACGAGGAAGGCAGAATGGACGGAGGAGGACATTCGAGGTCGGACCGGCGGAGACTGGACGAGAGGGACTCTGGTTCGACGCGAGCAGACAGCAGCGGGCGATCTGCGCTACTGAGGACACATTGCTGAGTTCCCCAGGGTCGAGGACGAGCTGCCGGCTGTCGCGGAGGAGAGACTCCAGACGCCACTCCACCCTTCGCTCAGCGGGTCGACTACCTGGCCTGCCGAAACACGACGCAGCTCTGCAAGCCCCGTCCCCGCGGTCGTCGACACAGCCCTAGTCGCAGGTCATCGACACGACTCTTCTCATTGCGCTGCTCAACATTACGGTAACGCAATCGTCTACAGAGACCACAACGAGCTCCAACAAAATTAAAGAACTGTAAATCCCAGTACCAAAGAGGGAACAACCATTTACCCATTCAAGTAATTGTTTTTTTCCGAAATAACTTTGCTTTCTATGTATAAAATCAATAAAATCAGTATGTTTCTCATTAATAATTCATGTTTCACTTTTATTAATGTGAAGGACCACCTCGGAAGAGAACCCCACCCACAATCATTTATTTTGTATTAATCAGTAAACTGTTTATATAGTAGTTAATCCCAGAGATATACAGAGAGGGACACTACATAATTGGCGCCCAACTCGTGGCTTCCGATGGTCAAAATTCACATTTTAACCCTCAAGTTAAATTCAAAATTTTTATTGGAGCTTGTTTTGTTTAGTTTAATTTTTCTCACTTCATGAGATATTTAGTTAATGCTTGGATATGCATGTCAACTAATTTCAGATGGCGAAGCAGGTGAACTTCTGTCTTGGCGGAGTGAATGATTTGTGTTTCTTATATTTGATGTTTGTTTTCATTTTGTAGAGCTTGTAGAATATACAGTGTATATTTTCTTTCCAGCTTCAGCTTAATGCAGTCCGGTGTTCAGATGTTGTGTCAATTATTTCGTTTGTTTTATCACATTTTGTTGTGTCTTATTGTATCGAGTTTTCTGATGGTATATTGGTTTCATTGAAATTTGTTGTGTTATGTTCGTTGCAATGCGGCGTTGTTTCATTTGTTTGTCTTCCTTTATTGTGGTTTGACGTGGGGTTATATTGTCATTTCTTATGGTATGCCGGATTGATTACAATTGTTTCGTATATGAGCCGTGTTTTCTGTTGCTGTGTTAAATTTCATTGCTTGTTGTGATAAATTCTGTATTATTTTGAAGTCCATTTTTACATTAATGCGATTAAGGAATAGGATCATCAATATGAATGCCGAGGAAAATTCTGTGTTACCGGGGACAAGTGTTGGAGTAGAACCGGGTGATCAATCCGAAATACACGAAGTTGTAGATTCGTTATTACCAACCGATAACTTAAATTCACGGGAAGAAACTGTTGCTGAATTGCAACCGATAAATTTGGGATCAATAATGGATTTTTTGAGAGGCATGCAGTCCGAAATAAAATCACAAGTCCATGATTTTCGAACTGAAATAAAATCACAAGTGGATGATTTTGAACAGAAGTGAAGTCACAAATGGAAAGAGTAGATTCGCGTTTGGAAAGGGTAGATTCGCGGTGTGACGCAATGGATCGGAAATTAACTGAAGTGACTTCGCAAATGGATGATATTAGGGGACAACTTGCTGAGTTGAAATCAGATTTGAAGTCGGAAGTTCGCTCAATAATGAGGGAAGAATTTTCAAGTTTCACTAAGGAAATACACAATTTTGAGAATACAGACTCAATTTGTGAAGGCATCGGAGAAGAAAGCTTTCGGGAAGCGGAGAATTACGACGTTCAGTCACTAGAAACAGGCATTGAATGTGAATGTCAGCAGACAGACACTCTCATTCTTGTCACGAGCGAATCGTTTGCCAAAGTCAGTGCAGTTATCCCAACTGTGTATAGCAGTCCGAAGATTGTGATGAAATCGAGAAAAATGGTTAATCAGGATTACATTAGTGTTGCCTTCGTATCAAAGAAAGGGTTTCCTCTAGCAAGTAAAGTATTGGTTTTTGGCAGAGAAAGAAAAGACTTGCAGTATGTAAATTTAGTGGAAAATGCGATGACACCTGCTGTATCCATGATTTCGTTTGCGAGCCGAACAGGCAAACAAAATTCTTTGAATCATAAGAAATCACCTTGTGTAAGCGTGGATGGAAAAATCTCTGAATGCGAGTTTTTCCGTGTTCATGTTGTCCAACAAACCGAACAGTCAGAATTTTTTACACGCATTCGCTTATTGCAAGGTTATTTCAATGCTATTGAAATTGCAAAAATGTAGGAAAATCAGTAAGAGGTCCGAAAATTTTTCTGTTTGGCACAGTGTGTCCGGATGTGGAAATACCTCTGGCGGAAGAGTCTCAGAATGTGAGAAATGGTTTCAGGTAGTTCATGGTAGATTAAAGAGGTTATAGAATCAAGATTCCTTGGTTTTGTGCACCTGGGAAATATGATCTGGTGATTCACGATGTTTTGAGCTCGTACATGTGACCTTGATACATAAATTTATATGATTAAGCAATAAGGATTTTTAAGTTTAGTCAGTTCATTCTAGGTAGTTAGTGGGAATATACTCGAAAGTGAGTGATATTAAATTTCCCTGTACTTAAGATGCAGATAATTTAAGTATATTTAATTGTACTTTGGTAGAAGGAATAAAATTGCTGCATATGCAAATTAGCTGTATATTGTCTCGTTTGTAGTTTTACATATTTCCAGTAGGTTTTAATGAATGCCGATGTTTAATTCCGGTGGTAAAATTCAGTAAGCAGAGATAGTGGGATGATCTTTAAAAAGTTTTCTGTTCAAAGAAACAACTTCGTCTAACGTTAATCATGTATTCAAAGGACAGTAATACACAGTGGCATAACAGTTTTGTGAATTAATATTGTTCACGGATTAGGGATTTGAATCGTGTCATTCCAGAAATAAGTTGCAGTATTGTAAAAAAGGCGAGTGGTTAGCAAGGTCAATCAGTCATTTAAATTTGCAAGACATGCAGGGAAAGGAAGTAGATTAATAAATAATTTATCAGACAACACCAAAGCTAGTAGCAGTGAATAATAATCGAGAGTATTGTGACGAGCGAAGTAAAATGCGGTATAAAACGGAGAGTAGGATTTAGAACTGAGCAAAGCGTACATGTTTCCTGTGTCTGATTTACTTGCCCATGGTAATAAAAAAATGGTGCAATGTGATTGAGTAAGCTACGGACGTTTAGGTCTAGATGCCTTCAGCATGTTCTACATGGCAAATAAGGTAAGACCATGATTAGAGAGCGTTGTGCATTTCTAGCGTTCTGTGTTGCTTAAAAGAACGAAGGTTGATACCTTTCGTTTCGCTTTGTAATGACGATAAATGTCATGAATTCTCTGAATGAGAGAGAATTAATTTGCGAGTGGAAAGTCGCATCATGTTGGTAGCTGAGATACAGTAAGTGTTATAGTCAGACAGGAATACGCAAATACGCAGTTCTACGTCTAGCGCTTCGCAAAGTACGTCTAATAAATGTACCGTGGACGTAAGAAAATATGATGCTTATCTAGTGCAGTAATTGCATGCTAGCTAACTAATTTCCCATTTCGTGTGAGATCAAGTTTCACATCTAACAATATATTGCAAAGACAGAAAACGATTTCTTAAAGATATTTATCGATAAAGTTGAGTTTTTAGAAATGGTAGTTGTTTCATCTTATCTGCACTCGCGTTAATGGTTACTGAAATAGCGTTGAACTGTTTCTGCAGCGTTGTTGAAAGGAATGAACAAAAATCATCTAATTTTGTAGAATAGGTGCATCTTTAGAATAGGTAAGAACTTAACTATGTGTTTTATTTAAGTAGATTTAGATCTATAGCAATATTGTGGTATGAATGTGTGATAAACCTGAGTTAATGACAGACGATTCACCCCGCTAGATGAATAGAAACTAGCATCATGTTCGGGAATGTTTAGATTCGCATTATAGTATTTTTTAAGAGGAATATTTTAATAATGAATCAAGAACTTTCAAAAATTGATAAAGCAATTTTTGAAAAACCGGGAACGTGGGTAAATGAGATGTCCCATTCTGTAGATCTCATTATTTATCAGTAACAAGAAATATTGTTGTTAGATTCAGTAGTATTATTACCATAATGTATTTAATTTACATAAGTTCATTTCATTTGATTTGAGTGCAGTTCTCGACCGACAAGGTTATCATGAGTAATGTTTAATATTATTACTTGTCACAGAAAGGGATAATGGTTGTAACCTAGTGGACAGGCTAGTGAGTAATAAAGAATGTACTTTATTGAGGTCTGGTTGACGTTCAAAATAACAGACTTCCCTTGTGTTACCGAGTGTTTTGGGGCATTAATTTACTGAAGTGATGGAGAGCTTCTCGGATATAGTAGAGGTTTGTTTAAAACAATGGACACAGTGTTACATTGTGAGCTCCCCTGTGTGGATGTTCGACGAATGAAAGGTTTCTTTGAGAGCCCCAATCATAAAATGTTCCAGCCGAGCTGTCAGACATTTCGCAGACGTCGCTGGCGAAGAAACATTCTTTAACAATAAACTGTTTGTTCTTAAGAAGTGCAGCCCACAGAGACTATGGTTATATGGAGGGGGGTGACCTACCAAGAAAATGACGCTGGTGGTGGGGTTATCCCAGCCAATGGAATTCATTCTCGCTGGTTGCTGATATTTTTTTTTTTTATTATATATTCGACCAATCGGGAGAGAGAAGAGGAACGAACTCCGCCCATGGCGAGTCTACGAGGAAGGCAGAATGGACGGAGGAGGACATTCGAGGTCGGACCGGCGGAGACTGGACGAGAGGGACTCTGGTTCGACGCGAGCAGACAGCAGCGGGCGATCTGCGCTACTGAGGACACATTGCTGAGTTCCCCAGGGTCGAGGACGAGCTGCCGGCTGTCGCGGAGGAGAGACTCCAGACGCCACTCCACCCTTCGCTCAGCGGGTCGACTACCTGGCCTGCCGAAACACGACGCAGCTCTGCAAGCCCCGTCCCCCGCGGTCGTCGACACAGCCCTAGTCGCAGGTCATCGACACGACTCTTCTCATTGCGCTGCTCAACATTACGGTAACGCAATCGTCTACAGAGACCACAACGAGCTCCAACAAAATTAAAGAACTGTAAATCCCAGTACCAAAGAGGGAACAACCATTTACCCATTCAAGTAATTGTTTTTTTCCGAAATAACTTTGCTTTCTATGTATAAAATCAATAAAATCAGTATGTTTCTCATTAATAATTCATGTTTCACTTTTATTAATGTGAAGGACCACCTCGGAAGAGAACCCCACCCACAATCATTTATTTTGTATTAATCAGTAAACTGTTTATATAGTAGTTAATCCCAGAGATATACAGAGAGGGGACACTACAACCATTAAATACGCCTAAACCATTAAATACTCCCAAACCATTAAATACGCCTAAACCATTAAATACGCCTAAACCATTAATACTCCCAAACCATTAAATACGCCCAAACCATTAAATACTCCCAAACCATTAAATACTCCCAAACCATTAAATACTCCCAAACCATTACCATCAAATACGCCTAAACCATTAAATACGCCCAAACCATTTAATACTCCCAAACCATTAAATACGCCTAAACCATTAAATACGCCTAAACCATTAAATACGCCCAAACCATTTAATGCTCCCAAACCATTAAATACGCCTACACCATTAAATACGCCTAAACCATTAAATACGCCTAAACCATTAAATACGACTAAACGATTAAATACTCCTAAACCATTTAATACTCCCAAACCATTAAATACGCCTACACCATTAAATACGCCTAAACCATTCAATACGCCTAAACCATTAAATACGCCTAAACCATTAAATACGCCTAAACCATTAAATACTCCTAAACCATTAAATACTTCTAAACCATTAAATACGCCTACACCATTAAATACGCCTAAACCATTAAATACGCCTACACCATTAAATACGCCTAAACCATTAAATACGCCTAAACCATTAAATACGACTAAACCATTAAATACTCCTAAACCATTTAATACTCCCAAACCATTAAATACGCCTACACCATTAAATACGCCTACACCATTAAATACTCCCAAACCATTAAATACGCCTAAACCATTCAATACGCCTAAACCATTAAATACGCCTAAACCATTTAATACGTCTAAACCATTTAATACTCCCAAATCATTAAATACGCCTACACCATTAAATACGCCTAAACCATTAAATACGCCTAAACCATTAAATACGACTAAACGATTAAATACTCCTAAACCATTTAATACTCCCAAACCATTAAATACGCCTACACCATTAAATACGCCTAAACCATTAAATACGCCTACACCATTAAATACGCCTAAACCATTAAATACGCCTAAACCATTAAATACGACTAAACGATTAAATACTCCTAAACCATTTAATACTCCCAAACCATTAAATACGCCTACACCATTAAATACGCCTAAACCATTAAATACTTCTAAACCATTAAATACGCCTACACCATTAAATACGCCTAAACCATTAAATACGCCTAAACCATTAAATACGACTAAACGATTAAATACTCCTAAACCATTTAATACTCCCAAACCATTAAATACGCCTACACCATTAAATACGCCTAAACCATTCAATACGCCTAAACCATTCAATACGCCTAAACCATTAAATACGCCTAAACCATTAAATACGCCTAAACCATTAAATACTCCTAAACCATTAAATACTTCTAAACCATTAAATACGCCTACACCATTAAATACGCCTAAACCATTAAATACGCCTACACCATTAAATACTCCCAAACCATTAAATACGCCTAAACCATTAAATACGACTAAACCATTAAATACTCCTAAACCATTTAATACTCCCAAACCATTAAATACGCCTACACCATTAAATACGCCTAAACCATTAAATACGCCTACACCATTAAATACGCCTAAACCATTCAATACGCCTAAACCATTAAATACGCCTAAACCATTTAATACGTCTAAACCAGGGGTCCCCAAAGTGGTCGGTATCGACCCCTGGGGGTCGATAAGAGTTCTCCGGGGGTCGATTAATACCCGGGGGTCGAAAGGGGGTCGATTGATAATAAAGAGGATCAATTAAATGGTCTAGGAAAAAAAAATGGGAATATTCCAACAAAAATCCAAAATAACTGACTACCCCCGTTATAATTTGAGTTTTACCGAAGCCTGCGTCGCTTTAGGTATGTATTAAGGAGAAAACATACTGGAGCGGAGAGCATAGCAACGACGAGAGCGAAGAACAAAGCAGCGAAAACAAACAAACCAATTGGATTGTTGCGGTGGCTCATACTGGGGCGCAAAGCTATGAGGTAATAATGGAGCCAAGCTTAGTGTTCAAACTGTTTGATTTCGCCGCTTTACTCTTCACTGGCATTGCTGGTTTGTTAGTGGTTATTCCTGTGAGAAACGAATGTAAACCAATTTATGAATTGTGTCTCTTTCAAAGTCCGTCTTTGGGATAAGAAAAAAGTTCAACATCACAAGTATTTTATTTTAGCTAAGCTACGTGATGAACTCAAAAAGTATTAAAACTTTATTTTTTATTTACTTAAGCATTTTATATTCGGGAGGACGCTATTTCGAATCCCCGTCCGGGCATCCGGATTTTGGTTTTCCATGGTTTCCCCAAATCACTCAAAGCTAATGCCGGGATGCTTCCTCCAAAAAGCCATGGCCGAATTCCTTCCAGTTCCTTGTCCGCAGTTCCATCCCGCCTCTAATGACCGCGCTGTCGACGAGACGTAAAGCCACAAGGGAGGGGGGGGGGGGGAGAGAACGCTGCTGGTTCATTATACACAAGTTGCACTGTTAAATTCTAGTATGGTTTCCACTCTGTGTATTGTATATCTAAATGTAAATTTTGTCCTTTACATAGAAAATATCGTAATATACCGAAAACCATTAAATTTAGATACTTCTTTTTTATCTTTTTCCTACCTAATTCTATTGAATAGGTAACTTTTAGATGTAATTATTATTCCTTCCAAGTCTAGATATCTATTGTTAGCAAAGAGTAGCAACAATGCACTCTGAGAAAGAACAGGCAGTTGTTTATAGCTCGTGCGGGAATAAGTTGCGTCTCTTACTGCCGCTGTTTTGTTGTGCTGCGATCGTATCGTGTTGTTCATATTATAAATCTGAGTTTAATACCCGCAATGTCGTCTACCAGTGCTAAGAAGAAATGCAGACAATATTCACACGAGTATTTGAAATATGGTTTTGTGCCATCTTTTGCTAATGAAACTATTCCTATGTGCTTGTTATGTGAAAAAACTTTCAGCAATGATGCCATGAAGCCGGCGAAAATGAAAGACCACTTGGAAAGGATCCATTCTGATAAGAAAAACAAAGATTCTGAGTATTTCAAAATGCTAAAAGAGAAATTGAGAGTTCGGCCAAATTTAAGTACATATTTGAAGTCATCTGCTAGCGCTGATAGTGAAGGAGGACTGAGGACATCCTACAGCATCTCTCTTAACATAGCAAAGAAAGGCAAACCATACACTATTGGTGAAGAGATTATAATACCAGCTATAAAAGATGTCATTGAAAATGTTATGAAGAAAGACTCTCAACTAGTTTTAAAGTGCATACCATTGAGTGCAAATACTGTGCAGCGACGTATAGAGGAAATGGCCGACGATGTGGAAAGAACTTTGACCTCTGAGCTCCAGCATTGTAAGTTTGCTATTCAACTTGGCGAATCAACTTTCGGAAGTTCAAATCTTCTCATGGCTTATGTTAGGTTCCATAGTCCATTCCTGAATAACACTGTTGATGAATTTCTGTTTGCTAAATATCTTCAAACTGATTCAAAAGGTGAGACAATTTTTTTATGCTTGCAAGATTATTTGAACAAGCACAACATTCCATTCGGGAATATTACTGCAGTAGCTACTGACGGTGCACCTGCTATGGTAAGCCGTTATAGAGGATTTTTCGTCTTTCTGAAGGAAAAGGTTCCTAACGTACGTACTGTTCACTGTATCCTGCACAGGCAGCATCTTGTAGCCAAAAAATTGAGTGGCGAGCTGCATGATACTCTAAAAGTGTGCATTAGGTCAATTAATAAAATTAAAGCCCATCCTCTCAATTCCCGACTGTTTGCGAAGTTATGTGAAGAAAATGATGAACATTTCAATCAATTACTTTTGCACACTGAGGTGAGATGGTTGTCAAGAGGTGATAGTTTGCAGAGGCTTGTTGACTTGTACGACTCGTCTACAGAGTTTCTTAAGAATGTGGATCCATTACTCTGTGACGAGTTAAAACAGTGCAAGAACCATCTGTTCTATTTGGCAGATCTTTATTCGAAATTTAACGAAGTACAGAAGCGTTTGCAAGGAAAAAAATGTTACAATTGTTCAAGCTCGAACAATTATAATGGCTTTTCAGCTAAAAATGGACCTGTTAAAATCTTCACTGGCACGTAAAGATTTTAAATATTTTTCAAACTTTCGACTACTAAAAGAAAATGAAGATATACCTGACCGTGATTTGGAGATTTATATTAAACATCTCGATAAATTAAGAGAAGACTTCAAAGCACGTTTCGAAGACTTGGAGAACATGCATGTTCCTGAATGGTTTGCTTCTCCATTTGATGTTAAAATTGATAATGAAGGTAATGAACCTGGCTTAGAAGATGAACTGATTGAAATATGCGTAGATCTGGAAGCTAAAGCGTTGTTTAAAAATAAAAACCTCAGCGAATTTTGGAGCAATAACAATATTGCTACAAAATACCCCAAGCTCAGAGCAGAAGCCGAACCTTTCTTACTTGCATTCCCAACTTCATACATGGTTGAAGCTGGCTTTAGCCACGCGAACGCTATTTTGACCAAAACAGAGAAACAGACTGAACTTGGAAAACCGTGGTGATTTGCGACTAAAACTTACCAATTTTCAACCGAACATCAATAATCTTGCTGCTGCCCTTCAGACCCATCCATCTCACTGATATCAGCTACTTTAATAAAAAGGTATGTTAACATATTTTTAATGTATTCAGTAGTAGTCGTAAAATGGCAGATGTTTTTTCATCGAATATAATTTATTTAAATTTTCAATGATTATTTTGTGTTTTACATTTTATGACACTTATGGCTAGTTTCTATCTATCTGTAATTTTGTTATTATTTTTTACGATTATAATAACAGTGTAAAATATCTCCTTTTTCTGTTAGTGTTGTTGGGTGGATTTTTTTAAGGTGTGGGAACTATAAATACTTTCTTTGGGTTATAATACAAATCTCCTTATTGCTTAGCATCAGAAATGCTAAAAATGATTTAAATTTTTTATCAGTGGCGGATCCAGGAATTTTTTGATCCGGGGCAAAAACTGTGGGAATGCCGCCCCTTGAAACATTATTTGGAGCCCCCATTTTTTTGCCGTCTGACCCCAAGTGTCGCCGTCCCGATTGTTGGACAAAATCATTGTTATCGCCGCCAGGCGCTCAGTGTACTAGTAGAGCTAAAAAAAGGTTTCTGTGACTTAAATCGCCACCCTTCAAACATGATTTTTCCACCCCTTTTCAAGTTGGCATCCCGGTTTACACCCCCCCCCCCCCAGATCCGGCACTGGTTTTTATTAAACGTAAATCTGGGGGTCGATAAGAAGACAAATGTTCTATGAGGGGGTCGACGTGATTTGAAGTTTGGGGACCCCTGGTCTAAACCATTAAATACTCCTAAACCATTAAATACTTCTAAACCATTTAATACGTCTAAACCATTAAATACTCCCAAACCATTTAGTTTTAATTGCGATAGAGCGCACGCTCCGGCGGCAATTTCCCTACTCATCCATTTTTCCCCTTTCCTGCACCCACCTACATTTGCCCTCTACATATTCCAATCCCTGACACCCTTACCTAAAAAAGAGAATCTTCCCACACCCTTGTGCCTGAAATCGAGTGCCAGCTTGTGGTTATGGTCATCTTTTCCTTCCAAGCATTACTTTTAATTCTTACACCAATATCTTTGCATTGTTTGCAGGGATACGACGGACTGCGAGGCCAGCTCGCCAGAGCAGTCTACCGCTGTGCTGGTCCAGGCACGGCGCTTAACGTCGGCTACCTGGCGAGATGGAGTGCTGATATGGTTATCTCTGACGGCCTGTTTACCACACAGATTGCGCGATGCCACAAACAACCGCAGATACCGCGTGATCGTTTGCTTAGCACTCTGCTTCAAAACGCGCACCGCAAATCCAAAAGCCACTTCTCCTTCCGTCGTCAGCCCAACTCAGGAGCGCGAGTTAACTGATCTAGCACATGTGTTTTTCCTCTGGTCCCAAAATCTCTCCGTCCTTTCGCTGTCACTTCTATAGAACAAAATACTATAAAAAAAAACATTTCCACGTGTCTGGATCTTGTTTCACGTGTAGGCAACTTCATTTCGCTTCATTTCCCAGGGCCAGTCAAACATAAACCGCAAATTCGCTCAAGGTTTTCATCTGGATACAAAAACTAAAGGAACACGAAGGATCAGTTTTAGGATTCCGTACAACAGATAAAGCTCTACAGCTCGCTAACAGAATACCTGTGTGTTCCGTAGACGCATATTGTATCAACATTTAGTAAAATTTAATCCTGCGATGATTTCACAGAAAAAAAGAGAGGAAAAAAAGTTTTTGACTATTTTTATGATCAGATCTAAACACTGTCACCTAGTCGAAAAAAGAGCCGCTCGATTACAGACAGGTACATACAGCTGGAGCGAAAGCGTAAGTGCGAATTTGAAGGTTGGGAAGACCAGGAACACGAAGACTTTGCTCTGGGCAGAAGTTAATTGAAAAACACACCAGCAATAAGATCGCAAACTTCACGAAAGCAGTTTCACAAGAGGTCGTCCAGCTGACAATCAATGAAACATTTTCTGGCCTCTGGGAATGCTGATATAACTCGCTTAGTACTAATAAGTTTAGAGGAGTTGAGTTTACTTGGTATGGCTGCATGACCAAAAGGTTAGAGGCCAAATAAAAAATTAAAAAATATTAATATCTAGGAATGACCGAGAAAATTAGATAAGAGAAATCAGGGCCAGAGTAGATTATTCATTTCTATACAGTTTTCATTTGGACGAGCGATTAGGGAATGGAATGGGGAGGATTTATCGAGCGAGAGAACTAAGAATCCCGCAGGAGTAGGTCTCCGGCCATCCTGATCTGGTTTTCCCAGATCGCTCCAGGCGTATGCCGGGATGGTTCCTCACAATAGCCCATGGCGGCTCCTGCCATATCCCATACATCTCTTCCTACGCACTGAGGATTACACATTAGCAAAGGCGCAACGCAGTCTCGAAGTCATGACAGTAAAAATCATAGTTAATCCCGGCTAATATTTAATTTTTAATTAAATTAAATTGCGATGGAGCAAATACTGCGGTGGCAATTTCCCTACACACCCATCTTGCCTCTTTCCTGCACCCACCAACATTTACCCTCAGCAAATTTCAACTTTAAATTCTTTCAACATTTTTGGTAAATTATTCATCATTTGTATTGGTAACTTCCAATCCCTGAAACTCTTACCATCAAAAAGAGAATCTTCCCACACCCTTGTGCCTGAAATCGAGTGCCAGCTTGTGGTTACGGTCATCTTTTGCCCTTCCATGCATTACTTTTAATTCTTACACCAATATCTTTCCTCGCCTCATCACCAATATACGCCCTGTACACTCCCATGACCCTCTTCACCCTCCTCCTGTCTTCCAATGAATCCCATTCCAGCTGTTTTATCATATCTGTTACTGATTGCATTCTGCGGTAATTTCCAGAAACAAATCTAGCAGCCCTTTGACTGGGGTACTTCAGGGATAGTGCATGGAAGGGGAAAGGCGATCATGACCACAAGCTGGCGCTCGATTTCAGGCAAAAGGGTGTGGGAAGATTTTCTTTTGTTGGTAAGGGTGTCAGGGATTGGATGAATTATTTACCAAAAACGCAGGAGGAATTTAAAAATAAAATTTGTAATTCGGAAAAGTAGATACAGGAGGAATTTAAAATTCCAATTATAAAAAATAATAAAAATAGAAATGGGTAGTTAGATGACATGGGGAATTGGCACCGGAGTGTTAACTCCATCGCAACTAAAAATTAATTATAGAATAAAATGCGTTTAAACTGAAAGTGCAAGTGAGTTTTGGTCGTTTGGGGGTTTATGTGAGGCAGGAGTGATTGTTTGTGGATGGCGGCTGGTTGTGTTGTGGAGAGTCGACGCGAACACGCGGTGGTCCACCCCACTGGGCTCAGCACTCCCCTATACGAGACGAGGCTACACTGCGCGATACCAACAAGTAGACGGATAGTCCCCGACATGTGGCAGAGGCTATGAGCGTAACCAATACCACGACATTACAAACTAAACCCTTCACTTCTGCACAGGGTTGATTCCTTCAGGCACCAAAGACTAAACTAACAAAGCCACATGGAATGGCATCAGCACATAATATCAATCGCTAGGAAAGCTAATTCCACGTCGAATTGTGAAAACAGTAGCGAAAAATCACGATTTTTTTTAATTATAGAAATCATTGACTTATTTGAAAACGTAACGCATAAGTAGGCGCCAGAGAGAAGTGGAATGTCCTCTGTTTTGACAGCTGGCGCCGGGTTATTTAGCTTGTTGTGTTATATAATTAAATAAAAACGCGTGACCGAAGACATAAAGATCCCACCTGCAAGTTCAGCAAATGTACTGAGTAACCATAGGCTACGATATAATATATGAATTGAAACTGGAAACGACCAACACGAAGGAGCACGCTGCACAAATTATCAAATATCTCCCTATCAATAACGGCGCAAACGCGCTGTTAAAAACGAAGATGTAAAGGCTTTGGTATTGCCACAAGATGTTCCATGGAACACTCTGATTGGTTATTTCAAAGTAAACATCTCTGAATGGCAAAATTTATTGAAGATTTGTGAAGAGAACATAAATCCAATAGACACTGTAATTCAACAAAAAGTAAAAAACATGGTAATAAAAAGACCTGGTGAAGACTTTTCTGCGATACTGAACGAGTATCAATCACACTGGGTCGGTGCTGTACAAAAAACTAACGCGTCTCCCTGCAACGCAGCACGTAGACTTCTTCCCTATTGATCTCAGAAGACATTCTGTACTGTTTTCTCTTGTCAGACTATAGTAAATTACATACGTAGATAATTAAATGACAGAAATAAATATCCACATCCACATCCACATGGTGTTGTTCCTTATTTAACTGTGGCTAATATGAATGGAAAGCTACGGCCTGCCTCGGAAAACTCTCCTCCCCCCCCCCCCCACGTAGCCCAGCGTAGCTTTCCAGCCAACCCCTCCACCCGCCCCTCCAGCCACGTAGTTTGCGGACGCTCCCTCATTAGACCCGCCTGAAACTGATCTCAGGCAGCGCACTCGAGGGAGCTGAGCTGGATGCGGTGGTCGAGGCTCACCTGCCATAGCCACGTAGTTTGTGGAGGCTCCCTTATTAGACCCGCCTGAAACTGACCTCAGGCAGCGCACTCGAGGGAGCTGAGCTGGATGCGGTGGTCGAGGCTCACCTCCATAGCCACGTAGTTAAACCCACCCTGCAAGTCGTGGTGCTCAGGGAAGGAGTCGCGCCTGTGCAGAGGTGGAAGTCGCGACTACTTGGAGCGGTTACGTCATCAGCGACGCTGGAAAGACTGCGTTCCACATTCCACGCCGTCCAATCTAATCTACGAAATACGTCCGAGACACGGAAAGCAGAAAAACTAGCGTTTCTTCTCAAGTATTACAATTCAAATATTGATTAGGTATGGAGACAAACGCCGGTTAAGGTTTGACGATATTTTAAGATAACTTATAATAGACCTAAATGCATCAAAATCAGGTGTTACAAAGTTCAACTATCATAGTACATACCAGAATTTTTACTTTTGCATTAAGTTTAGTACCTAAAATATTCAATTTTGCAAAAAGTGGTAACTTAACTTCAAAATCAGAAATGAGTTAATAAAAACTCTCTAAATTTGCAAAACAGTGTAGGCTGCTTTATTTGAAAAAAAAAGGTCATATAACTTCTAAATAATAGAAAGTATAACGGGCAAAAGGCAGTTTAACTGCAACTATCGTTCAACTCCATCAGACAGTTTGTGAGCTGGATCGACCGCTCTTGTGATCTTCAGCTGAAGAACTTTCGTTTTGGAAATGATGACTGAGGAAAGAAGTTTGTGGAAGAAGCTTACAGAAAGAAGAGACAGGCTGATACTGTATGACATTCTGGATTGGTTAATTTGTTAGTGGAGGGAACACTTGAAGGTAACAACTGCAGAGGAAGACAGATATTAGAATATATGAAGCAGATAATTGAGGACGTGCGTTGTAAAGGGTATGTGAGGTGGAGAGGTTAGGGATGGAGGATTGCAAGAAGCGAGTGGAGAGCCTGATGACAGCTGAGTGTGTCACACGCTGACACGGGGCAGGTAGCCGCTCAGCCGTGTCTCAGTGGGTCTCTACGACAGCGACGGAGCATTCTAGATGGTGTCTGTTCACAACTTCACAAAGTTCTGCGACTCGCTGCAAAGATATCGTCCACAGCTCAGCGTTGTGAAACCGCTCAACGGTTAGGGAGGAATTCGGCAATAGGAACCATCCCGACATCACGTGCAGTGACGTCTAGGCTGGCTGAATGTGGCATCTGGGGTTTCATTGCTGTGCGAAGTTTAGTCGCTGCAAGCAGAAACTCGATTGGGACGTACCGTCAAGGCAAGTCGCACAGCTTTACAAAATACGAGACGTAATTTTAACTTCATGTAAACAAGTCGGTGGAGGAATTTTAGGACAAAGCACAAGCGGCAGAAGGATTTTAGAAACACACGTACGACAGAAACTAGCCGCGCCGCAGGTGAGGTTGTTGCTGTGTGTACTGCGAGCCGCGTCTGTCCTGGCCTCCTCTTCTTCTGATTTACGTTGTGCGCAGTGCTTCAGTCGCGTTCTCCTAACTGCTTTATACTATAACCTGTGATAGCTAACACAACAGCAAAGTAGAACGCATCGCTCGTGGAAGACATTGCGACTGCGCGGCAGTGAAGCGACCTGTGTTACTGTGGCGGTCGGTCTCATACTCGCCGGACTCACTCACTACTGCCACCAGTGTCGTGTGCGAGCCTGCGATTCTATTAGCGAGTTCAAGGAGACGTAGAAGCGAATGATGCGGCGAATCGCGTGTAAATTCAGAAGGACACGAGAGACAGGTACAAGAAACAGACTCAATGAATGTTTCAACAGTACCAACGTCAGTTGTCGCGCACTGTGCGTCCTAATGTGGAGTATTTTTTTAATGTCATTTGGGTAATGAGGCCATACTGCCGGCTCAATGCGATCACTCTTGCAGTGTATTAGTTTCTACAGCACCTTGTTGCTATCAGGTTGTAACAGCCCTCATACCTGAATTTTGAATAGTATTCTACTGTATGAAGTATTTGTAGTGAGCTGAAGTTTGCTTGAATGTGATCTGGTATGTTTATTTTGCAATTTCTTGTAAATCATTGTATATAGACTTTGTTTTATGAAAGAAAATTATTTAAAGTCCATTTAATATGTGTAATCGTAAGTTTTCCCGGCGGATCTGAGATCTTCAAACTCCATTTAATATGTTTAAGAACCGAATTGTGCAAGAGAATTTCTTAAATGTTGGTAATTCCATGTATTAATGCAAGTTATGATGTCTACAGGACATGTTTGTACAGTTTAAAAATGATTTCTGTAGATAATTTTGTATTTAAGTATCTCTAATTACCATTTCTTATCATTTTGTAGTGTTGTTACGTGATTTTGTATTAATTCCGATTGTTTTTAATATGTTTAATTGTTTGAGTAATTGTTAATGTTCGAGAAATATCGGGCGGAAGCTTTTGAAAAATTCTCGCAATTTCTATAGAGCCCATATAAAGGAATTCGGCAGAAGGACCGAGTTAGTTTTACAGAGAGTATTCATTCAGTTTACAGAGAGTTTACAGTGAAGTTTATAGTTAGTTTTCAAGTTGAGTTCACAGAAGTTTTATAAAGATTTTCTTTGCAACTGCTCAGAAGTGCATCTCTGTATTGTATCTATGCATGTGTATATTGCTGACTTCGTTTTGAAAAATAAACAAACATCTTCAACATAACCTTCTGGTGGATTATATTTTAGTTAATCAGTATAGTAATTTAAACCACCGAAGACCGTAATAAAATACATGAACACTAGCAACACAAAGACGACATTCACACACACGACACTTGAACACGCATGCCCTCGGCCGGCAGATCTGAAGTACTGTCAGTAGTCAGCTCACACGGAACTACTTCACGACGCGCAGAGTAATGCTGCAAGGCCTACGCGCAGCCCACAACACCACACACAACGTCCACTCTCGCTCCACCATTCATTTTGAAGCAAAAAAATAATAAAAATTTTTGGTCCACTGCTTGACGAATCTGAACTGCCATACCTGCGGTACAAACATTTTTTAACCGAAGCCTACAACAACATTGCACTGATTTTTTAAACCTTTTATTTCTGTGAAACCCCCCACGACATAACTACTTGAATTCCAGTCGACGACACGCATAGCATGTGCAGACTTGGAGAGTCCGGCTCATTCCGTTCACGTGGCACAGACCTGCGAACGACATTTTTTATTTTATGTATTTTTTTCTTATGGTTTTATGCCTCGTCGAAGTCATTAGAAGCGAGACAGGGCTAGCAGCAATGAACGGGAAGGAATTCGGCCATCGCCTTTTGAAGGAACCATCCCGGCATACGCGCGTAGTAGTTTGGGAAAAAACATGGAAAACCCAGATCTGGATGGGCGGGCGGGGATTCGACCCGGCGTGCCCCCCAATGCGAGGCCAGAGCGTCACCGCTCACCCACCACGCTCCGCAGCGAACGCATTACATCATGTATTCCTTTGTTGTACTGTGTAGTGTTGGAAAAATATACAATACGCGAAAATAGTTTATTTTAGCTAGCAAACAAGGATTTTTTTTAATCGGAACACTTGAACAAAATTCAGTCGTGCTGGATAATAATATAAAAACGTAATAAACGAATCAGGTAACACTATCATTTGAACTGAAAGGTCCTTACGCAGCACACAAACAACCCTGACGTCACAATAAAGCACCAGGTACACTGCAAAAAGAGGTTCCCACTACATCAGTAGTTATTGTTTTTTTTTTTCTTATCTTTGATTTTGTTTAATTTTATAAAAAGCAGAGTAAGCGAGCGACCTGGTTTAGCTCCACGCGAACGGCTCGGTGGTTCCTTCAAAAGGCCATTGTTGAATTCCTTCCCGTTCCTTGCTCGCAGTCCTTTCCCGCCACTAATGACCACGACGTCAACGAGACGTAAAGCCATGAAAAAAACAAATGTGAAAATGTTGAGTGAAGACAGGTTTGGTGTAGCTGATGAAATTAATAGACCCCCCCCCGCGCACGTAGCTTTATCCCTATTGATACCAGAAGACACTTTGTACTGTTTCCTCTTGTCAGATTATCGAAAATTACATACAGAGATAATTAAATGAAGGAAATAAATATTCACATGCTGTTGTGTGTTCTGTAGCTCATTTTAACTGTGACAAATAATATGAATTAAATGTTACGTGGCCTGGCTAGGAACACCCCTACCCCCAACTCAGCTTTCCAAAAACCGCCCCCCCCCCCACCCTCTCCTCCTTACACCCAGCCACGTAGTTTATGAACAATTCCAAAGCTGAGAATCGATTCCATAAATGAAATATGAAGGGAATAATTGAAGTCTTAAATTAAAACTTTTTGCGTGACACTGATTTGCAAAACAAACAAAAACTAGGAAAACCTGAAGAAATATTATTTTCTGACGGACAAATGTGGCGTAAGTGTTGATATGTCTGTTTCTGTTGGCGCTGCAGGATACCGTATTTTGTATTGTTTGCGCGTGCGCAGTTGGTACGCCTGGTAGGCTACCCGGATTCCTGGAGGTTCCATGGAGAGCGTGGGAACCAGGCTCCAGCAGCCCGCACGGACCACGCGGGCTAAACGAACCCCCAACACTCACCACCCGGCGCTGGCTGGACACGTGACCTTCATAGCCTCGACTGCTGTAAACCACGTGGCTCGGTCTAGGGGGGGGGGTTCCGAGTCAGGCCACGTAGCTTCCCATTCATATCATTTGTCACAGTTAAAATGAGGTACAGAACACACAACAAGATGTGAATATTTATTTCCGTCATTTAATTATCTCTGTATGTAATTTACGATAGTGTGACAAGAGAAAAAAGTGCAAAATGTCTTTTAGAATCATTGCGTATGGAGTGAGTGGGGACGTTAAGCCTGCGTCCTGCTTGCTGTCCTCGAAGTGACTGGGCCGAACGGGACGGCCTTTCTCCGTCTTTCATTCATTCAAAACACACTACAGCGAAAACAAGAAACCACTGGGATTGAGAAGCGAAAAACACTCCATTCCAAATTTCTCCAGAAAACGTTGAGACCAGTCTAAAGGTTGAGGCGACAGAGGAGAATAATGCTACTTCAGTGCAGTATTCTGAGTGGATAAACTGTTGGCTGAACCAGGCGTACTACACTCGAGCCGGGTACTCGAGCAGCCAGGAACCGCGTCGCAGCCGTAAAATCGCTAAATCCAAAGATCAAGGAACTCAGCGTGGACTCTATATGTCTTCTGCTTGTTATATTCTGCTTGGTGTTGCATCATTACATAATACTGTATACGTTTAGTTTCGGAAATTGTGATACTTTAAAGACCAGGCACAACTCTTATGTTAGCGGGGGAAAAAAATCGGCAGATTGCACAACATGTCAGCATTTCTGTGGCGATGTTCCGGCGTTTCATAAAAGCGGAACAATCTCTCTCCTCAACATACGAATGATGTTTTGGTTATTTAGAATGAGGTACGAGAGGGATATCATTAAAGTGAGCTCAGTGTTGTGCATTAATAGATAGTACACATCGTTACTAGAGGTCACATACATTTGAGGCTCCTATTTAAATCATAATGCAGTGAATCTGGATTCAGGGTTTACTTCATGTATGTCAGTACTACGTATAGATAACTCGTTTATGTTATGGTTTTCGTTGCATTGATCTCATGGTTTGCAATACTTCCGTTACACATGTTTATCAAATACACTTCACGTCTACGACCATTCAGTTGAGGACGTGGGGTAAGGGGAAGGGGGGGGATAGAGAGAAATCTAACATCATCTTTCTAATTCCTTAAAAAAAAAAAGAAACGTCGATCCGAATGTTACAGGGGGTCCAACCGGCCTTGAAAACAACAGGAGAGGAAAGAAGAAGAGGTCTCGAAAACTTGCGAGGTAGTCAGTGGGTCGCGTGCCTCGAGATCTGACACGGGGATGGAGGGGAGGGGGGGTAGAGTTCCGAACAAACACCTCACCTAATTAATGGACCCACCTCACACAGAGTGTTGGTGGTACTCGCTGATACACTGTAGAGTCGAGAGCGCCGCGTCTCGTATCGTATGATGCACCATCCCTGTTACACGGTGCCTGGGGAAGCTGCAGCCCCGGTACAGAGGACAGCACAGCGTACCAGAGGCTCGTGCCACCGCGAGCTCTGCTCAGCGTGTCTTTTGCTGGGTCGGCGGTTAGTTGCAGTCGAGGCCGCGGGGCGCGCTGCGGTCGAGGCGCAGTCAAAACAAAGGCGGCCTTGGGGCTCGTCGAACCAGGAGCTGTCTGGCGACCTCCAACAGGAACGGGGGAAAAACCGGAACAGACAATCACAGCGCCAGTCTCAGTCCCAAGTACCACCACACTCCCACGGACAAGTCAACAGACTCGCTCATACGGTAGACGCCGCCCCAGCCAGTCCCACACAACCAACTGCGCAAACAAGCTATACAAAATAATACACACCTACTCACACTTCATTGCACTTTCTCAGAACCTATCTTCTAAATGGAACACAAACAAAACCTATACCATTAAAAATATTGTGGACCTTGAAAAGTTTTACTAGTTTAATTTCTTTCGACGCATATTTATCACCAGCTTTACAAAATTCTCCATAGGATTTAGAAACAAAATTAACTTCTGGAGTTATCTTGCGGAAATCATAAACTTGGAGGAATATGTCTAGTTTCGTTTTACATTTTTACAGCCTACAGGTCACAGAAATTGCTGAAAGAACTCTCGCATCACAAGTTTTCGAAATAAAAACGGTGACTACTATTACTTTGATCGTTTATAATCAAAAGCTTCCGCAAATCGCAAGAATATAAAGGAGAATCGAAAGTTTTTGAGTCTCTGAAATGACAGGTTTGAACTGATGCACATGAAGGTCCTCTAAGGGCCCTGCAGCCCTCAGAACAACCGCGAGGTTCTCCCACTCTCGTAATGACTGTCAAATTTTATGAAATACTCGTGTCAAGGTGAGGAAAGTAGTTTGCACTTACAAAACTAAGGGGCCTAGGACGTGAGAGGGCCGCACGCACTGAGGAAGGAGAACAATGGACAGTCGAAACTACAGCGGCGGAGAGACGGAACATGTGAGGACGTGAAGAGAACGGGTGAATGCAGACACAGGGTGGTGCCTTCAAAAGGCGCACGAATCCCAAGAGATACTCGCAAACCACAGGCGTACCCCGAGGCAGGTGACCCTCGCGAGCTACACGTGCAGTGATGGCTTCTCCGTGGGGAAGTAGCAGGATCTGCGTGTGGGCGAGCAGTCATCAGAATCGATATAAACAGGGACAATGAAAGAGAAAACAGACTCGCTCGGGGCCTTCCCACTTTCTCTCCGCCATGCTGCTACGTCTTATATTTCAGTTGCGTTAAGCAGTTGACCAACTCGTTGTCTCGTAAACACTGCAGTCACTGTTTTGTTGCTGCGCATTCTATAACTAGCGGATGGTTGTGTTTTTGTAAAGATCAAAATTTCATAATGTGTGTTTGCTCAAAATAAGAAAACAGGATTTTTTGGGGTGACGTAATTTTCAGACTGTAGTATTACTGTAGTATTTACGCTACAAAGAAAACTTACATATTCAACACAAATATGGTGCTTTGTAGTTTCAAACTGACGGCGTCAAACGTAAGACGGATGTTAGAAAGTGGGACGAGAGAATAAATGCTAAGCAAGACTAGCAGCTGACCGCCACATACAGGACTAAACAGTGAGGAGTGAAGCAAGCCAGTTAAAACGAAACAGTAAGAAAATCAGGGGGTACAGACATGACCGTTTGTGAATTGTATGACCAATAGCACAGAAACAGCTCACATACACAAAGACACAGACGTCATAAGGGAGCGTGCATAAACTACGTAGCTCCATTTTGGCCTCCTGTGAACCCCCCCCCTCCTCCCCCCCACGTAGCCTTACGTGGGCTTTTGCCTCTAACCCCCACCCCCCCCCCCCCAAGTAGCATGTAGCTTTTTTCCCCTTTTGATTCAAGAAAACATTTCGTACCGTTATTTCTTGTCAGACTATTGTAAATTACATACGGAGATAATTAACTGAGGGAAATAAATATTCACATGCTGTTGTGAGTTCTGTTTCCCATTTTAACTGTGAAAAATGTTATGAAAGAAAAGCTACGTGGTCTGGCTCGGACCCTCCCCCCCCCCCCCCTAGCCGCCGCGGTCATTAGCTGTTAGAGTAAACACACGACAGAGGAAGGTCCTGTCTCAGATGAACTGACACTGGAGGCTGTCACGGGATTCTCAAACTACTGTAGACGCGGCCGCGCAATGTAGTCGACATTACAACTAGTCACAATATCGATCCAAAAAAGAAAAAAATGCTTTAGATAGCATTTGCCAAGCTGGTCAAAAAATGTTATGTTCAATTATTGATTAAAACGAGTACTTCACAGTTAAAAAAAAATTTAAAAAGTAGAAAAATTTAAGCTGGTTGGAGGAAAATCGGAAAGTAGCACCCGAATTTCCGTAAAACCATCACACATATGATAACTGAATAATGTCTTAGTGATAAGAATCTGTTAAACTGAAAAATATTGTTTGATTTAAGATGTAGAAAACAGAGGAATAACAAAAAAAAAAAAAAAAAAAAAAAACTATTGTGCTACATAGTGCTTTACACAAAGAAAATGCCTTACTCCACAAATGCAGCCGGATTTGCTTTTTAGAGGAACCACTCCTATTATCTTGCTTTACTGTTCTATGATCTGCGTCTTTAAATTGTGATTTCCCCCCCCCACATCAGTGACCATTAAGTAAAGTTTTCAGTGATTTTATACAGTGACGCTTTAGTTAGCTCAATTTTTTAGTAACTTGACCGCATGTCCCATACACGACGAACTATGAAAATATTCTATTAAATTTGAAGTTCTCCAAGCCAACCACATTTAAGGAATAATTAAACAGATTAAAAAACTAAAGCAAAAAGGAGCACCAGGGCGGGAGCAACACTTTGCTCGGGTCCACTGTACGGAATGTTGCGCAACACGCGGCCAGGCAGGGAAGACATGTGTGTCCACAGTGAGTTGCGCAACACCCAAACAGTTCCCGAGTGTCTATCGACAGTTGCAGAACTTCCTTCATAGACCTGGAAAGTATCTGCAAGCGTGGACAACCAGCAGACAAAGTGCATATCAATCTTCTCCTTTACAACACTGATGAAGGGCCAATGAACTGAAACGCGTGCGCCTAAACAAAAAGTTTTTATTTATTGCCCATCGGCGGCAGACACCATACAAGCATCTAGAGTACACTTTTCTGGATACACTATTAATTCGGCGGTATTTTTTTTGCTGTCATCAGTCTCTCGACTGCTTTAATGCAATTCTCCATCCCTTCCTACCTTGTGCTAACCTCTTCATCTCTACATACCCCTGCTTAATATATTCTAATTTCTGTCTTCCTCTTCAGTTCTTACCTTCGATTCTTTAACCAATCCTGTATGTCCCAAAATATGACCTACCATCCTGTCTCTTCTTTCTGTAAGACTCTTCCACAAACTTGTTTTCTCTTCTGCTTACAGAGTATTAACGAGAGCTACTGAGTAGACAAACACACCTGTAAAGTGAGTGTACCGAGGACATAGGAGCGTGGCGTCACAGCTCTCCGGTGTAGGTGTTTTAGTCGGGGCACGGCGGTGTAACACGCACCGCCAGCGCGCGGCAGTTGTTTCTGTGTGGAGGGTCACGTGGTCGGCCGTGATCCCCAATTGGCCGTGTCGGGAGCGCCGCACTGCACAAAACAAACGCACGCATTCGGCGGGCCGCAGGGTTCAAACCCCCGCTCAGCCGCAGGCTAGTGTCGGGACGGTTCCTTGTGAAGATCACGGCTTTCCCGCCTTGAACGGCCGCCCCTTGCCTTGCTTCCCCGCGTGGACGCGACACGTGTCTGCGCGCCGTGTCAGCGTAACCCGACCAGGCCGTCTCGTCGGTAAATACGCCGCCATCTTAACGTACACTCGCACGATAAGCATCTTCAGTTTAAATAATAGCGCTCTCAGTCGTGCTGAGCAAACACGCTCGCTGGAACTCGAGCAAGACAGCAACGCACTGCTTGCGCTTGGAAAGCAATTATCCGTCCACTAGTGGCGTGTTGGATTCACCAGTAGGAAAGAATACAGAAATGGTACGGGCATGCTAAAAGTGTAAAATATCAACGAAAATACACCAAATGAAGATACTAGACACAGACATGGCCAGATCTATACTACGTTTGACTTCTACACAAAGCTACCATGTCGATAAAATCTCCGTGATAATACAGGTCTATAACCACTCGAGAGGAACAATCAGCACCTAGTTACGTAGAAAACCCGATACCACGCAGACCAGTTTTATTAAAACTTTTCAAACCAGAGAGGTAAAACAAGCGACACCGGGCTACGAGAGAGGGGGGCGGGGGAAATGGAGCCACGTGGTTTATGGACGCCCCCTGAGCGGGTGTAAGGGGACTGGGTCGTCCCGAGTACGCCGCTGTAGTATACGAGCTCATGTCGGGTCTGACGTATAAGGCCGAGCTGTGACATTGAGTGTGTGACGTGATCAAGGAGCTGGAACGGGATTCACTGGGAGACGGTGGCAGGATGAAGAGAGGGGTGTTGCTGACGAGACTCGGATGAATTAAGAGTGGGGAGAGATGACCATGACCACCAGCTGGCGCACGGGTGTGGGAAGACTTTCTTTCAAAGGTGAAGGAGTCAGGGAGTGCAATAAATTACCAAGTAAGGTGCTAAACAATTAATATGCAACAGTCAATGGTTTGAAGTGAAAATGCGTAAAGGCCAAAAATACGAGCCTGATGAAATCATACAAATAGAAGTCCAAAAAAAATCGCATAGTGGGAATATTAGAAAAAAGAATAGGATAGACAGAAGTTTGTTATTTGTCTGATGATTTCGAGAAAAAATGCAAGAATGAAAAAGCGTAATCGGTAAAAAAATATTTATTTGTTTTCAGATCATGATTTTGTTTTGGAGCAGCTGGTAGAATGTGAGCACTGCAAACTGCAGTCACTACTTAGTGATGGAGCAGCCAACGAGACTGGGATAAAGGGACCGAGTTGCATGCCACCTGTTGAATGCACAGTACTCAGAGCTGACGCCGTTTAAAACCAAACGTGCTGTCTGTCGCTTCTGTGAAACATAAACACGAGACGGTAATCGACGACCCAGTTATCCCATCAGTACAACGTTGGCAAGACGGCAATCACGAATATACACCGAAACTGGGTCTACTTAGCAACAGCAGGGAACACTACTTCATTCAAGTACTTCAAAGCTCCTGCAGCACCAGTTCCAAGGTACTACAGCTTCGTTATGGTCATTCAAAGTGTTATTGTTTGCTGCTTTCTATTAACAGTTTTATCAACTTCATTCGCAAACTTTTACGCAAGGCAGCCATTTTTAATTTGTGATTGTCAAAGTGCTCTATTGTGCTGCAAACTTCCATATCACAAAGATAAAGTGAAAGAATATGTACCGAGCGTGGTGGGTGAGCGGGTAAACTTCTGGCCTCGCATACGGGAGGACGCCGGTTCGAATCCTCCAGATTTGGTTTTCCATGGTTTCCCCAAATCACTACAGGCGAATGCCGGGATGCTTCCTTCAAAAGGCCATGGCCGAATTCCTTCCCATTCCTTGCCCCCATCCTTTCCCGTCTCTAAAGACCACGTTGTTAAAAAGGGACGTTAAACTGTTACAAAAAAAAAAAAAAAAAAAAAAAAAAGCCATTGCTGTTGAGGTGCCCCCCCCCCCCGCTATTTCACCTCACGTATGTAATGGACGTCCCTTTTGCTACTGCTGCCCTGTGACTGCCTTTGCTGGTCATTCGTAAAGCAAAAACCCGCGTTCTTCAAAACACGTTAAAACCTAGCAACACATAGCAAAACAGTGCTTGTATGATTACTACATATTCTCACGGAATGCTTTATGGACTTTTATGTAAAATCCCATAAGTTAAGAACAGGCAAACGAGAGGAAATAACGTACCAACTCATGCCTCATGTGACATCTTAAAAGAAAAAGACCAATTTATAAAAGTGATTTGTACTTCTATCGCCTAGCATAACAACCTTATTACAGTCTACTGACGGGGCAGCCTCTTCTAAGCTAGATGTTACTTTGGGCGTGTATTAGGACCACTTCTTTTCTTTATTTTTTTATAAACGATTTGGGTTAATAGCAGGTTGCTGACGATGCAGTCATGTACAGGGAAGTGACGACTGCTTAGCGCAATCTGGATGTTTAGGAATGATGCTTATAAATGGCAGCTTACACTAAAATGCAAAACTGCACTAAATTAACAAAAAGAAACCGTGTGCTCACGAATACAAAGTAAAAAATTCAGTTGTTAACGCGGTTGACTATGAGAAGTATCTGGGCGTAATAGTACAAAGCAACATGAAATGGGACTTGCACATAACTTCCGTTGTGGGTAAAGCTAATTCTAGGTTAAGATTGATAGGTCTTATTCTGAAGAACTGTATCGCTCATACAAAGGAAATAGCGAACAAAACACTAGTGCGTCCGGATTTGGATTACTGTTGTGGAGTTTGGGATCTGTAACGCAAGGGATTGATTGACACGTTAGAGAAAGTACAGAGGAGAGCCGCTCGATTCGTGACTGCTAGTTACAGTCCTTATGTAAGTGTCATAGAGCTGATACGTGGGTTAGGCTGGGATTGTCTGGCGGACAGACGAGGTCGGTTTGGTCTTAAT
>JARYHS010009186.1:272572373-272597408 GCA_031002005.1 Vandiemenella viatica
TCATACAGCTTCTGGAAACTATCAGCAAAGGTCTCCTGTGGAATCGATCGCAGAACGGAAATCTGACGTGAGTTTTTGAAATTCGTGACGGACAGTAAAAAAAAATAATCTACAAACGACAAGGTCGATCGTCAGAGGAAAGGGAGGTGGTTCCGTCAAAATCTTACGTCATCTTAGGGGGGGGGGGGGATCTCACCACAGGGCGGCAGGTTCCTGAATTCCGGAAAACCCCTCACGTAATTAGTGTACGGCCCCTACGGTGTGTGCAGCCAGTGAGTGCTGAGTTGGACCCGGCGTGGTGTAGCGGTGCAGGTGCAGGTGTTTGTCTGGTTCTATTCTGGGGCGGGTCCTTGACCCTCAGCCTCTGCAGACTACGGACACCTGGCTCCCTCAAGGGCGAGGACGGACGTGGCGCGGGGACACAGACAACTAAGGTCTCAAACTCACACCTTAAATCAAATTGTATTTTATGAACTATTTGTATCAAGTTGGCGATTGAGTAAATATGGTGTTATATTCTAAACTACGATTCATAGGTCGTATTTTGAGAAGTAGTAATGCTCATACAAAGGAAATAGCGTACAAAACACTAGTGCGTCCGCATTTGGAATACTGTTGTGGAATTTGGGATCCTTATCGCAAGGGATTGGATTGATTGACACGTTAGACAAAGTACAGAGGAGAGCCGCTCGATTCGTGACCGCTAGTTACAGTCCTTACGTAAGTGTCACAGAGCTGATTCGTGGGTTGGGCTGGGATTGTTTGGCGGACAGACGACGTCGTTTTCGTTTGAATTTGTTGGAGAATATGCCAAAATCTTTCATTTACGAGTACAACGAAATATTTCTTCCGCCAACCTATTTAGGTCGCAATGATACGAGGGATAAGATTCGAGAAATAAGATGCCGTACTGATTCATTTATGTATTCCTTCTTTCCTCGTTCTGTTCGGGATTGGAATGCACACAATTACGATTGCTGCTGGGCACCCTCTGCCACCCACAGTATTTGTGATTTGCAGAGTATAGATGTAGATGTAGATATGTTTTTCTTGCAATTAATATTGAATTTGTGTAAACGGACTTTGTTTTATGGAGATAAACTATATGTTCGAGGACAGTACTATGCAACAAAAATTGATTAATTGTTCATAATTCCAAATATTGAGTTGACTTACGATGTTTAGAGGACAATTTGCGACAGTGTAAACTGATTTATGAGGATAATTACTTGTCTAAATATCTTTAATTTTCATTTCTGTGCATTTCGAAATGATTATGAATGATTTTGTATTGATTTTTATTGTTTTTAATATGACTTAAATTGTTTAAGTATTCTTTGAGTTCGAAAAACATCTGTCGGAAATGTTCGTAACATTCTGGAATTTTCTATGAGACTTATATAACCGATCTGCGGAGACGAGTTTTCAGCCTTGTGAGTAGCAGTGAGTTGCCCTTTGAAAGCAGTACTGAGTGTAATCTCTGGGCTTTTGTTAACGTTTGCAACTAGTATCTTTGGAGTTTGATGTCTTAAACGAAATAAACGAAGTTAAATCTGAAAGTGTATCTCGGACTAATTATTTCATTTAAAAACCCGAGATACCTGTCAACACCAATAACTCCCTCCCGTTTATAACTGACACTCAGCGCCGAACTATACACTGGTGAGCCAAAATATTATCACCACCTCACCAACTGCTTAATAGAGTGTGAGTGCACGTTGGGAACGGAATACAGCATTAAATTATTTATTTATCATGTTGCAATTTAGACACTTTTAACATACATTGGAATAAAATTTACATACTGCAACTTTACAAGACTACAGACATACATCTAGTTTATTAATATAGTCTATCGATTCCTGAGTTGCCAGCAGAACGTCCATAGGATCACCATTGTAAGACCTTAAAGGACATTCTTCAACAACATGACCAATAGTCTGAATCTCTCCGCATTCGCATGCTTGCCACACTTGTACAGGGAGTGTGCGCATCTGCCGTGGTGAGTTCTGATCCTGTTGAGTGTGGACCAAGTTTTACGTGGTGAGCCAAACCATGGTGGCTTTTGTGGATCCAAGCTTCGCGTGTAGCATCCCTTGCCGATTTAATTGGCGGTTTTCTGTAGCGATGTCTGTTGATGTTGGCATCCTCAATCGCTAAGTCTCTATTGCCCATTATCCTCTTGTACTCACGTGTAAGAACATTTATCAGTCGCAGGTTAGGTGGTGGTATGTGGCTCAGTATCGAGAGCCATCTTGTGGGAGTTGTCTTAATCACGCCTGCAGTCATACGCATAGCGTTATTAAGTTCGGTGTCCACTTTTTTTCACGTGCGGGCTATTCAGCCAGACCGGGGCACAGTACTCGGCAGCCGAGAAGACAAGACCCAGAGTAGAGGAACGGAGAGTGGAGGCCGATGCACCCCAGGAGGCACCATGTCATGGATTCAGCAAGTCCTTGGTAGGTTTCGGTAGTTATCTGTCGCCAGACATCTACGCACAAATCCCGCAATTGCCTTAAATTAAAGGCCGGTGGTTTGTGAGCACGGATCTGGCGTTCTACAGCGTCACACACACGCTCTATCGGGTCGAGACCAGGCTAATTTGGTGGCCAAGACATCATGGTGACTTCACTGACATGCTCCACAAACCACCGCAGCACCATACTGTCCTTGTGATATTGAGATTAATCCTACTGGAAGATGCCACCGCCGTCGTGGGAGACATGAAGCACGAAGGTGCGCTACAGTAACTTCACGTAGTCCACAGCTGTTACGGTGTCTTCGATTACTACGAAACATCCCATGGTGAATCCCAGGCGAATGTTCTCCATAGCATTATACTGCCCCCACCGGCCCGCAAAACACTAAAAATTTCTCAGAGCAACGAAAGATATAAGACTCAGTAAATGAAGTAAAGCTTCCAGCGACAACCAAATGGAGTGTATACATTTAAAAAAAAAAAAATTTCGAAAAAATGGCGGGACGTTGTTGAAACTGGTTTGACTTATAAAAGATAGAGCTTGATTCATTGGCCGTAACAGACTGCCCCGGATTATTGTTTTCTGCCCTGTCAATTAGTTAGTATGTTTTCCACGTCCCCTGGGGTGCGCTGCGTTTCGGTCATCCTGCTTTGGTCTTCTTCAAGGGCGGAACTGCGCTGTGATTTGTTTCACACGGCCTGATAGACATGACAAACTCCCCATCAGAGACGTCAGTTGCTCTGGAAGTTTTGACTGGTTCCGCCAATAAGGAGAGCGCAGCTGTCACGTGGTGGGGGGGGGGGGGATCTCGGCGTGAGTTGTTCTCTAGCCATGCCGCACGTCATAAACCTTGAGGCCGCGGTCCTCTTTGTTGTTATTACGGAGTTTAGCAATCTCTAGCACCTCTTTTTTTTTTTTTTTTTTTTACCTGGGCCACCATTGATGTTCTTTCGAAAGAAATCTAGTATTTTTAAAGTCTTTGGCATGGCCGGCCTTAGATGACTGCCGCGCAGTGGCCGGCTTGGCTGTGTTGTTTGATTTGGCGATATTTTCTATGTCTACTATGCAGCCAGTCTCTACAATACAGACCAAGCCACAGCTGCAGAGAATTATCTAAGCCCAGAAGATTGTAGTGGGTTTTGCCTGTTTTTTTTTTTTAAGTCAATTAAGGAGGTGCTAATGTCTCTATGCTCCTCTTGGAGTGATTAAACCTGAACCGACAAAACCTTCAAGAATATCAGAGCGTGTGAAACTATTCTGAATACAGTTCCTCCCCAGAAGATGGCCGAAGCAGTTCGGCCGAAACGTCGGTATGTAATACCGCGACGTGGCGCCTCCTGTGGAGCGTGGGAACTATTTACTGCGGCCGCGGAAGCATGCGCTTGTATTTAGTACAGCATTACGTGTGAATCCAAAAGAGCATCCGTTCTTGAATTGTAACACAAACAAAGAACGCTCCTCTCGCAGTGGAGTTTACAACAGCGGGTAATAAAGTCCCGGCAAGAGCCGAGATTTCGTTCCGGAGATACAAATTATCTCCAGTACGGTGGGTCTAAGTGCTGCTCCACGGAGTCCACTCTGAGAACACCTGCAGCCGTGGGAGAGGTTTTACGGGCCTCTAATGAAACACGCCTCTATCTCTGCAAGAAGCCCACTCCAGCTTAATTAACATTTACGTCCACTGCTTCTTTCAGCCTCCGTCCATCCTCCTAAACAGCTGTTCACGGAGCAAAGCTGTCAGACAAAGAAATCGAGTCTGAAATGATGTCCTCAAACTATACTGATAAACCAAAACATTACGACCACCTGCTAAGTAACGTGGTATTCCATTTTGGAACGCATTGTAGCAAGGGCTGTTGATATTTTTAAAATATCGGGTTTTCGATATATCGATATTTTAAAGTATCAATATGTGCGAACGAAGACTTTCCCGGCGTGTCGATGCAATGAACTCTTCACAGGTTTGCTGCCGAATAGCGTTTGTGAACGACAAGCTTTCGGCGACCAACTCCGTCGCCATCTTCGGGTCTGATGTTAGCGCTGCGGCGACCAGAACTGCAGCTCTGGTCGCCGCAGCGCTAACATCAGACCCGAAGATGGCGACGGAGTTGGTCGCCGAAAGCTCGTCGTTCACAAACGCTATTCGGCAGCAAACCTGTGAAGAGTTCATTGCAGTATCAATATGGACTGTGGATATATCGGGAAAAGTATCGATATATCGTCACTTTCATAAATGCAATTTCATAAAAACAAATCTTGTAAAAATAAGGCTGTTAACTGATAAATAGATGTGTGATATTGTTTTTAACCAGGTTTTCACTTTCGAATGGTTTCTGTTGGTGATGATGATTGTTGATTTTTTAAAATTTGACCACTAAGCTTGTCATAATTTTAATAAAAATTAATGAAATCTATAAAACTCGAAAGAGGCTGGAGAAAAATCTTTTTAGTGTATTTTTAAGACTGATAAGCAATACAGTTGAGGAATTTATTTAGGTAGAAGCTTAGCTATTATGGCCAAATTACATAACTTTTTTCATAAATTTTTTTCTTGGAATTTCATTTAGTTTTGCATGTTAATAGCTTACTCTTATTTGTCTTACTTTCCTTGCTCTCTAATTAACAACTAATATGTTATCTACACTTCCCACTATTGCTGCTAACACACTAATTTCAAGTTCGACGTCCCTGGACAGTGCGAACGCTCATTTCAAACAATGGGCTCGCCACATTTCGTTCTGCGCCAGCGATGCCTTACCTACACTGTTGTCATCATCTGAGTAGATTTGGTACTTATAACTTCCAAATTAATTATAGATACATAGTAAGATTCGCTTAAGCTTGCTGATCTCCATGCGTAACAGAAATTTGAGGGACATTGTATCATCCAGAGCAAACGAATAATGGCAAATTATTTTTAAAAATATCGACGCAGATATCCAGATTTCAGTATCGATATATCGTTCTAAAAAATATCACTCATAAATATCGATATTTTCTAAAAATAATTTCGATATATCGATATATTATCAACAGTCGTCATTTTAGCAGCAATTCGTCGTGGTATGGATTCGACAAGTCCTTGCTAGGTTTCAGGAGGTGTCTGGAACGAGATGTCTACGCACATTTCACGAAATTCCCTTAAATTACGGACCGGTGGTTTGTGGGCGCGGCAACTGGGAACGAGCATCTTGGAAGTGGCTAGACTCGTCGGCTTTTCGCGTGCTGTTGTAGTGAGCATCCGTGGAGAGTTTTTGGAGGACGGTTTAACTACGAGTAGGTGACAAGATGGTGGAGGTCCATGCCTCATCACAGCACGTGGAGGTCGGAGGCTTGCCCGCTCTGTGAAGCAGGAAAGGCGGCGATCTGTAGCAGAGTACCAGCCTGGTGTAAGCACAAGTGATTCGGAGCACACGAATTGCTACCGTATTGCGTTCAAAAGGTGAACTGATACCGATGATCATCTAGAAAGTCGAAACGCATGTGCCAAAAACTAAGTATATTTTATCCGCAAGAGACGGACGAAAAAAGCACTAGAAACCGTTTATTGGTAAACCGGCTGAGAAAAAAGAGCTAAGCATCAACATGGGCATTAATTTCGTTTGATCGCTGTACATCGCTGGCTGAAGGGGCCTGAACCACAGGGTAATGGCTCTATCGGTGGGCGGCCGCCATTTCCCTCGTTAATGAGCGTCCATTACGCTAACGAGCCGATCCCGCATGGGAGGCGGTGTCCGAATTTAATGGTTTGTTATTCGCGTCTTAAACTGGTCGCCTTTAATAGACGAGTTTTTGTGGTCGAGTGTCAGCGGCGGAGTTGGTTCAGTGCTCTTTAGTTGTCTCAGTCGGCACTGTGATGGGAAAAATCGACGAAAGGTCAGTCACTTCGAAAGGCGGTGGTAACGGAGCTCATGTCTGCGCATGCGGATGTTCACTGCTTGACATTGTTGGATGCGGATATGTAAGGTGACAATGTCCCTTACACTTTAAATTTTGTTAAAAGTTAATTAAATATTAGTTGTGTTGTGAATACAAATGTGTTAATTTGTTATGAAAAAATGATAAAGATAAACGTATATTTAAGTACCAGAATATCTATGGACAATGATTATCTATGATAATGTATATCTTTGGACAAAGAAGAAAAAGAAAAAAATATGGCAAGGGTATGGATGAGAATAAAATATATCTGGTAAGTTGTTGAGTAAAAAGGAATGTAAGAAGTGTGTTTTGTCCCTTGTGAATATAAATAATAAGTGTTTTTCGAGTGTTATTTCAAAGAATTCGTTGTCTAGATATTTATTATTTGTTTGTTTTTGAACTGTGAATGGAAATAATCAGCCGGTTTCAGCAGCTTAGATTATTGCTTGAAGACGGGCAGATTACATTTACCTAAACCTATATACAGGAAGAGGGGATCTTACAAGTGGCTGACCGTAAAAGGACACAGAACTAAAAAACTTTAGTTCGGTAAGGAAAGAGCCTGGAAAATCTTCGGAGAAGAGAAAGAAAGGTAAGACAGAAAATACATTTTAATAACGTGAAGTGGACGATAAATAAATGCAGATGTAAATCTGAGAAGCTATTTGAAGAGATGTGGTAATTGTTTAAAAATTTGAAGATACTCATAGCCGCGTAAATTACTGAAAATAGTAAGAGTAAACTTCAAGATATGGTAATGAACGTTTTGGTTAAGTGTTAACGAACTAGATATTATCTGTGACTGTTTGCCGAAAGGAACTTGCTTTAAATAAAAATAATAGTAAAAGTAAATTGCAGTAGAGGGAATGATACTGTATAGTAGAAAAAAAACAAGCAGGAATATAACAGTTAAAATGCCGGGAAAGAAATTCATCTCAATGTATAATGCATGCACGAGAAGTTAACGAGCAAGAATAGTATCTTTGACAAATTGTGGAAGTAAATTTGCTGTAGTTAAAAACTGATATTTTGAATGTGTTTTTGTGAAAATAATTTTTGTAAAGATAATATGTATGTTGATGAAAGTTTTTTGTGTCTCTAATTCTGAGTCAAACTACTGCGTTGTAAAATTCATTGTCACCTCGTTGAAGACTTTCTTTTCTCCAGTCTGTATTTACTCTCGTAAATTTTTTATGGGGTTGAAATTATTGGTGTGAGGATTTATCCTTGTGTGAAATATTGTGTGTAAAATGGAAAACAAAAATTTAGTGGTAGATTCCGAGAGTTCATTTAATGGGACGGGAGGCGAAAATATTGAGCAGGTTAAGGTTTCTGGAAATTTAAATAACAGTTTGGATTCGGGTTGCGCGTATTCAGATCAGTCAGTGTGTGATGTTAGTATTCAAAAAGTTCATGAGTTATCTCCAGCTAGCGTAACTCAAAAGAAATTTGACCGAGAAGAAGATAATTCTTTGGAAATGATACTAGCAAAAATATTACAGAGCCAACAGGAATTAAAGCAGAGTCACCAGAGATCTGAAGAAACAAATCAACAGCAGATAATGAATATGCAAGAATTAAAACAAACCCTGCTACAGAACCAACAAGATTTAAGACGAGAATTACAACAAAATCAACAGAAGTTTGAAAAGGTAACACTATGACAGATGGAGAAAATGCAAGAATTAACTACACAAAACCGACAAAGAATGGAACAAGAATTTAATCAATGGAAAAATGAAAAGGAAAATATCTATATTAAGCTAGACAATGTGGAGGAGCGCATTGTTAAGGAAGAAGAGAATCGTGAAGAGGCAATGAGGCTGGTATGTGATGAGCAAAATAAGTTGAAGAATGAATTTTCAGATATTAAACAGGAATTTTGGCAAGTTCAAGGTGAGGTCATGTGTTGCAAAAAGGCAGTTGAACAACAATGGATAGAGGTGAATCAGCGAGTTGACGTGGTACAAAACAAAATCGAATGCTGTGCCGGCAACAATTTAGTACCGTCCGGTCAAATAAAATTACCGGAAGTAAGTTTTGTTCCAGGGGGCGAGATTCATCCGCACATTTTTGTAGAGATTTACAGAAACGCACTACCGAAACACTGGAGTGATGAGGAAAAAATTAGATATGTAAAGATGATGATGAAAGATGAAGCATTGGAATGGTCGTGTGGAGTAGCCGAGAGCAGTATTAGCTACGGAGAATTTCTGCGAAGTTTTTTGAAGAGGTACTGGTCGGAGGAAAGGCAGAGACGTGTGAAACAAGAATTTAGGAACAGCTGTCCATACAAAAGGCAATTTGGTAGCCTTCGCGAATATTGCGAAAAATTGATGAAAGGACTGAAATACTTGTCAACCCCAATAGAAGAAGACGAGAAAATAGAAATTTTGGAGGGAAAAATGCCGCGTTGGGTGCAGGAAAGGATGTTGCTTGCGCGATGGAATAATCTCCAAGAATTTTTAGAAGGAGTGGACAAGATAGACAAATGGGACGATAGGAGTGTGAGAGATCAAAATTTTACCGGAAGTTTGTATGGTGGAAAAGAGCAATCGGGACAAGTATATCGGGAAAAGGATGGAAAGAGAGATGATAGAGAAGCGAGACCGGCACAAGAATGGAAAGGAAAGCCTACACAATATAAACAATGGAGCGATCGAAACGTTAGAGGTTGGAAAGCTTTCAACAATGGAAGTAGAGGGATGGAGCGAGTAGAAAGCGGAAAGCAGAGTGACGAAAAATGCAACCAGGGAAATTAGGAAGGGCTTGTGAAGAGGTCCGTTCCCAGGCCGATGAAAGAAGAGGACCAAGAAATTTTAAAGAATATAGATGTATGTTCATGAGAGTAAACAAAGAAGAAGCAGTAAAACATAGGAAGACCGTTCTAGAAGATGTTGCAAAACATTTCCAAAGAATAGAGAGAGAGGAGAGCAATCAGAAGACGTCAGTAGAGAGCGACAATCAAATCAGAAATAATGAAGAAAGGAAGCCATTAATGGATAAAACACTGATGCTTGATGAAGTAGATGAATGGGTAAACCAAGCAAGAAGAGCTTGTAAGGAAAAATTAGGAGTGGAAACGGTAGAAGAAGAAGATGAGGAAGACCTCGAAAAACGGTTAGAAGTGGGAAAAGAGCAAGAAGTAACGGTGGAAGACAAAGGTCCGTTAAAATGGTGGAGGTGTTTAGAACAAATTGTGGAAAGTGAACGATTCGACAAGGTTGAAAATGAGGCAATGGAAGGAAGTGAGGTGATTGGTTTAGCAGAAATGGATTATTGGACCAACAAGGACCAGAAGAGTATTGACGAATTGATAGGGGATGAAGGATATGGAATCAATATCTTGGTAAATGAGGATGAAAATTACAAAGAGCTAAGAGAAGAGGAAGATGAGGAAACAGACGATAGACGATGAAGAGTATGGAGACGAAGAAGAATTCAATGAATATTATAGTATGGAAGAGGGAGAAAACTTTAACGAAGATTAAAAAAGAGTTGTGTAGTCGATAGTGACAAGGATGAAGAAAGAGAACTGAATGTTTCCTAATAAGGAAGGAAGGACCAGGAAGAGGCAAGGAAAGTGAAGCAAGCAAGGCGATGAAAAAGAACAAGGAACTATTTTACCGAAACAGAGAAGACGAGGAAGCAACAAGAGGAAAAGTGAAGATGAAGGACAAAGGATCGACATACAGAGAGGAAGAGGACGCAAAAGAGGAAAAGTGAAGATGAAGGACCGACGTTCTAGGAAAAAGGAGTTCGAAGTAGGGGAGCTAGTATTGGTGAGGACTCATGAGCGATCTAGTAGTATAAATGCGGAAATTAAGAAATTTTTTTGATGAATATGAAGGACCGTATAAAATTGTGGGGAGACCTCATCAACATGCATACTATCTCCAGTACCCTAAATCTGGAAAAGTGTTAGGTTTAAGGAACCTGAAAGATTTGAAACTGTACATCGAGTGAATGAGAGGATGAAAGTTGCAGAGAGTGAATGTAAATATTGTGAACTAAGAGAAAGAGATCAACAAAATTTGTGGGGAAAATTTTGATGACAAGTAGCGGGGGGGATATGTAAGGGACAATGTCACCTTACACTTTAAATTTTGTTAAAAGTTAATTAAATATTAGTTGTGTTGTGTTGTGAATACAAATGTGTTAATTTGTTATGAAAAAATGATAAAGATAAACGTATATTTAAGTACCAGAATATCTATGGACAATGATTATCTATGATAATGTATATCTTTGAGAGAAAAAAATATGGCAAGGGTATGGATGAGAATAAAATATATCTGGTAAGTTGTTGAGTAAAAAGGAATGTAAGAAGTGTGTTTTGACCCTTGTGAATATAAATAAAAGTGTTTTTTCGAGTGTTATTTCAAGGAATTCGTTGTCTAGATATATTTATTATTTGTTTGTTTTTGAACTGTGAATGGAAATAATCAGCCGGTTTCAGCAGCTTAGATTACAGCTTGAAGACGGGCAGATTACATTTACCTAAACCTATATACAGGAAGAGGGGATCTTACAGGATGTTTTACGGAGGTGGAAAAACAAACTTATAATTATTTAGATTTTTCTCTTTTTATGGCTTTACGCCTCGTCGACGTCGGGGTCATTAGAGGCGAGATGGGACTGGGGACAAGGAACGGGAAGGAATTCAGCCATGGCCTTTATAAAGAAAGCATCCCGGCATTCGCATGGAGTGATTTGGAGAAACCATGGAAAACCCAAATCTGGATGCCCGGACGGGGATTCGAACCCGCGTCCTCCCGAATGCGAGGCCAGAGCGCTTACCGCTCATCCACCATTATATCAAAAATATACTTAAAATCTTAACTCCGATTAATGGGCTTGATAAGGAAACAAACATATCAAGAGCAACAAAACTAGAACTAGCATACCAACTGACTAAAGATACATTAAGAAGAATCTCTCAAGGAAAAATAAAATCAAACACTACAACACAGTAATAAAACCAGAAGGTCTCTACGTATCAGAATGTTTGTTCTCTATGTAAACTGGAGACATAGAAGATATAGAGAAAAGGGAAAGGAAAATCTTGAGAAAAATTTGAGAACCATTAAAAATTGAAAATGGTGAGTTTAGACACCGGAGGAATAAAGATCTATAAAAGAAGAAGAAATTGAAAGGATGTCAGACACGATCAGAAAGAGGAGAATCAGTTCTTTTTCGTCACATAATGAGAATGGATAACAATAAACTTACAAAAAAAATTTCAATCATGTTATTAAGAGTAAGAAGGGCAACCAGTGGGTCCAAAGAGTAAAGAAAGATATGATTGAGATCGGAATAACCGAAGATTTAATACAAGATAGAGAAACTTTCCAAAATGTCACGGGTTTCCAGGAGAAGGAGAAGAGGAAATGTAGTAACATACGGACGGAAGAAAGGAGGAAACAGCAAAGTGAGAGGATGAAGAACTATTGGAAGTTAAGAAAAGAAGGATTGAAATGAATGCACGGGATTACTTTTCGTGGTCCTTAGATGGCCGATATCGAAGAGTAGAAGAAACTTAAAAACTAAATAAGTATATTTTTATCACAAATTCTAAATTTTTCATAAGAAAAAAACTGTTTGCATCTAATACTGCCGTATTGATTTTTTTTTTTTTACCTCATCTATCAACAACGAAAAACGTGGGATGATTTAAACATTGAGTAACTACGCTCTTGTCAGCAATACAATCTTTGCCAAATGAACTTCTTTGGAGTTCCCGGCTAGACGAAAAGCACAACACCACATCTCTGTGCTGGCCACCCGCCTTACCACCGCTCTAGCCGCGCATTCACAGTACAACTTGTAGGACATACGATGATCCGATTTTACTATGTAGGATTGTTGTTGGGCCGTGAAAGGGGCTGCAGTCCTACACGAAGGAGTGCTGGATGTCGATGGTCATACACGAAACCAAGACGGATCCTTGTCGACAAACAAGCTATGGCGTTCCATCTTGATTGGCGGAAACAACTTGCGAATGTGCGATAAGGTTGTTACAGGACAATATTATGAAAATAATTGCGAGTGTAAAGACTGGCAGTTGGAGTTAAACGCTAAAAAGTGCCAAGTCATGCGTGTATGTAAAAAAGTGACACCATTTAGCTCTGAATATACTATTAATGGCAATGTCCTTAGAATGGTAGATTCCGCTAAATACCTAGGGGTAACAATTCGTAATAATTTGTCGTGGAATGAGCATATCGAGAATGTAATTGGGAAAGCAAGTCGTATGCTCCAATTTCTAGGTCGCAATTTAGAACAATGCACTCTGGAAGTTAAATCGATTGCATACAAGTCACTAGTGCGGCCTCACTTAGAATATTGTTGTTCTGTATGGGGTCCCCATCAAAAGGGGTTAATGGAGGCATTAGAGAAGGTCCAAAGAAGAGCCGCCCGATTCGTGACAGGTATATATAGTTGGAGGGAAAGCGTAAGTGTCATGTTGAAGGAGTTAGGTTGGGAAGACATGGAGCACCGAAGGCGCTGCTCTCGACAGAAGGTAATTGGAAAATTCACGACAGACGTATTTCGGAATGACAGCCAGGAAATATTGCTACCAGCAACATTCGTATCTCGGAATGACCGTCAAAATAAGATAAGAGAGATCAGGGCCAGAACCGATTCATTTCTGTACTCATTTTTTCCGCGAGCGATTAGGGAGTGGAATAGAAAGGATTTACCGGGCGAGTAAACTTATAATCCGACAGGAGTAGCTTTCGATAAAGCTCTCCGGCCATCTTGATCTGGGTTTTCCATGTTTTTCCCTGATCACTCCAGGCGAATGCTAGGATGGTTCCTCACAATAGCCCATGGGCGCCTCCTGCCATATCCCGTATATCCCTTCCAAACTATTACCCTTTCGGATAGGTGCAATGCAGCCTCCGCCACACACTTTTAGTGAATCGCTGAGTAATAGTAATAGGGTTACTGGTGCGGCGCTAGAAAGTACGAGTGGAAAAGACTGCTGGACCCCTTCTAGTAGTGTGAATGCGTGAAGGCATCCTACGATAGTTCTACGCTGATGTCTGACAGGTTGCGTGGTGAACAGGCCGCTTTACTTTGCATGCAAGTTAAAACTTGTAAATGCGTGCTTAGGTAGTAGCAGCGTTCAGTTGATTATTACTTTTACTACAGTAACTTAGGGGGGGGGGGGGACAACCACTTCGGTGTTAGCTAAGCGATGATGGGTCGATTCTCCTATAAACAGAAAAGAATAAGATATACACATATATACATATATTGCAAAGTAAACAAAATTTCCGTTATACTTCCGCATTAAAAATTTGCAGAAGTGGAGGCAGGTTTCATGCGGAAATTCCAGTCCTATCCGATCGTATTTTTATATTTAGTCTACTATTATTGGTATCATTTCTGCTACATTTCATCACTTTTGTCTTGCTTTGGATTGTATTCAGTCCAAAATCTTCCTTCAGTACTTTGCTCATGACCGTCAGTAACTTGTAAATACCCTCAAACTGTTCTGGTAACAAGACAATGTCATCAGCATCGTAGCACACTGATTTTTTTTCTCCTTGAACACTTATGCCACATTTAAATCTTTCTTTTACTTCCTTTATTGCTTATTCTACATACAAGTTGAATATTGATGGGGACAGAGCACAGCTTGTCTCACACCCTTTTAAAACTAAGCGTGTCTCTATTCTCTACTTTTTTTTATAGGTAGACCTATGTAGATACAAAATCATAGTATGTCTGCGTGTAGAGTCACTATGTGAGTTCTCTGGGTGCCGCTATACAACTTGTGACGTCAGTAATGACCAGGGCCTGGGCAGACTGAACGACGCAATCGAGTCTGGACTCAACAGGTGGGTGGGCGTGTCGGCAGATTTACGAGTCCGGCTCGCCGTGTTGTTAACGACCGTGAAATTGGGACCCTGCACTGGAGTCCAGAGACTCCAGCCACCAGATGGCAGCCCTGCTCTACCATCATCATCATCATCAGCGTTCTGCACTAAGACTGTTTATCACATGGCTGCTCTCCATCACCCCTCCGACATGGGGAGTCATATCTAGTACTACTAAGGATATATTAATGTTGTAGTATCCCGTTACTTTCTGCGTGTACGTGGGGGACTCAAAAATAACAGGAATCGTAGTGCTGCGCATCGCGTACCTGTAGTACCAGGTTTCGCCACGAGAGGGCTGCTGTAGGACCTCTGCTAAGTCATTCCGCCAAGCGGCGTCATCCGAAAACGACTAGTGTGGTTTCTCTGGCAGTTCGTTGTACGTGTGTACACAGTGCTGATGTGACACGAAAAGATGACCGAGCGTGGTGGTGTAACGGTTAGCGTTCTAGCCTCGCATTTGGGAGGACGGCGGTTCGAATTCCCGTCCGGGCATCCAGATTTGGGTTTTCAATGGTTTCCCAAATCACTCCAGGCAAATGCCGGGATGCTTCCTTCAAAAGGCCATGGCCGAATTCCTTCCCATTCCTTGCCCCCCATTCTTTCCCGTCTCTAAAGACCTCGCTGTTAAAAGAGGTTAAGCAGTTAAAAAAAAAACAACAACAACAACCGAAAAGATGGCTAATTCTTTCGAACAACGCGCGGCCGTGAAGTTCTGTTTGTTACTCAGCAAGAGCACAGCGGAAACTGTCGTTATGTTACAAAGAACATGCTCTTAGTAAAACTCAAGTGTACGAATGGTTTTATCGGTTTGAAAAGGGAGAAATGGCCATTGAAATCAGCCCCGCTCCAGTCGCCCATCAACTGCTCGAAGCGAGGACTACATCGGCAAAATCGAATCAACAAAGATCGACGCAGCACAATCGACGACCGGGTTGTCGTGGAGCTCAGTTCAGCGCATTTTGAACGTTGATTTGCGGCTTCGAAGAGTGGCAGCAAAGTTCATGCCGAGACTTCTCACCGGAGATCAAAGAGAGAGTCGCGTTTAAGCCTGTCGTGAAATGAAGGACGCATTCAAAGACGATTTTTTCAACAAAATCATCATTGGCGAAGCGTCATGTTGCTATGGGTACGATCCAAAAAGCAAACATTAGCCAAGTCAATTGGCTCATCTCGTCCAATCGTCAGGTGAAATCGGATATGAAGACTATGTTGATTTTGTTTTGATAGCAGGTGTGAAAGAGGACGAATTTAAAAGTTGCTTCCATCACTGGAATGAACGTTTCGACAAATGCAATTAACGACAATGGAGAGTTCTTTGAAGGAGGTTAAGGTTGTAGTATTTTAAAAACAATAAAGTAATGCTTTCTAAAAAGAAATGTTACTTTTGGATTCCCCTTTCTCAGTGCTGCCAACCTCTTGGCTTTGAATATTCGTAGATGGCCGCCAAAATTTCCGTAGATTGGGAACAAAAATCCGGAGACTCGCTAACTAAAAGACTAAAACAATAATTATTGAAGAGGGAGCCAAAATAAATGATACTTTTAATTCCCGGGTCTTTAAAATTCGAAATACAAAGTAATAATCTACTAAGATAGTAAGAAACAGCTCTGAATATGTTTTATATAGCGTCACTTTCATACCAGCTGCTGCTGTGACTACTCTTTTATTTTTATTTTTAGGGACCATACATTTTCTTTGCTGACATTAAAATATGTAGCATATGTTCCGTAACATGAAGTGTTAAAAAGTCGTGCCAACGAGTATATCGCCATGTATAAAGACTAAGCCGATAGTTGTGTGTTATGGTCTTTTAAGATCTATAAAATGTATGAGCAAACAAAAAATATGAGCTTTATTTCATTTCAATCGTAGGCTCACACGAGGGATTGCAAGCAAACGATTCAAAATTATAGACACTTCTGTAACGCTTTAACACTATACGTTAAAAGTTTAACAAAACACGAATATAAGTAAAAATCAACAAATTGTAAAAAGTAGCTAAAATCCGTAGATATTTTAACAAAATCAAAAAATCCGAACTTTTTATTTAAATCCGTAGACCTACGGATAAATCCATGGCAGCACTCTCATTTCGTAATGGAGATATTTTGTGTTACCTTTAATCTGATTAACGTCTCTCTAACAGCGAGGTCTTTAGGGTCGGGAAAGTATTGGGGGGGGGGCAAGGAACAGAAAGGAATTCGGTCATGGCCTTTTTGAAGGAAGCATCCCGGCATTTGCCTGGAGTGATTTGGGGAAACCATGGAAAACCCAAATCTGGATGCCCGGACGGGGATTCGAACCGCCGTCCTCCCGAATGCGTTTGTGTTACCGTATTTCTGCGAATCTTGTAACTATGTTCTGTTTGTGAAATTTGTAGTTTACGAGGCATAGATGCGGGACTCTCCTAGCATTAGCTTTGATGACCGCGGGTCACCGCCTAAAAAACCACGATCACAACGACCTGTCTGATGGCGAAGTGCTATGCTAAATCTACGTTTAGAAAATGCCAAAAATATGCTAAAGTTTTCGAAAATGCTAAAAAAAAAGTGCAGAAAGTGGCCTACTTTAAAACTACAATCAAAAATCTGCCTGAGGAACTGTGGTAGGTTGTATACCATTGTTGACAACCACAAACACCCGTTTTGTTGTTATTTTTAAACATGTTGCAAATTTGTTCTGTCCATGTGACAGATTCGTTGGTGGCTTGGTACGGTGATGGCTTACCCTTCATATTACTTCGTACGAAGTCGCGAGTAACAACTAGTTAGGTTTGTAAATTAGCTGTACCAGCTACTTTTATTCTATGTTCGCCGTATAGGGTGTTCGTCTGTTAAGACATCAGGGACTGCGCTTTGTGCTCGGAGCTTGTTTCCTTATGAGCGCGTACTGCGTGGGCTGCTTACGGTGGCGCCGCTGGTATGCGGGTTATCGTGCGCAGTCATCTGAGACGCTCCGCATAACTCCCACACAATACACTGCACAGGTTCCTCAGTCTCAGTTTTCATCCCTTATTTATTTATTTTTTTGTAAACAAAATCGGATTAATGTGAGAACCTGGCGTACTGCTGATAAAAAATCCTTCCCGCGTGTTCTGCCGGATAAGTACTTCTGCCATACATGACGTTTCGACAGCTACCTACGCTGTCTTCATCAGGTGGACTGACAACACGTCAGAGTCGGTGAAAAATTTTTACCGATCGGATTAACGGCTCGTCGACGGCGAGATCATTACAGCCAGAACAGGACGAAGGATAACGAACAAAAGAGTTGGACTTAAAGTTGGTCAGTTACATCGACCGTCACGCAGCTCTGCCTGGAGACTGGACGGGGCATCGACAGCTCGGCCAACTTCAGCGACTCCGATGATACAGTAGTGTTGGTTATACCGTCCACAACCACAGCGCTGCTTCGCTAACCAGGAAATATCAAACGAATAACTGCACTTGATTTTATTCGCACTTAGATTATTAAAAGAAAATGTAACTGCCAGTTGTGGTCGTAACAGCACATAAATACGAACGGCCGAGTTAAAAAATTATAATAACTGTATTATTTACTACGTTTTAAACCAAACACCGGCAACTGACAAATGTTTAATTAAATTCATCAGACAAGTTTCGTCCTTTTTATATAGTGCATCTTCAGTGGCTGTAATTGTACATACATCTGTAATTTTGTATTTGTTATTATTTTGGAATAGAATTACAGTCCAGGGAACTGCAGAAAGGGTTCTTCCAGACTGACTTGTGATAATATTTGTAAGCAGGGTGTATCCCAATAAAATTTGTCAATATTTTAATGTTCTAAAGTGGTTTTGTGTAGCATGGTGCTGTTTACACAGATCTTACAACAACACTATCTTCATTAATAGCAGTAGAATGAAGCAGTATTATATCTATACAGATATTACAGTAATGTAGAGTATATACATTGTATACAGGGTGTTTAAAAACTGACCGGTTTATTTGAAAAATTAATAAAAACTAAACGGGCAGCGATAGAAATCCACCGTTTGTTGCAATATACTTGGGACAACAGTAAATTTTGAGGCAGACAAACTTTCGAAATTAGTTACAATTTTCAATAAACAGATGGCGCTGCAGTCTGGAAACTATCTAAAGTACTATATTTTCCACATATCCACCATTTTTTCACAGCAAACTTGCAATCTATGAACAGCACACGCTTACAGCAGAAAGACGACTTACAGAATGGCGAACTCACAGACTGCGCTTACTTCTATATCTTTCAAATCGAAAGTTTGTCTGCCTGAAAATTTACTGTTGTCCCAAGCATATTGCAACAAACGATGTATTTCTACCGCAGCCCGTTTAGTTTTTATTGATTTTTCAAATATACCGGTCATTTTTGAAACACCCGGTATAGCTGTAACTCTGTCTCTCTGTCTGTTTGTTACGTTTTCAGGACTAAACGGTTAATCCTATTTTGATAAAATTTGACAAGGAGATACTATTTGCAGTTAGGAAGGTGATAGGATACTTTCTTCTGTATAAATAATATATGTATTTTGTCACAGAATTTCGAAAACTAACTGAACTGTTATAGACAGACGCACACAATGTGTAGATCTCTGAAATACTCTCCGGGAGAGAGATGTGGTGACTCGGTGGTTACAGTATTTGTTTTCAAAACATCGCGGCCGGGTCCAGGGTTGATTATATGCCCACGCCTGTAGGTTACGTTGTACGGATTCCGCGTTTAGCTGTAGGTCCGGCCTAACAATCCTTTGGGACCATACGCGTACATGTTTAATTTTTTATGCTATATCGAAGGTTCAGGATTTTTTTTTCTTTCGCAGTCATTTTGTGTATAATGAACACTAATATTAATATAAATCCGAAAGCTTCTTTTTCTGTCTTATCTGGTTTTTACGTTATGACAACTAAACGGCTATACCGATATTAATAAAATTTGACAAGGAATGCTTTGTTTCAATATGAAGGGTAGAAGAAACTTTTTTTAGGGATAATTAATATTATTCTCAATTAATTTTGAAAACTTACTGGATGGTGCCAAACAGACGGATAGCGTGTGTGAGCGTGTCATATCAGTCACTCAGCCCATGTCTCTCTGGCAGTGTGTTGGTGTATAATCTGGTCATAAATTTCATTTACAGACAAAAAGTATTATATAATGTAGATGTTGATTTTCGATATACCAAAATATTAATTTGTGTCTAAAAGTTTCTGGCATCAGTATTTTTATTTTATTATTATTATTTCTTTTTTTTTATTTTTTTTTTTTTTTACGTGCCTAGAAGAGCTCGAGCAGCTAAAGTTGTTAGAAACCAAGAACCTGACGCTCAACTGAAGAAAACAGACAGCGACAAGCTAAAAGACAAGATACGCACAGTTGACTCCCCCCCCTTTTTTTTATAATGTTTCGTTGTTTTTTACACATTGATTCTTCTCATGAGATATGTTTGATGGTGAAGGCTTCTCCGTCATATTATTCTGACGCCGTTTTTTTGGGACCTCTCTAACGTAACACACATGTTTCTATATACATTTCTAGCAATAAAATTCTATGTTCGTGCTTACGAAGCTAGTACAAATATAAAAATAGCACTGTATACATTTACAGCCACAGACAATGTACCATTCCAAAAAGGCGAAATGCGTCTGAAAATTATAATAAACCAGGTGTTAATAGACGGTTTTTAATTGAAAACATAAAAATTTATAACACTTGGCAGTGATTAAAAAATAGCAGTGCGATGTTCGTTTATATTTTTGTTTGTTTACGACGGCTAACTGCAGAAATTCATGTGTCGAACAGAGCGTACGATGTTTACGCTGTATATTCTGTTGCAATTACTGGAATCATGTCTCAATTTAACATAAGATTTTTTTAACTGTAGATATGGAAGGGAAGTCAATTGAAAACTCGGAGAAAGCTAACATGAACTGACCACAAAATATATCAGTCAAAAGAGTACAAGAGCAACTCGACCACAAAATTGGCGAGTACCAAGCTGGCTTCCGCACCGGTCGGAGCTGCATAGAACAAATATTCAATTTAAAAACTACACTAAAATCTGAAGCACTTAGCAACAGCCCAGTCATTAGCTCCTTTGTAGATTTCAAAAAGGCATATGATTCAATCGACCGGCAATCCCTCTTCAACATCCTCGAAGAGCAAGGGCGCGATCCAAAAACCCGAAACCTCATTAAACAAATACTCACCGGCACAACCTCCAAAGTAAAATTCATGGGAGAGATATCTGAACCGTTTAAGATCAAGTTGATGGTCTGTCCCCAATACTCTTCAACCTTCTTCTGGATAAAGTCTTCCGAGAATGGGAGAAAGAACTTAAACTGCAGAACTATTGGAAACCTATACAACTCGGACGACGTAAGAATGTTATTGAAATTTGCTGCCTAGCCTTCGCAGATGATTTAGCCATTCTAGCAGATGATGAAACCATAGCAATCAAACAGATAGAAACTCTCAAAGAATGCGCTGAAAGAGTAGGCTTACAAATATCGTTCCAAAAAAAAACAAATTCATCTGTTCAAAACTCCACACTCAAAATTTGGTCACAAAATATGGACAAATTGAGAGAGTCCCATATTTCAAGTATCTGGGAGAAATCATCGAACCCACAGGAGGAGGAAAATAGCACAGAAAGTTCGCATGCAAAAACTTAGAAGAGCCTACGGTAGAACCTACAACATATATAATAAAAAATGTTTGTCCATGTATACAAAAGTCAGACATTACAACACAGTTATCAAACCTGAAGCCCTGTACGCCAGCGAAACTTTAACACTACACAGGAAAGGTGACCTAGAAAGCATTTTGAAAGAAGAACGCAAAATTATAAGAAAGATTCTTGGCCCAGAAAAAACAGATGACGGATATAGACTTAAATCTCGAAAGACAACAGAAACACTGTCAAACCTCGCGGCAGACATCATGAAACGACGATTATGATTTTATGCACATATCCAAACACTTCCAGCAACAAGACTGATTCATAAAATTGTGACGTACATAGAACAGCTAAAACTATGCCCTGGGTCCAGGAGATCAAAAAAGACATGTAAAAAGCCCACATAAACTCATCAGAAATAGTAGATAGACAAACATACAGAGAAAAAATTAACAAGTGGGAAGTACCGCCAGAGAATGAAGTCATTAAGAGACCGGGGACGAAGTGAACTGAAGAAAGGATGAGAATCCACGGAGAAAAAATAAAAGCTATATGGAAACTCAGAAGACTGAATCGTTAAGGCTTTGCGTGATCCGACAGGGTCCAATTGCATATAATAATAATTATTATTATGAGATATAAGTCTTTCTCGGCGTATCTTCGATATAAATTCTTCTCGGGTTTGCCGCCGAATCACATTTTCTACTGTATCAGATACAACAGACCTGATGATGGCGGCAGTGAAAGTCGCCGAAAGCTCGACAGTAGAAAATGTGATTCGGCGGCAAACCCGAGAAGAATTTATATATAATAATTATTTTATTAATTTTTGAAATTATACTTTACTTAGAAAATTTCGCGTTACAATAAAAGTACCGCTATTTAAAATCAAATGCACTTATTCAAAAACATATTAGCCCAATACTCCGAGAATCTAATAGGAAAAAGTTTAATCACATCAAGAAAAATTACAATTAAATATATAATAATTATTTTTATTTGTTTTTCCTTGGAAATATTTCTACAAAAAATTACTACTACTATCATACGTGATACCCGTCACACTCATGGTTTCATTTGATATTAATTCTAAACTTTGCATCTTTGGAGAAATGAGTAGAGTACTGGCGTCATCTCCAAATAGAACTTGATCTTTGAGCGAGTGGTCGTGATGAGATCATCTGTATGAATAAAAAACAAAACAGGTCCCAACATTGAGCCTTGGGGTGCAATCATTTTTCTCCGTATAAGGGAAGTTCCATTAAATACAGTGAATGTCCAATCTGTGTCTGTCAAGAAATGCCTCCACATTTTCCATTTCGTGCGCAAAGTCGTATGATATAGGTTTTAATGAATCCGCTGTCTCCAAGCGAGAAAGAAACAACCAAAACGGAATAAGGAGACTGACGAAACGCGGCGAGAGTGGGTGTGCTGTTAGACACCGATTCGTTCTCACTGTCAGCGGTTATTAATAAGCCGGGACTTGGTGCGGGGCGAGTCTACACAGGACTGCCGCCGCCGAAACTTTAATTAGGCGGTGATGAGGACAACAGGTTGGACGCCGAAACGGGAAACTTAACAGGCTGCGTCCGCGCGTTCTTTCGATGCTCCAAATCTCCTTATTAAGAGTCGTAACGACGACTATAAGTCTCAACGCGTCACGCCTCACGGAATGGAATCTCTCTTTGGATTTCTGTTACTTCTTGACCAGAATTACAGCTCCACCTGATGACATCAATGTACCTATACAGATGTGGGAACAGCCAGAAAGAAGCCAGAGGGAGCCAATTTTGGCAAATAGGGTGGATTTGGCAACAATTCGTACTTTAATTCAACAATTCGTACCTTAATTCACTGATTTTCGCGATGGTTTTTTGAACAATTTGAGATGGTGCATTTTCTTGATGAAAAATATTTTTTTTTTTCTACAAACCATGTCTTTTCTCTTGAATTTTTACGTCTAGCTTGTCCAAAAGGTTACAATAATAATCTGAGTTTATTGTATTACCTGTTTGGAGGTAATCCATGTACAAAATTCCTTTTGTATCCTAAGAAACTGATGCTAACACCTTCTTGACCGATTTATCGAACCTAACTCGCTTTGGAGTGGAAGTACCGGGTTCACACCACTCCTTAGCCTCCTGTTTTGATTCAGAATCACCGAGCTCGTTTATCTCAGTGGCTAATGTTACGTTCCTATTCTAAGTACATTTATCGGGCTAGAAGACGAACTACCACGTAATTATAAATAAGGACGGATATATGTTGCTAGGAAGTTCCTAAAACGCTAAACAAAATAGTTCTTAGTTTCAACCATACAGTACAAAAAATGTTTACTGTCAAATATTATTCACACTTGTTATACTGATCTGTTTGCTACATGCTGGTTTTTCGTACATGTGCGTATTATTGTGTATAACTCGCATTTGTTGTCACTTTTACACTGTCGTTTTTTATAGTGACAGCAAAGCATTAAACCTGAAGAAAACGTATCATCAGAGACGGAATAACACAAATCCAGTAACTGTGGGAGATAAATCGCAGAGAAAGTTACGTACAAAAACAATTGAAGCCACGGAGCGTGGTGGGTGAACGGTTAACGTTCTGGCGTCGCATTCGGGAGGACGCGGGTTTCAAATCCCCATCCACATATCCAGATTTGGATTTTCCATGGTTTCCCTAGATCAATGCCTGGATGCTTCCTTCAAAAGGTCATGGCTAAATTCGTTTCCGTTCCTTACCCCAAGTCCTTTCCCGCCTCTAATTACCTCGACGTCGACCAGACTCAAAGCCTTAAAAAAAAAAAAAAGAATACAACCCTAGCACCGCTATAAAAAGGAGATACGACGTTCACACTTCTACCTTCATAACCAAGAGAGACACTCCTTTCTTTTGTTTTTGTGTGTGGGGACTTCAGATGCCTGTTACTAAAGAGGAAAATAGAGGCGCTAACGAAGAGACATAGATTAATCAAGACAGTTCTGACGAAGCCGTGAACATTACGTATATTTTGTTAGTTGGCAGTATGTCTTTGGCGTTGGGCTGTCGTCTAGCGCGCAGGGATACAGTCGAGTGAAGTGCTTTACGGCCGGCGGTAGCTAGCGTGTCGTGGTCGCGGGTGTATGTGCCGTGTATGCGCTGTAATAACCCGCTACCGCGGTATCACCGATGTTCCGAGGGACATAACATTGTGTGAGCAGTGCAGAAGTATTTTGTAGATTGTGTATGTTGTTCTGAGTGGTATGGTTTGCTGAAGACTGTTTATGGTGAACTGCTTCTGTACTGTACCAAGTCAGTTGTTTAATGAATAATTACGGGGCTTATACACACTGTTTCCAACCATATTTATACTCGAAACAGCATTCTTTGGTGATTAGATTTAGTTTTATTGTCTGGTGGCTTGATTTTGGATTATGTAACATCAGAAGAATAAAATTTAGTGAACTGTGAAAGCTGACACGTGTGTATGTGTGTCTCATTATCTTATTGTATGTTCCATATGACTGTTATTTAATTAACTTACCCAGTTAGCAACGCTAACTAGACTGGCGACCGGACGGCATTCGAATTATTTAATTAGAAGTAATAAGTTATAAGGAAAAGTACTGAACCTTGTGTCAAGCAACATAGCTACACAACTGCTACGCCGAACATTAATTAAAAGCCCCAGCATCAACGCTTATTTCCTTACAGAGTGACGCCCCGTTCCGATATTAGAGAGGACGAGGGTTCGAATCCCCGTCCAGTCTTCCAGTTTTTTGCTATCCGTGGTTTCTCAAAACCACTTCAGAACAATGCCGAGATGATTCATTCGAAGAGGCTATGGCCGAATTCCTACCCGCTCGTTGTCTCCAGGTCTCTCTCCCCTCTGATAGACTCGTCTTAGACGAGGCGTAAAGTAAATATAGGGGGAGAGTGACGAAAGAGAAAATAGGATGCATGAAACCTCACAGGTGAAACCAGTACTGAATTATACGATTCATATAATGAAATACACGAACAGTTGCCTCGTCCGTGTTACACGTTCAAGGTAACAACAAGTTTAACAGAATCATTGAACATA